>CM031238.1:113037770-113447629 GCA_018340775.1 Taxus wallichiana var. yunnanensis
AGAAGATACATAGATATGTGAGGTAATATGATCATTGAATATGATTTACATACGTATTATGAGAAACATTTCAATTAATTATGAAGAGAAATTTGTAAGTTATGATGTTTCAAGAAAAATAGGGTCCAACAAAGCATGATTTCCATCTCGATAGGTAACTTAATTTTCTCACATTCTCTCACACATATTGCATGGGACCTTGTGGATTTTAATGATGTTTTTTAATTTATCTAATATCATTTCTAAAAATTAATGGAGTGGTTTCATTGTCATACTTTTCTGAACGAATGTTAAGAAATTAAACTTATTTTTTTGAGTTTGAAACCTTAGTTTGCTTGCGATGGAGAAAATATTTTGGTAGGCTCAGAATGGATTGGTTTTTATAATTTTATTATTAGAGGTTTTATAGGACTCCTCAAAATTTATAAATAGTTATTATAGATCTTGTGACATTATGTGGTCCCCACTCAAAAAGACATCTTTCTAAATATTTTCAGTTTGTGCAAATATTGTCCATTGAAAATAATGACTAAATCACCATTTATTGAATATTGTGAATTGTAATATATTTCAATGATATTTTAAGGTAATGGTTGAGGTTCTAGAGGTAAAAGTGTAACCTATCTTTAAAGACTATGTTTTAGGCCTAAAAGAGTAGTTTAGCAGTGTTGGAAAATATAAGTGCTTAAGCAATTGTAGGAATGATGATGGAGTCTAATGGAATCTTAAGTTTTTTAAAAAGCCAATGTAACATGATTCATTCATTGGTGGAGATATGAAAATTTCTGAGTTTTCATGTTTTAGGACACAAGTTGATCTAGTTTGACTAGTTTAGGATAAGACTTCATTGCCTAGAAGATTGATGTAGAAGACCCATATTTTGGATTAACACATGATGGATATACATTTGATATTGAATATGGATTAATTTTTTTCCTATTAAATGAATTTATAGGTCTTGAAAATGATAGAATGGGTGAAAATTAGTTGTGTTTCAAAAATTATTTATGGGCGATTCGGTTCTACGAAGAAGAAAATAAGTTTAGTTTGCATTTTTGGAAGTGTTCTACAGATCAATTGGGTTTCCAATTTTTGGTTACATGACATATTTTATGTTTTATTATGTGATCTTGAGTTTGCATAGGTGAAGACTGTTTCTTGAAGTAGTTATTTTCAATTGGAAATGGTCCTACTTGGTAGTGTTATGAAGAAACTTATTAGTTAAAATCATAGCGAGAGCATGGATGATTTTTATGATTATGTTGACATTTTTAGGCCTTTAGATGCTTTAAAAATCATGGTGATGTGTTTTTAGGTCTTTGATGAGCTTGGTGATGGGGTTTTGAGCCTTTTTGGGCTTGTATTGTGTGTCGGTGCTTTGAGGACCTACATGAGTGCATTTATAAACTTATATGAATTTTGTGTTATTTTATTATGTTGTTATGGTAAATATATTGGTTTGTGACCAACTTATATTATGTTTTTGACTTAATATGCATATAAAGGGCATGTTTTTGTTTAAATTTGAACTATTTGAGCTAAGAGGAAAAGTGAGACCTATAAAGGAGTCAAGGAGAGTGTTGAGGTTTTAATGACATAACTAAGAATAACCTTGAAGACTTGAATAATATTAGATACCAAATGTGCAAGTAAAATTAATACATTCATCCCATGAAGAAGAGAGATAGAGGGATTTTGAGATAGATTTTTTTTTATGAGGTTTTGATGTGTTTGTGAGATGAACTTGGATCATAATCAGTTGGGAGATCAACATATTTTAAATGGTCATTATTTTTAAAATATCTTATGATGAGTCATATTAATATGATTCCTTTGTTTTGAGTAATATCAACAAGGGTTTATGGGTTGATTTTCCTATGTGGTGGAGCCTCACTAAAAAAATCTTGTAGGATGTGTAATAATATTTCAAGTCATTTCTTTGAGTAATATTAGAAATTATTTTTTATGGTATGTCTTCCCCTTGAGGGTTTCCCACTTACAACCAATGTCTATATATACTCTCTCTTATTTTACGCACTTGTGAATGTCTAATACATAGATGATAAGCTCATATGGTTCATGGTTGATTTAATGAATGGTTTGAAGAATAAATATATGTTATGGAAAATAAAATTAATGTTTTTTGTTCTAATTCAGCCCCTCAGACCATTTTACTTACAAAATTGGTATCATGGTGAATCCTTGTGAAGCAAGTTTGACAACTTGAAGGAGATCCTCTTGAATCACAAGCATGGGTAAATATTTTGATGTTGAAGCAACTCTAAGAAATAAGCATGATGTTTTTGATTCCTTTATTCATTGTCTATAGGATTATATCAGTTGCATGGAGATATATCATGATCAAGTAATAAAATACCTAGAATCAGAAGTGGAAACTACGTTCTGAACCCTAAAGGCTAAAGAAGGAAAGTGTAATAGATATGAGGATTAGTTTATATACTTAAAATAAGAGTTAGAGAAGCTACATAAAAATTTAAATACATATGAGAGGTTGGAGAAAAACTCACAATCCATATATGATATTTTGAATAACTAAATAGTAGAAAATGAAAAATATGGCTTAGACTATAAAGGAAAGCAAGTGGAGAATGATTAACGAGTTGGACTTAGCACTCAACAACACATTAAGGAAAATAAGAAGGCTGATTCAAGGGGGTCTAACACCATTATAGAAAACCTAATGCATTAAGGTATGGTGTTACTTTTAGTTTTTATTTCTATTCAAGTAACATTTTTTGTCATAGATCTAGAGATTGAAAATGAAGGTCATATAAGAATGATGGAAATATCTTCAAAGGTGAGTGTTACTCATGTTATGAGTATGGCCATAGAGCTAAGGATTGTGGGTGTAACCTAAGTTTCTATGAGTTAATAAATAAGAAGAATGGAATTTTGTGCTAAAATTTTCACAAACAGGGTCACATTACAAGATATTGCTACTAAAATGAATCTCCTTAGTATTATAGCAGGATTTAAACATTCAAAAGGAATGATAATATAGTGTTTAAGAAGAAGATTATTTTTAAATATTAATATGATATTTTTAGATCTACTACAATGGTTAAGAATGATGCTTATCAAGATAAAGAGGTGAAGAGAACTTATTATCAATCCAATATGAATAATATGAGGGTTGAATAGTCAAAGGAAGATAAGAAGGATTCTTCAAAATTGGAGGTGATGAGTAATAATTTTGATAAAATGAAGTTTGTGAAACAAGGGATTAGTTCAATCAATATGGAAAACAAACTCATCAAGTCCAAATTAGACCACGAGATGTATGTTTTCTTTGAAAAAAAACCAAAAGTTTAGGAAATTCATATGTGTCTCACTACTATTCAATATTGAGTACATGAAAACTTAAGAAGACTAGGATTTTTAGATACCTAAAGAGTCACAAGTAATGGGATGTGATTTATCCATGAGGTTTGAGTGCATGTTATTAATAGGTGTCTATTTTTGGGACTCTTTGATCAATCATGATAAATTGGATCTCATAGAGTTATGGTCTAGTTGATCAAGGTATTTTGTATGAGTATAAGTGTGTATATGTCCAATCATGTGTCTTGAAATGTTATGTAATTGTGTATGTGTGTCTACCTCTACTTTGATCATATAGTGTTTTGTTGAGAATGTGATCTCAATTAAAATTTTTTTGAGGGTGTGTTAAAGTCTTTTCAAGTTTAGAAAAGAGCTTTGAGGTCATGTATCATGAAGTATTGTTTGAGTGAATAAAATTCACGATTCCATGTTGATCTTAAAGGCTAGGAGGAAATTCTAAATACTCCGGACAAGGTTGTCAATATGTTTCTACACAATATATCAATGGCTTCAAAGTATGACAAGTATATATGGATACTCGAATCTATGTTTAGATAAATATGAGTAAGATCATGAGATGAAGTATAATGATAAAGAAGAAGTATGTAACATGTAGCTAGTCATTAGGTGAGTTCTTTATTTTTTGTATGAATTTTTTCATCATGTTGAAGAAATGTTTTTGCATCATGATTGATTCTAATTCATTTTCTCGAGTTGAAATCATAATTCATGAAAATAAGTAAGAAAATTTGTATTTTTCAATATGAAAAGTCTTTGATATCCATTAAAAGGTCTATTTATGAAATAAATATGATTGTATAAGCCATTCATGATGATATAAGGTTGTCTTTGTAAGATATATGGTTTTCCTATTGTATAAATATGGTCTTGGTACGTGTCAAACATGATCCATTAGTATGAATTATCATGAAATAATCAAAAGGTTTGCATTTAAAATCCATCATGTCGTGGTCTTAAGAGGTTTGATATCACTAGATGTGTGTAATTAGTTCCTTTATGTCTCCATTCACAATGCTTGAATAATACATTTTAGGCCCTATAGTTGCATATACTTATGAATAAGTTTCAAATTTTTTCATCTTTGTGTGTGGTAGCAAAACTAGGTTGTAGCATTTCATTGGTGACAATGAACTTTGAATTTGGTGTGTTGGCTTTAGTTTGAGCTTTGCTGAAAGAAAATGTATGACTTCTTTATATTATTCATGAATAAGTCCCCAAGTCATAAGGTCACACAATCACGTTTGTGATTAAGAAGAAAATATAAAAATTGTCACTATTAACTAGTGTTGAAGAATTAAGGTGTTCATGGATGGCGATGTATACTTTGAGGGGACTAAGATTTCTTGTGTCTCTTGAAGTCTTTCTCTATTTTTATTCAAGAAGGTTTAGGGTGTTAGTGAGGGATTGCGAAATATGTCAAGAGTGAAGTATCATAGGGTGCTCAAACTTTTTTACTACCGTTTTGGTGCATTGTTGATATAGTTTTGTTGTGGAGTTGATACGGGGTTGTGAAGTTATAAATATGATGACTATAGTTTTGTGAAAGATTTTAGAGGTAGGGGAGATGATTTTATCCTCTAAGAGGGTGTAAGTTATCAAGAATAAGTATGTAGAAATGTGAAATGGTTTGCATAGTTGATTTACTTTCATATTTAGTAGATTATTGCATCATGTCAAGATACCGAGGACTTTGTAGAAAGAAAATAGGGAGCTATAGGTCTATTGTGGAATACTAAGGTATGGGGAGCTTTCTTTTGACTTTTAAATCAGGTATGCATGGTTTCTTGAAGGCATGTATGATAGAGTTAATGAGGATTTCATGTATATTGACTTGTAGATAAATTAATTGGTACAAATAAGGTTGAAATACTTTGTCTACAAAAAGGGTTGAAACACAAAGAGGTCAATTCAGAACCGAGTTGATGTGGTTGAGTAATGCTCATGGAAATTATGCAACGTAAGATCTCTGATTTTTGTGTTATAGTTAGAGAAGGATAGAATGATCCTAGGGGGAGCTATAAGTAGTTGATTCATATTTTTTTGGGATTCTAGAGCATAGATAAGTTGGTCTAGAATGCACATAAGGTTTGTTTTAGAGATCTTGGTCCTAAAGGTTGTGTGCAATGAAGATGTGGAAGAGTCAAGTCATTTTGAGACTATATCAGTAGAGATGGATCAAGAAGAAGGTAAGAATGATTTTTATGTATATTCATGCTCAAAATTATTGTTTAAATTTGTCTATGATTTTGTCTAGGGGGATCTATAGTGATTGAATGCTTTGAAAAAACCAAAAATAAAGTTTAAAGAAGGTAAGACAGGGTTTTCATGCTTATATGAAAACTTTGGTGATGATTTTCATTCATGAAGGAATTAAAAATATATTGAGGAATACAAATATCTTGTGCTCATATATGCATTTTCACTAATGTAAAAAGGTGGAGAAGATTTAGGTAACTTTACATCAATGAGAAAGATGGATATTATTAACATGAGTTAGTTTAGGTGTTGTCATTGATGTAAAAGCTCATTAATGAAAAATACAATGATGGAGGAGTTCTAGAGGATGTTTAACATGGTGACGTCATGGAAAAAAATGTATAACATGATTGTATGAATGGACAAAGTTATAATAGCTTGACCAAATAGGCCTAATCTTGTGACCTAGCTAGTCAGATGACAGACCATGGTGAATAGAGTTACACGGTCACTTAAGGAGCATGGTAGAGGCATGGGGATAATGATAGGAGTGTGATGAGGCACTCATATGACTTTATATTTCAGATAATTTTGAAGACTCATTTACAAGTACTCATTTAGACCTATTCTAGGTACTTGAAAGCCAAATAGAGCAGGAGAGTGAGGTGTAGAGATTTGTGAGATCATGGAGGCATGTAGGGGCATGAGACAATTTTTCTCAATTATTTTATGTAATTTTGGAGAGCTTGAAAGTAGAGTCATATTTTTTCCTACTTGGTCTAGGTTCAAACTAGACCTACTCCTAGTGTTTAAAGGTGTAATTAGGCATGATGGTCATTGTTGGTGTTTATGAGATCTTTATATCACACATGAGGTTATTTAAGGTTGTTATAATCATTTTGATACACTTAAAATAGGTTTTATGCTTTTTTGCAATGTTAGTTAGGTTTTTTATGGCATAGAACATGCAAAACCCTAAGGTCAAGTCATTCAACTAATGGTTTTGAGAAGATGTAGAGCTATTTGAGGAAATATGATGATTAGAGATGATGCATAATGGTGTCTAAAGGTGTGAGAAAAATTTCATATTTTTATGAAGATAAATTTGCACGTTATGATGTTTCAAGAAAAATAAGGTCTAAGAAAGCATTATTTCCATCTCGATAGGTAACTTCATTTGTTCACCTTATGTCACAATATTTACATGGGACCTTTTAGATTTTAGAGATGTTTTTCCATTAATATAATATCATTTTTCAAAAGTAATGGAGTGGTTTCATCATCTAACATTTATGAAATAATGTTAAGAAGTTAAGCTACTCTTTATGAGTTTGGAACCCTAGTTTTCTAGAGATGGAGAATATCATCTTATTAAGTTCCTAGAATGTTATTTTTCTAGTGTGATGATTATAGGTTTTATAATACTCCTACATATTTCCAAAGAGGTGTGACAGAGTTGGTGACAATATGTGGGCCTCACTTAAAATGATTTGTTTATGAAGATTTTAAGTTTGTATAAATATTGTCCATTAAACCTAATAAATAAATCACCACTTATGGAATATTTCAAGTTGTAATATATTTCCATGCTATTTTATAGTTGTGGTTGAATTCTAGAGGGAAAATAGTTCCCTATCTTTGAATATTGGTTTTGGGTCCTAAAAGCACAATTTAGTAGTTTTAGAAAATGGAAATGCTTTAGCATGAATGATGATGGAGTATAATGGCCTCCGAGGTGTTGTAAACAACCAATGTGATATGTTTTATGTTTTTTTAAAGCTTTGAAAGTGTGTTGAGTTACCATGGTTGAGGTCACAAAATGACTTAGTTTTAGGTTGAGAAAAAAGCGCTTTATCTAGAATATTAATGTTGAAGACTTGTATTTTTTCCTATGCATTGATGGATATAAATTGGAGAGTGAAAAGGAATGAAATTTTTCTTAAAAATGTGACAGAAAGGGTGGAAACCAGTTGAGTTTTCTAAAGCGCTTTCAGGAAGTTCATTTTTTGAAGAATAAAAGAGGTTTGGTTTCCATTATTGGATCTTTCATGAGGTATAGAAATTATGGATGTGTTATATAGGTTTTCTATTTCTAATGAGTTATTACATATCATAGTAGAGGTGTTTTTATGTGATTGTGAGATCAAGACGTGAAGACTAGTCCTTGAAAGTAGTTGTTTTCGGTGAGGAAATGGTCCAACTGGTAGTGTTATGAAGAAAATAAGTTATGAAAATAATTGTGTGAGCATGGATGATGTTATTATGATTTTTTTGACATGTGTGAGGCATTTGAGGCTTGAAAAATTTTGGTGATGTGTTTTGATGTCTTTGATGAGCCCAGAATTGGGTTTTGATCCTTTTAAACTTTTATTGTGTGTTGGTGGTTGGCCAACCTAAATGGGTTTATTTTATGAAATTATATGATTTTTTTGTTATTTTATTTATTATGGTATATCTCTTGGTTTAAGAGTGAACTATCTTATGTTTTTATTTGAGATGCATATAAAGTACATGTTTTGGTTTAAATTTGAACTAGTTGAGCTGAGTGAAAATTGTTACCTATAGATGAGTGAAGGAGAGTGTTGAAGGGTTAAGAATAGATAAGAAGATATATAAAGACTTGATGAATATTTAATACTGGATGTGCAAGGAAAATTGATGCATTCTTCCCATGAAGAAGAGAGATAGAGCAAGTTTGGAGAGAACTTGTTTGGATGAGGGTTTTATGCGATTGTGAAATAAACATGGATCACAATCAACTATAAGATCAACATATTTTGAGTTGTAATTATTTATAAAAATGTATTATGATAATTAAAATTCATAGGATTCCTTTGTTGTGAGTAATATCAACAAGGGTTTAGGGGTTGTTGCCTCACTAAAAAAATATTGTAGGATGTGTAATATTTTTGTAAGTCCTTTTTTTGAGTAATATAAGCAATGGTTTTCAGTGGGGTTTCTTTTTCTTGAGGATTTTCTACTTACATTTTGTATCTATGTGTCCTCTCTCTACTATATGCACTTGTGAATGCCTAATACACCCATAATAAGCTCATGTGGTTCATGGTTTATTGAATGAATGGTTTGAAGAATAAATGCATGTTAAGAAAAATGAAATAATAGTATTGTATGACTGATTCACCCCCACCCCCCATTCAATGTCCTTCCATCATAGGAAACCAAAGAGTTTTCCTTTTTAATGAGAAAAGATGAACTTTTCCAAGTTAAGGTGATATTTTAATTTGTAAATCCATTAAATGGAATGGTCGATATCTTGTGCATGGTCCTTCTGCGCATTGATATTTAATGATAATTTCATCCCTATAAGGAAATATTTTGAATGATATCATTTGATATATGGGTCATAACTCGGTGATAGGTTTTGATAGTGTATTCAAGTCTAAAAGTAATTTTAACATAGAAATATGTGCCACACTCGAATGGTGCATGTGATGTTATGATGATCTTTAGATTCTATTTCACTTTTTCAATATCTTGAGAACCATTTCATGAGAGACAACATCTAATAACATTACTTAGTAGTATTGATGGAATTTATGGAATGTATAGATAAATTATACTTTGGACAAGTGAGAATTAGGTTACAAAATTTTGTACAAATTTGAATGGAAAGTGTGACTTTATTTCAAACAAGGACAACATTGGATACCCATTACTAATATTCAATGGAGCGAATGAATTTTACATCAAGAAGATTCTTAAGTTATTTATTATATATTTTATTGATCTCAAAAGAAAACTTGTGACTCCTTTTTTGAATAAGGGATGCATCAGGATAAGTGATAATGTTCTAGATGAAAATGTTAGGATTAAATGTGAAACATGCCAAAATATCCCGAAATGAATACTTGTTTTTAAATATAAATTTTATATGTTTATCTTATATATGGGAAAACAACCACCTTACATGATGAAATAAGAAAGGTCATCATCAAGTTGGACATGAAAAGTGTTTTTTGATAGCATAGTATTGTCATCTTGCTAATGATATGGTACTCTAGGAAATTTTGTATTTGCATCATTGACTTGAGGTCAATAACAAAAGCTATTTTTAAAAAGAGGAGTTTTGGTTTTTAGAGGTTGGATTTTTATGATGTTGCAAAATTAGGATGTACTCATTAACATAGAGTAATTCGAAATGTCATCCTCATTAATGAGAGTTGTGCAAAGGACATTTATGTTAGAACATAATGTTCAAGTGGGCTGACCACCCCTTAATTAAATATGGGTCCAACATTATAGTATAGGTTAAATATTTAATAATAAGAAATATTTCTATTTTTATTATTAAATATTCAAACTGAGAATATACTTTAGGTTAAATATTTAATAATAAGAAATATTTATATTTCTATTATTAAATATTTTAAACCATTGTATATGTGTGAACCAACATGGTTGAAAAGGTGAGTCGGGAGACATACACGATCACCTCATATAAAAAGACTCGGGTCCTCATTTGATATATTATAAAAATGACATATCAAAAGTTTACACCCTTGTGATTAGGGTTTCTAAGGAGGAGGTGATTTATTGGATGTACAAAAATTTCTATAATAAAGGTTAGTTTTCACAATGGATTTTACCTTCGGGTTTTCAATATAAATATTGAGTCTTGTGTTATTTACTTTTGTAAGTATTATTTTATTATTATACAATGTGATGTGATGTTTATTTATTTAATATTACATAGTTTATTAGTGTTGTTTACATCCATAATTAATAGAATCCTCAAATTCTAACATGGTAAAAGAGCAAGGTAAATTAAATAGATTCGATCAAATGTTATTGTATTTAATTTATTTAATTTTGTATGGGTTTCTTTCACCAACCCGAAGGGTATTTAAAAATCATCGAGCCCATTCTCCTAATTTTTATTAATCTAAAATTTTGAATGTTTTGTGAGGAATTAATGTGAGTGTGTGCATAGGAGAAAGGGTATACATGCGTGTGAAAAATCACATACAAGTAAGGGTAAATTTATATATGAAATATTTCTATTTCTCTATAGTTTAAAATGTGTGCGGGAGGTAAACATTTTTCAAAAGTAAAATTCAAGAGTAAATGAAAGGAGGAGAAAAGTTTCATGAAAATAGGGATTTCAAATAATTTCATTGGCCATGTCAAATTACTTGTCCCCTCTTTAAATCTCTATGTATATTTTTAATCTCATGTGATTCAAAATATCTTTGCACTAGTAAAAATTCTCTTACTTTTTTACCTTTTTTTCAAAATAATATGCTTATGTCCTTTGGACGCCCCTCTAATAGGGCTTGATTTTAAAAAAAGTTTATAGTTTTTATAACTATAATCTTTAATAAAAATTTACTATAGAATAAATATCATTATAGTTTATACTATATAAACTATTCTCAAAATATTATATAGTTTTTTATATTTTATAATTTATAAACGAGAATCTTTCAAAGCTATACTGAGAAAGAAGAAATTTTGAATTTCATATTCTAGAAATACATAGGAAATTTTCACTGTGTTAAATTTGACGGTCTTATGACCTGTCATGGAAGATAAAAAATAAGGCAAAAATATGGTTACTTTGACGTCAAATTTAAGCTAGTTAGATATAATAAATTTTCACGAGTTAAAATTTATGGTCTAATGACCATCTGTGAGACAAAAATAAGGTAGAATGATGGTCATTTAGCGTCAAATTTAAGCTAGCCAGATATTTATCTACATTAATAGTTTTCAGAAATTTGAAGTTGTGCGTTCTTAGGGGTTTCATCTTCTCTTATATAGGGTCAATTTTTTTTTCTAATAGGTATGGGGTATAATGCATTGCCTTTTATAATGTGGGTCATTATTTGATTATGAGAAGTTAATTAGTATGCATTTTTATGACAACGATTAGTTATGGTCAAATAGTTTCTTTAGATCTATAAATTTAGATCTAGTTCTATTCATATTATTATGATCAGATTAGTTATTTCTTTAAAATACTTGATTTTTAATGAAATAATACAATTTTTTTATCATAAAATATTGGCATTGTTCATTTTTCGATTTATATATTTCTAACTCAATGGTGCATTATATCATAATGGGGTAGGCTTTTCAGGTTCAGGAAATTTAAAAAACAATGGCATCTAGTTAGTTTTGCCTCGATAAATCCTAGATCATAAATGGAGCCAATTACAATATTTGGAAGATCAGGGTTAAATCAAAACTTATGGCAAGGAAAATCTAGACGATTGGTTTAGGAATTGAGCTTGTGCCCACCGGTCATCAAGTGATTACAAAAATTATGAATGCATTCTCACAACATACGCACAAGGCCCTTTCAATGATTCTACACAATGTGAATGATGAATATCTTCTACACATTGGTAATATCAAACATCCTAAAGAGGTATGGATACAATTAGAATCCATGCATGAAGGTACGCTGCTTATCTAAGATTATTAAACTTGTTTTATAATTTCTTACGACTCCTATAAAATGAGATGAAAATAAAGAGAATGTGATTATGAACTTTGAATCTAAGGAGAATCTCTCTCGGGAACTTCTTGCTTAAAATTCAAAGTTGAAGCCTAAAGCCCTTCTTTGATCATAATTTTAGATCTAAATCTTCATTCGTTGATAATAAAATTGTTACTTCTTAGCATTTGCGTGTAAGATTTAATGGTAAATTTCAAAATGTGGAAAATGTGGGTATAAAAGGAAGAATTTAAATCTAAGAAACCTATCACTAACAATAAAAAAGTGATTGTCTCATCTAAATATAATTTAAGTAAAAGGATAGTTTTAATGATGCTCCTAAAGCTTTGTTGCATTATATGTTGCTTTATATTCTTCCTCTAATTTTGAATGGATTCTAGATTAAGGTGCTTCAAATCATATGATTGGTATTTCCAATTCTTTATTTGGTGTTATGAAAATCAATGAATGTGTGTATCTTGGTGATAACTCATCTTTAGAAGCAATAGAGAAAGGAAAAGTAAAATTTGGAAATAGTATTTTGAATAATGTATTATATATTCCCAAGCTTAAAAATAATCTTTTTCATGTTCACAACTAACTCATGATTGTTTTTCTATTCAAATTTTGAAGTATACTTGGTACATCAAGGATAGTGATGATGATATAATTGCTCAAGGCATTCAAAGAAATGGTCTGTATATTTTTATGGTTTTTATTTTGCATTTTGTTTTGTATCTCAAAGTTTGAATAATTTAAAACTATGGCATGAAAGGTTAGGACATGTGAATTATTGAAGCTTGTATGAAATGTCTATAAATAATCTAGTAAAAGGTTTTCCTATATTGTCTTCATCTCAATATGCTTGTGAAGGGTTCTTACACTCAAAAAAAGTGCTAAACTCTTTTAATTATATCCTAAGGAGAGTTCCATTTCACCATTAGAATTTGTTCATAGTGATGTTAGAGGACCTCTTGAAGTATCTTTGTTAAATTTTTCTTTATATGCTATGACTTTTATTGATGATTTCACCATGATGATTTGGACATATTTTCTCAAAAATAAATCTGATGTATTTGGAAAATTTAAGGAATTTAAAACATCTTTGAAAATTCATCAAATTATAAAATTAAGATTCTTGGAACAGATAATAGAGGTGAATATGTTAAAAGGCATTTGAAAAATTCTGTATTGATTGTGGTATTAAAAAGATAATTAACTTTTCCCCATTGTCGCTAGTCTAATGATGTTGTAGAATGGAAAAATATGACTATTTTGGATATGGCTGCACTATGCTTCATTATTTTGGTTTCCAAAATTTCTTTGGGCATAAGAAATGATCATGGTAGTATACATATTAAATAAGGAGCCTACCAAAGCTATTCACCTTTCGACCCCCTTAGACAAGTGGTAAAATAAAAAACCTGATGTATCACATTTAAAAGTATTTGGTAGTCCTACCACCTTATATATCCCTAAAAAGAAAAGAAATAAACTTGAGATGACTTCTTTTACTTCTATTTTCATTGGATATGGTATTAAAACTGCATGTTTAAGGATTTACGACCCCATAAAAAGGGAAGTAACTAAAAATTGCAATGTTGTAGTTTTGGAAAAATGCTTCTGTGCATCTACAAATAGGTATGAGATTCTTAATCCAATCAATATTTCTAATTATGGTTTTGATTCTGGTAATTAAAATATGGTAAATCATCATGATGATGTTTCTTGTGTTGATGATATGGATGTTTTTGAATCTCCTATCTCCTAGCTAATAAACCAAAATGGGATGAAAATGTGTTAGAAATTTATAATCCTATTGACCTTAGGAAAATGACCAGAAACCATCATACATACCATGCATTAATGAACTTGTATGAACATGAGCCAAAAAGTTTTGAAGAAGCTTCATAGGATGACAAGTGGATCAATGCAATTCATGCTAGGTATAATGCCTTAATTCAAAATCAAACCTTGGAGTTGGTTCCACACCTCCAGAGAAAATAAGCATTATAGGGTCTAGATGGTTATACAAAGTAAAATACAATGATTATGGTAGTATTGAAAAATATAAAGATAGTCTTGTTTCTAGAGGTTTCACTCGAAACCCGGGATAGATTATGTTGAGACCTTTTCCCATGTAGCTAAAATTAGCACAGTTAGGACCTTGTTTGCTATTGTTGCTCGGTTTTGGTGGGAAATCCAACAAATGGATGTGAAAAACATCATTTTGAATGGTGATTTAAAGGAAAAACTTTACATGTATCAACCTAAAGGATTTGAAGAAATTGGTTAAATCAAACTATGTTTATAAGTTGAAAAAATCATTGTATGGTTTAAAACAAGATCCTAGAGCTTGGTATGAGAAAATTAATGTTTTTTTAAACAATTAGGTTTTGTTAATTGCTCTACGACAATGATCATTTCATTAAGAAAGAAAGGTTCTCACATTATCATTTTATGTCTATATGTGGATGATTTTCTTATGAATGGTGATGGTCCTACTTTAATTCATAAGATTAAAGAAAAATTGTAATAGTACTTTGAAATGACTTATTTAGGTCTCTTACATCATTTTCTTGGCATGGTTGTATTTCAAGACAAGCACTCGATTGTTTTTCTCAATCATAATATGCAACCAATGTATTGAAATTTTTAATATGACTTATTGTAAACCAATTTCTAAACCTATGGAAGTTGAACTAAAAATTGATCCTAAACCTACATGTGAAAAAGGTTATCCTACTTTGTATAGGCATTTAGTTGGTAGTGTGATTTATCTAACTATAACTAGACAATATATTTCATATGTAGTAGGAATTGCTTCAAGTTTAATGTTAAAGCGTTATAGAGATCATTGTAATATTGAAAAAATAATTATTAGATATATTAAGGGAATAATCAATTATGGGTTGCATTATACTAAGGATGAATATGCTAACTTGCATGGATTTTGTGATTATGATCATATTAGTGATGTATTAGATAGAAAATTTACTTTTGGTTATGTGTTTAAATTTGGTGCATGTGTCATTACTTGGTGTAGTAGTAAGCATCCAAATGTTTCTATCTCTTCAACTGAAGATGAGTATAGAAGTGCAATGGAAGTTGAAAAAGAGGCTCTATGGCTGAAGAGGTTGTTAGATGAGATAAAGATGAAGGATCAAGGTAGTGCTCCTTTATTATGTGATAACCAGAGCACCATAGATCTTACACCTAATCCATTATAGAATTAGAGGATGAAGCATATTACGATACATATACACTTCATCTCGTGAGAAGGTGTTAAGTGGTGAGATATATCTAAAGTTCATGTCGACTAAAGAGAAAGTTAGTGACATCTTCACAAAACCCTTGAGTGTTGCAATTTTTTTCACTTTCATGAAAAACTTGGATTGTTGTCGTTTTTATTGAGGGGAGTGTGTATGATAATTCCAACTCCTAATGAAACTTGGTATTTGTAAAATGAAAAATGCATTGTAATTAAGGCCTTTGGGAAAATGTTAAAGACCTTTGGGCATGTGTAAAAGACCTTCGGGCATGTGTAAAAATACCTTGAGCATGTGTATATCTCTCTGGGATTCTTTTTCAAAATGAAGTGTAGAAAGACCTTAAATATGGTCTTTAGTAAACTCTTTAGTGCTATTGAGTTTCTTGGTAAACATCTAGTGTAAGCATATTGTTAAGGAGGTCCTTGGTTAATAAAAGATCCTATATGCTTGGTTTCAAATAACCTTTTATGAGAAATTGTGAGAACAAAAAAAATCGCATATAATACATAGACATTGATCATGGGATGATCTTTTGGATTCCAAAAACATTTTTTTACCAAAAGATAACTTGAAATGATGAAAGTGTTTTAATTCCTTCAACCTATATGCTAGCCTAAAACATTTATGGTTTAAGCATTGTAAATCTTGTAGTGTACCACATGTAGGTAATCTATTGGCATATGTTATCTCACTTAACATTAAGGGAGAGTGTTGGAACATAATGGTTAAGTAGGATGGCCACCCCCTAGTTAAATGTCAATCAACTTAACATTATTCCCAAGTATAGGTTAAATTATTTAATAATAAGAACATATTTCTATTTTTATTATTAAATATTCAAACTGGGAATATAATTTAGGTTAAATATTTAAAAATAAGAAATATTTACATTTCTATTATTAAATATTTTAAACCTTGGTATATTGTGTCAACTAACATGGTTGAAAAATGTGAGTCGAGAGACATACCCAATCACCTCATATAAAAATGACTTTGGGTCCTCATTTGATATATTGGAAAAATGATATATCAATGTTTTTCACCCTTGTGATTAGGATTTCTAAGGAGGACTTGATTTCTTGGATGTAAAAAGTTCTCTACAATAAAGGTTACTTTTCATAGTGGTTTTTACCTTCGGGTTTTCCACTATAAATATTGTTTCATGTGTTATATACTTTTTTATGTATTACATTATTATTATGCAATGTGACATGATATTTATTTTTAATATTGCACAGATTTAGTAATGTTGATTAAATATGTAATTAATAGAATCCTCAAATTCTATCAAGTTATATTAAAAATCAATCTCAAGGGCCACATATATCTTACTATCATGATATTGATGAAAATTAGTTTGGCATAGATACATGACCTTAGAATCTAACATGATATTGGGAGGATGGGAAAAAGAAATTAAAACATTAGTTTTGGCAAGATTGTTCATGTTGTATTAAACATGGGTAGATGAAGTCGATAAAATGGAAATTAAGTAAAATGGGATCATTTGTGCTAGTTGAGACACAAAATCACACATTTGGGTAAATTTCTAGGTTATAAGAGCATATTAACATTTACATGATTCCTAAGATAGAAAACTAGTAAATCATAACTATCTTTGGCCTCTCTCTTTTTCCTTCTTACTTTATATTTTTTCTTACACACCGTACATCCCAGTTAGAACTTCACTTGCTTATATTTTATGACTTCAGACACTAATTCCTCATCTCCTCTACGTGCCCCTAACCTATTTCTATATTACAAACTCTTTTTCACCTATTTTATCTCTTGGGAATCTTTTTTTCTTATGGGTCGGCCTTCTAGTTGTCAATTACAAAATTCAACCAAAGAATCATATAAATACATAGCTATGAGATAAAAATGAAGGACCCATCTCTAATCATTACTACTATCACCTAAGCTTGCATTCAAGTGCATCTAAAGAACTCAAAGGATCCATCTAGCATCCATACAATGGATAAGGGACTGTATTTTTTTGCATACACAACATAGAGAGGGAAATACATTATATTCCATCACTCTTGTTATACATTACTAAATTCTAGATCTAGCCCACTATCAAGTGAAACTTGTACTAGGAAACAATTTTACACACTCAAAAGACCTAAATGGATTATGAAATGTAGTGTAAAAATGAGTTGTAAGCTCACTCGAGTTAGTTTTCACGTAGGGGTTAGTCTAACTCTAGACATATTTCATCTTTAGTTTTTAATTTGATGTAGTTTTGTGGGTTTTACAGGTGAACATATATTTTACAAGTTACTGAGATACATTGAGTGATAAATGTATGATGTACAATTTACCAACAAAAATATAAACAACACTCTTACGACACTCCAAAAATCAAATGCTAAGCTCTTGTGTAATCATGAACACCCATTAGAGGTCGCTAGTGCCTGGTTCCCTCATCCCGGTCAAGCACTCTAGTATGGACTTATCGACAATTCCATATTTTATAGTGCACACTTATAATGGTCTTCCCTCTTTGTTCAATAGTTTCCCCATTCCATACTAGTTCCAAGAAAAATGTAAATCAACTAATTCCTTTCCTTTCTTTCTTTTCAATCAGGCTTTCATATTTTATTGGCTATTTTTTGTGTCAAATTGTATCTAGCAGTTGTATATTATAATGTACATTAAGTTACTTTGCAATTAGTTTTCATACATTATAATTTTTTTAAACCATCTACTAGAATAGGAATTGATGACATCGTCAAAGGTGAATTATAAAGAACCATATCACATGCGTGTAACACTCGGTTTGATAAACCGAGGAATAAATATGATGTATATATTTAGATGTTAGCATGGTGGGATCCAAAAGGGGATGGGAAGAAATATACTTGGAATGTTTTGAAGTACAAAGGTGTATTAAGAAATGGAGGATCCGTTGGTGGAAGATATAATAGGATCTCCTCATTTTTTCTATAACTAGTTTCATAATAAGGAGAGTTGAAGTTATAAGATGTAAAAATCATACACTTGTCATGGATAAAATAATTTTTTCATGTAAAATAAGGTTTATGGTAAAATTCATCATGATATCATGATTTGACATAGATAATTCATAATATTCATTAATGATATATGTGGGTGGATTATGGGATCATTCTTTATGCATTTTTGTAACTTTTATTTTTCTGAAATATCCTTCGGGGGGTGGATCCATAAAGGGGTGTAATTTTAAGTTCATAAATTTTGGGAAGATGACTGGAGGAGGCATCATTATAAGGAATTCATAAAATTTTAATATGGGAGGAAATTTGTCTCGATGTCGTATCATTGAAGGAATCCATAGTGAGTTATTATTGGGTAGGTGATTCTTTTTATCCACATTTTATAATTCATTTAGTTCATCATCATCGATTCTTATAAGTTCACTGAATGCTAGGTACCTAATCATAGAACTATGGACATGGAATTCTAGGTACTCTAATCATATTAGGAATATGGAAGGGTATTTTTATTAAAAGGTAAAAGTATGGAACAAGGACTAGGGTCAGTATTATTCATATATCACTTTTTTTATGGATGAATTTGAAGCTGTTGGTATGCTAAAAATGTAATTTCATGCATGCAATGTGCCCACAAGAATTAAAAAAGTGATTATAGGAGAGGGTATGATAAATCACCATAAGCTTGGTATAGAGTGTTTTATGGCCAAATATGATTGGAAGTCAAATAAAATAATGTGGCTCTAATTGGATTTATGAAACCCATGGAAATTAATATGGATATGATTAATTTATTCAATGGAAAATCCAAGGTTTTGAATGAGCGAAAAGGAAACAACATTAGTTCCATAGCATGCATCTATTAAAAATCACATTACTTGAGTAGCATGTATGAATACACTAATAAATATTAAATGGATATTTACATGAAATACATTATCATCATTGATCATATTATTTTTATAAAATATGATAGTAAGGGCCTTTGTGTTTAAAGGACAAATGGATTCTTAAATGATATAAATTTTAGGGGTAGGTGGGGTAAGAAAAGAGTCCTCCACCTCATCAAAAGCATCATCCAAATGATAGATATGTTTCATGAGGAATTGTTGATCATGTGGGTAAGTACACATGAAGTTTCATGAAGGGGATTTTACAATTCATGGAATTAAGTTCTTCAAAGAAATTCAAATGTGGCATATGATCAGTGTCATAATGGTATTTGGGTAGTTAATATGAAGAGATATGTCCCATAGTTGAAGGGGGTTTATTCATATGAAAATCTTATGGAGTGCTGATGGGATAGGTTCCATATGGGAGCCCTTTCCACCAATTTTGGAAGAGGCTTAAGCGAGGGAGTGACCTCAATTTTGGGCATCTTTCAAGAGGGATGAATGATAATTTTATCATTAGGGGAAGATTTTTTAAGTTTTTTAAACATGGTATTTATGTGTACACTTACCTTTATATTTAACCTTAACCGCATTGACATATTATGAATCGAGTTTAGTTATGATCGCAAGACTCTTCTACTATAACAAAAAAGTGGCTCATAGGTTCCTTATCACGGTTAGCCTTAGACTAACATTCATTGTGGCTTGATGAATGGATTGGTATTTATCATAGTTTTCCTAAATGATAGCATTAGTATTGAATCGATGTCAACTAAGAAATCAAGGACATATTTATTAATATCCTATGCAATCTTCATGGTGTTGCCAATGGTGACATGCCACCAATAATAGATATTAGAGTTAAAGCGGGTTGTTGATTACTTATAATCATAGAGAATATGTTTGAGGTAGGGAATAATTGTAATAAATATCCATAGGATAAAGGTGTATGATGTGGATTATGCAAAATTATGTTTTGTATATCATTATTCAATATAAAGGTCTTGAGAAATGATAAAAATATATATTTATTTATGAGTCTAAGAAGAATTAGGTTTTTTTTTTTAAATTCTTAAATAAGGCACTCGTGTCATTATTCTTGCTCAAGAGCCTCTAATAATGTGTGGGAAAGAAGGAATAAACCTTATATTAGAAATCAAGAACAATCACCTTAAGGAATAGTTGAAAAATATTTTGGCTATCAAGAAAATGCATGGCTTTATTGGATTAATGTTTTTATTTCTTAATGAATTCGTGGGATAATTATTTGGAGATTTTTGGATTCAATGAAGTTTTAAAAGGTATTTTCAAGAAGGAAATGTTTTGGGATTCCTCCACTAAATCTTAAAACAAAACTCTATATCAATAATAGAATATGAATGTATTTTATTATACTAGATTATAAATAATTTCCTAAAATTGTTTTTTCAAGAAGCTTTGTTGTGGGATGAATGTTGGTTCAGATCCATTCTATATACTTATTTCTAAATTCATCAAGTGATATGGTTAGATCAATGGATCCATTATAATACTGAGTGTAATATATTCGCCATTTACATAAAAGATATGTTAGAATTGGGGGTTAAATATGTAATGTGTGGAGAATTTTATTACAAATTTGATAAGGATGGGATCCCTATTATCATCCAAAGAAAAGGAGTTTTGAAGCATGATTAGAATTCATTAATATTGAATTTTATTGGGAAGTTATTTGTGAGAGATGATATTACATTTGGATCGTGTTCTAAGTAATAGAATATTTCTAGGTTGTTATTTTATCTAACAAATTGATGATAATGAGATTAGGATTTTATGGTGAATAAGGGCCACTAGAGGTAGAAGAATTAGTATTATTGTTCGTAACAAATTTTTGGGTATTTTTTCACTTGGATTATGCACCCACTAAATTGTTAGTTTATCCATCGCAACATGGGAACATCCCAAGGTGTGGGACCTTGATCCTAGGGATGAATCTCTAGAGAAGGCCAAATTCCTTCTAAACTATGTACATCTAATATAAGATTAGATTTTGGAATCTACGGTGCTATAAAATAATCTATATTATCCAATTATTTGGGGAAAAGGGAAGAGATAACTTAAAATACATGATAAAGGTGATGCACTAATGGTTTGAAGAACAAGTAGATCAACTTGGACAACAAAAAATTCTTTTACAGAATGATATATAAAATGCACAACTTATTTTCCCTTAGAAAATAATTTTGTTAAGATAGAACCTAGTAATAACATAAGGGATATATTGTTCAAAAACCAAGACAAATAAATTTCAACAATCACAACTATCCATTTAGATAAAGAAGAATAATTATTGGTAAGGTAAGATAGATTATCACATTATAGTAAATAAGAGCATTCACAAGTATAAAATCAGCTATTGAAATACAAAATGCATTAAATAGACGAAGGAAAAATGTTATTATTGTATATATCATTGAGGCTAAATCATATTTATGAGTACTCAAAATGGTAGATCCTCTTTACACAAATCACCCAAAATTTCGGAATACATAATGCATCCTCCTATATATAGCTAAGAAGGTTGAGAAATATTATCTACTCTTCTTAACTAATTACATTCTAAAATAGGATGCATTTAAATTTATGAAAAATTCCTCCTCAAAAATATCCAAAAAATTTTGCAACTTTGACCAGTCATACCTTCTTTTTAACTATTGACTTCTCTTATGGAGCATGGGCCCTGATTTGCAGATTGTTGACTTCCCTAGGGAAGGGTGTTTTTTTGTGTGATTCAACCTCCAAAATGGTCTGGGGTGGAAGTGGAGGGTTGAGAAACACTTAAGAAAATTGATAAATCAAATGGGTTGTAGAAGAAATCGTGAATGTTTTTTGAAAAAATCAAGAAAAAAGTGGTTAGAAGTGAAACCCGAAATGCACAAAAGTGAAAAATGGAACTCAACCTCTGAAATGCACAAAATTGTAAACTAGAACTCAAACTCTAAAATGCATAAAAATGCAAAATGGAACTCAACCTCTAAAATACAAAAAGTACAAAATGAAACTCACCCTTCTAAATGCAAAAGTCCAAAATGGAACTTAACCTATGAAATGCACAAAAGTAAAAATGGAACTCAACATCTAAAATGCACAAAAGTCCAAAATGGATCTCAACCTCCAAAATGTGCAAAAAAGAAAAATGGAACTCAATCCTGAAATGCAAGATAAAGTGAAAAATGGAACTCAACCTTCAAAATGTAACTTAACATTGGAAATGCATAAAATTGCAAAATGAAACTCAACCTAGAAAGGCCACAAAAGTGAAAGATGGAACTAAACCTCGAAAATGCACAAAAAAGTGCAAAATGGAACTCAACCTCTGAAATGCACAAAAGTGAAAAATGGAACTCAACCTCCGAAATGCAAAAAAGTGCAAAATGGAACTCAACCTCTAAAATGCACAAAAGTGCAAAATGGAACTCAACCTCTGAAATGCATAAAAGTGCAAAATGGAACTCAACCTCTGAAATGCACAAAAATACAAAACAGAACTCAACCTCCGAAATACACAAAATTTCAAAATGGAAATCAACCTCCTAAATGCACAAAAGTGCAAAATGAAACTCAACCTCCGAAATTCACAAAATTGCACTGTGGAACTCATCCTCGAAATTCACAAAAGTACAAAATTAAACTCAACCTCCAAAATGCACAAAAGTGCAAAATTGAACTCAACCTCGAAATGCACCCAAAAGTTTGAAATGCACAAAAATTACAAAATGGAACTCAATATTCAAAACACAAAAATTAAAAAATAGAATTCAACCCTCAAAATGCACAAAAGTGAAAAATGGAACTCAACCTACGAAATGTACAAAAGTACAAAATGGAACTCAATCTAGAAATTCATACAAGTACAAAAGGGGACTCAACCTCCAAAATGCACAAAAGGGAAAAATGGAACTCAACCTCCAAAATGCAAAAAGTGAAAAATGGAACTCAACCTTTGTAATTCACAAAAGTATAAAATGGAGCTCAACCTCGAAATGCACAAAAGTGAAAAATGGAACTCAACCTCAAAAGTACACAAAAGTGCAAAATGGAACTTAACCTCGAAATGCACAAAAGTGTGAAAATGTTAATGCAAACCTTAAAATGCAAAAAAGTGCAAAGGAATTTCATAAAAAAATTAAGAAAGGTTTAGTTTTCTAGGAATAGTCATGTAAATGGGAAAGTTGGCTTAAAAGTCAACATTTTTGGAGACCTTTAGGAATGCTCACTGCTAAGAAAAAATCCAATAGAATTAATCGATTCCTATGTGGAAAGGAGTCAAAAAATCATTAAACCAAAATTAATATATGTGTTTATTCCCATGAAATAAATGGAGGAATTTCTAATGGATCCTTTCGGGGTGATCCCCCGTCATGGAGGGCAGTCTTAAATAAAAATTCCATATTGTCATGCTATTTTCCATATTTCCATTGATGATCCGAGATGAAGGAAACCTCCACAAAATGGCCATGCGCAAAGTAATAACTAGAGGAAAAAAATCTATGTACAAAAATTTAAAATCATACATGCTTCACGTGGAAACATGAAGAGTGTATGCGAGCACTTCTTTTAATGAAAAAAAACCTACCTACCCTAATAAAACTAGAGGAAAAGGAAGATTAAACAAATCGTGATATAGGCATGGAAAATTATCTTTCATTAATCACAAGATCAGAACATATAACTTATTTGAAAATAAATACGGTCTTTAATAAGAGTGGATAACTCATTCAAAACATATTTCCCACCTCATTCTATAAGGTATCATTAAAAACAAAAATAATACCTCCTTTAGTTTTTCTACATTTTGATTTGAGAGAAGTTTTGTTGAACTTTGGTGTTGAAGTTCTTTCTCATGCTCTAAAATGAGCATGACTAGCAGAAACTTCTGTTCTTAAATCCAAGCTATCTAGATATTTGATTGGACACGGGCTGGTCCTTTTGGTTTTCTCATTTTCTTGAAATTAGGTCTAAGAAGGAGCTAGTAGAGACAGTTTCCTCTTCTTAGTGGATTTCTGCAAGCTTGTATGGTATTGATATTGTTTTCTCTTACACAAACATCCTTGTTCCCACCCCTGTATTCTCATCTTCTTGTTCCTCAAACAAGAAGCTAGAGATCTCAAACTCATCCTCCTTAAAATCTCAAGGCCCTTCCAAGTTCATTGTAGTGACTACATATGCACTTGATGTATCACCGTAACTTTCGAAAAGAGAAGAAATTTTAGACATGTAGAGCAATGAGGATCATTGCATTCAGTTGTAACATCTTTCTCACTTGGAATCCCTTCTTCCTCTTCCAATCAATTTCTTATTTGTTCCTTATTTACATCTTCTTAATTTATTTTGATGTTCAACCTTATTTTTTTCCTTGTTTTCACGGTCTCATCCTCCCAATCTGAATCAAACTATTCTTCTACATATATGGAATTATCTTCTTTGGTATAATTGGTAGGAGAAGAAGCATAAACATGAGGATTACGATGCGTTACATGTTTGGGCGAGAGGTTTTGGTGCTCAATAAATATGATTTTATCAATTAGAGAAGCCAAATGATCCTCCACAACATACTCCCTTTTCTTGTTGATCCACCCTTTCCAAAATAACTTTATGATGTTGCGTATAAATTTTTGTTGGGATGGTTGCATGGGCTGATCCTTCTCTCCATAATCATAGCTAAATTCATGTTCTACCAAGATTGTAGTATAATTTTGTATAGTGATTTTGGGTAGGACATGAGGGAATTATTTGAAAAACCATAAATTATATAAACATTATTGCAACATTCAAGAAATATTGGTATCTCCTTTCTAGAAATATATGAGGAGCTCTTTGGGCATGATAAACTTGTGGAGCATCAAATGAAAGAAAAGGGATAAAAGGATGTTGGCATGTGGTTTTATTAGGTGTTTTCATTGATCCAAAATGACATGAATGAAAAAGTGGATGCAGGGTTAGGAACTCATGATGATGTACATGATGCTAACATGGTGGTTCAGATGTGTTTGTGTTGGTACAATGAGATTTAGTGATGTTTGCTTGCTCTTACAAGCCTATTCAGGTGCCAAGGTGTTGAAGATCACCAATATGAGCTTCTTGGGTCCTTAAGAATAATTTCAACATGTTTGATAATAGATTTTTAGGGTTATTGGGAACTCATAGTAGTGGTATGATGCGGATTCACATGGTTCACTATGTTATAGGTGCTCATTAGGAACATGTATGGTTTTTGGAGGTGTGACACTTTGTGATTTGGAAAAATATTAGGTCATGGAATCATGATTTTAGGTGTATCATGGAATATCAGGTATGTTTGGGTCATGTTTAGAGGTTCTATGATGAGTTATTGCATTCTTTCGGTTAACTCTAGCATTTCTGATGAGGAACATGTATGCAAGCATAGGTAAGTCTTAATGACTAGAGATATTGAGGTATTGATTTTACATTTTGTTAATTGGAGATGTTATAGAGATGTGCCATAGTTCTTTAAGAAAAATTCCGGTTTCCATGATGAAAATTTTGCAAGTTATGACGAGTTTATGTTAGACAAGGTAAAAAACAAGTGAAATTCCAACTCAAAGTTAAACTTCAAATGTTCAATGTGAATAGTGTGATTTGCATGGTATATTTTAGATTTTAGGTATGATTCTATGGTGGTTATAATAGGTTTCAAAAAAATAATTAGGAGGTTTGATCATCAGGTTTTTATGAATGAATTTTAAGAAGACAAAGTTCTTTAAAACCTAAACCTAAACCACTAGCTAGGACTAGTTTGCAAAAGAAGAGGTATACTGAGCCAATTTTGATTTTTTATGAAAAAATGATGATTTTATGTTGTATAGGACTCTTCCATATTTCCATAAATTTATGGTTGAGGTCATGGTGATATGTGGGCCCCACCTAAAAATTTTCATTAGTGAAGGGTTCTAGTTTGTGGCAAGGTTGTCTAAATGAGGTTTGAACTTAATTGATGATATGGAATGTATGAGATTTTTATTGATGTAAGAATGTTTCAGATCATTTATTTGATGAAAAAGTGAAAGTTGAGCTCAATTTGGGTTGACTAGTCAAACGGTGATTTTGAGGCTATACAAAGCAATTCTTAGTAAAATGGCCATAACAAGAGCTACAGGTGAATTTCAGAGGTGATTAAAAATGTGATGGAAATAGGATTCATAGATATTTCCATTAATATTTTTTTGTATTTTAATGAGGATTTTCTATTAGTTTTGTAGGCAATTCTTCAAACAGGAAGGTTTTTGCAGCTCGGGATAGATATGTTTTAATGATAGTTTGGAGTTATTTGAAGAATAAGATGGATTGGGTGATGATTTATATTACATGAAATGTGAATGGGGAATAAATTTTCATCTGATGAATCAATTTGGTGGTATTTAATTCTTTTATAAGTGTTTTTATCGGTTGATATTTGGAAACATATTTTGGGTATGATGATTTGGTGAAGATAAAAGTTGTTGTCATTGATCAAGAGATTATTTCAAGGTATATAACTTTATTAGAAGTGTTTTATAGGATTTGGAATTCCAATAAATTTGTTACATTAAATATTTTAGTTTATTTTAGGTGATTTGGTGGCATAATGAAGTTTCCGGGGTGTTGAAGGGTGTAGGAAACAACTTTTTTTGAGAAGTACAAAGAGAATTGGACCCATAAATGAAATACTTTTAATTTTTGAGAAAAATTGTAAATATATATGATGTTTAAATTTTATTTTAATTTTTTTTATGATTTTTAGAGATTTACCAAAATAAATTGGGATTAGGAAATTCTTGTCATCCTAATGAGGGTTTAGTTTTTGGTGCATGGATGAAGTGTTTTTTCTAGGAAAATATATATGGGTCAATTGTAAATTCTATTTTGATTCTTATGGGATGTTTTTAAAGTGGTATGGTCAAGCAAGTGGAGGTAAGCCTAACTCCTTTGAATTTGAATCAAGGAAAGGCTATAAAATGGAGTTTTTGGGTACAATGGTACTAGTCTTTTGAAACCCCTTTATCTTATTTTTAATAACCCTTTTTATGAAAATAAAATCCTTTGGTCATAGCCAAAACCTCTAGAATTCCATTCTAGGACAGCATTTGGTTAAGATTTCGTAAGGAGAATTTGAGAAAGGAAAATTTTGTGTTTTTCTTTGAGAACGAGTGGAGAAGGAGGAAATTTGGATGTTTGTGTTTGGATTCTATCTTCATAGAATGTTGATGAAATTTTAGGTTTCTAAGGTGTCTTCAGATTATATATCAAGTTGTAATAAATTTTGGAATAATTATATATTATTGGATATTCATGTGACTACATTGTTCATCTTAATACATCTTCATTTTACCTTGTTGATCTATGTTGAAGGAATTACTCTTGTGATCTGATTTGAATATATATATATATATATATATATATATATATATATATATATATATATAAGTGTCTGAATATTATTTCATTATCAATATAAGTGGATCTATATGTGTCTTTGAATTGATATTTTTATCCTTGCATTGTGTTTATTTCATTGTAATGATCATATACTTTGATGTATTCTACATGAGTTTGTGTGGTTAGGGTTTAAAGAACAAGTGTGAAAGTTTCATTGGGAAATGATTCACCCCTCCTCTCAGTCCTTGTTACCTCTAAAAATTGGTATCATAGAAGGAAATTGGAATTAGACTAACATGTTAGAGGGAGATCCTTGGTGACAAGATGAATCCTCCATCATTGGAAATAGTTCAGATTACTACCTACATGATAAGGAACACAAGAAGTGAGAATTAGAATAGGCTTAATAGGTTGCTTACATTTCATAAAGAATTAGTCAATGTTTTAACAACTCAACTTGTGAAGGCACAATATTATTTGAGAATAAAGAGGTAAGAATGTGTTAAAAATGAGGTTGAGAAAGAATAAATAATAAAGGCTTTAATGAATCAACTTGAGGAGGCACACGTTGAATCAAGATCAAGAGGAAACAAACATAGGATTTGAAAAAATATTTAGACAATGTGAAAATCAAATTATTATCCATTCAAGGAGTTTGGTAAATTAATGTAAGATGTTGGAAAATCAAAAGGCTTATAGTGATAGAACAAGTTTAGGATTGATGAGATTCAATCAAATCTAAAAATAATTAAGAAAATCAAGTCAACGATCCAATGAAAGAAGGAAACCAAGCAAGGGTTAGATTTCAAGGCTTCAAATCATGGAATATCATCTATCGGGAAAAAAATGCATATCTTTATGGTGTTTTTCATGGTAATTGTTATGAAAGTGGTGTTTATAGACATAAGGCTAGTATGTGTAGTCCTAAGACTAAAAATAAGGATGATTGTAAAGGAAAGGAACATTGTTAAGGAAATAGGAAGAGGAATTTCAAGACAAGAAAGAGAAAAAGAAAATTCATAGGTATGGAGATGAATGTTTTCATTGCCATGAGAAATGACATCTTGCAAAGTATTGAAAAAAAGGGATATCAAACACAAGAAGGTATGTAAGAAATTTCAACGGTTATTGTTATGTTGCAGATGAATATGGACATTGGGCTTTTGATTACAAGAGAAGACAAGTTGAATGCATAAGGTGCTATAAACTAGGACACATTGCAAGGTTTTTTTGATGAAGGATAGTTGAAGAGAGAGACTCAAATACCTAATCCAAAAGCTCAGGTGTATAAAAATAAGGATGAATTTAGTCAAAGTACTCAAGAGGATTCAAAGAGAGTGACTAATCGAAAGGAAGATTCCACTTTGATAAATGAAGAATCAGAAAACAATGGAACTATTAAGGTGCAAGAAGATGGTTTGAGACCTTATTAGGTATCTCATCAAGCTCCTCCATGGTGGTATATGGCTCTAATAGGATTCATATAGGTGTATAGGTGAAAATGAATATTTGGAGTGAGAGGATCTATGTTTTCATTGTGTGTCTCTTCTATGTGCAGAAGGTATGTATCTTAGTGTCCACATGGTTCTAATTGGTTGTTCTTGAGTATGAAACACCATGGTCTATGTCATGTAGCAATATTGTGTGTGGAAGAGTCTTCACAATATTTTTATTGCATTATCATGTCAAACTATTTGTATGAGAAGTTTTAGGGTGTTCATGAGTCTCATCATTATGTCATAGAATCATATAAGTGTTCTCTACATTATTATGAGTTTTTATTTCTATGATGTGAAGTATTGGTCATGTGTTTTTTGAGAAATCCAAGTCTAAGTGTGTCTAATGTTAGAAGTTTCTTCATTACTTATATCACCAAATCAAAACACCCTATGGATTGCACAATTATGTGTACTTGAGCTCACAGTGTGATTGGATAACATGGGTACTATCTCCAAGTTGTGGGACTTTCTACTTGAGATAGACCTCTAAAGAAAGATGGTTCTTTCTCCTAAACTACCTGCCACAATCTACTCTAATGTAGGAAAAAACTATCTTGTTCTAATTTATCTTTCCAAGGACTAGGAGAGAGAGTGCATGAAAAAAATCCTACACTAAAGCGGTGATACACCAGAAAAGGAGGGTGTGAGAATAGTCTTCCAATGTGTGAAAAGTAGAAGAGAAGTGCATACTAGAAGGGGTGATAACAATTCTCCACAGTTTAGAAAATGCATTCACAACAACATTTCATACATACACAATGATAATGAATCCCTGCAAGAGCATGAATAGACACAATATATAGGCAATGAGATTGAAAGGGCAAGAAGAATGCAAACAACACAAAGCAGGGGAAGAGATATCCACAAACTTGTATCTATTACTTTCATTGATATGCACAGATTCAATATATTACAGAATAAGGGCTTGGATCACCATGAAAGGATTCCACTACAAGGGCCTATAGAACATTGGCTTCACAAAACAATTTTGACAGAGTTTTTCTACACAAAACTATCTCTTCTACAATGAGCCCAACACTCTAATTTATAGAATTCTAAGAGGAGAGAGAGAGAAAATGAAAATCCTAAAATTTGTCTTTCCACCACTTGCAAGATGTCATAAATGGATTGAAATGATGGTATGTTACTTACATGCAAAAGGCCCTCCATATTTTCCCATAACTTGCAGTAGTGAAGAATGTTTGCCCATGCTTCATTAAATGCATCCCAACTACCAAATAAAACATTGTTATGAACCTGGCCACGTTTTATTCAAAGTCACCATCTATTACACATAAAATATGGATTTTTTTTAATTTTTTACATTTTATTGGAACCACGATTCCAACAGTACCAATTTTGTGCGTTTTCATTGAGAATTGCAAAAGATATGGCATTCGAGTGTCAACATTTGTTTTAGGTCTCCATGAGACATTTTTTTCATTTAACGGGATTGGGTATTCAATTAAATGGAGCTGAAGATGTTTCAATATTTTTTTGGCATAGAGGACATCATGCCCATTCTATAAAGTCAAATTTTATGAAAATCAGAGCTTTCGGTCAAAAGTTGTGGTCGTTTGAAGTTCGAGAGGTCAAGTATCAACTTTTCATTTGTATTAGAGAACACATGTCCCACTACTCCATGGACCACAGGCTTCTTTCATCCAAAACCTAATTCCTTCTTGCTATGGGTATTTTGGCTTTATGGGTTCTAAACTATCCCGCCGTTGACTTCCACTCCACCTGCATCAAATTTTGCTTGGCTCTTTGCGCGGTGATTTCAGATTTTCACGTCCCACATGTAAAGCAATGTCACGATTGTCTCGAAAAAAATTTCTCCATGCCACCCCATGATGCACCTTGACTTGTAAAAATGTTGGGTTTTGGATCTCGACTATCCCTGATGTCCCGTGGACCACCAGGACAATTCCTCCCTTTATTGTATATATCTTCTCCCTTGGGTAGATATGGGAATAGCAGAAATTCACGCGCGCAGTAAAGGGCACATGACATAAGGTGTCGACACGAAGAAAATCGCGCCTTGGCACGGGTAAAGGGCACACGACATAAGGTGTCGACATGAACAAATTTACACCTTGGCGCAGGTAAAGGGTGTATGACATAAGGTGTCGATAGGAAGAAATTCACGCCTTGGCGCGAGTAAAGGAACACGACATAAGGTGTTGACACGAATAAATTTGTGCCTTGGCGCGAGTAAAGGGCACACGACATAAGGTGTCGACATGAAGAAATTCACGCCAGCACAGGTAAAGGGTGCACGACATAAGGTGTCGACACGAACAAATTTATGCCTTGGCGCAGGTAAAGGGTGTATGACATAAGGTGTCGATAGGAAGAAATTCACGCCTTGCGCGAGGTAAAGGAACACGACATAAGGTGTCGACACGAATAAATTTGTGCCTTAGTGCGGAGTAAAGGGCACACGACATAAGGTGTCGACACGAAGAAATTCACGCCAGCACGGTGTAAAGGGCACACGACATAAGGTGTCGACATGAAGAAATTCATGCCTTGGTGCAAATAAGAGTATGTTGACATAATGATGGATGCTCGGCGCACCTTCGGAGGTGCAACATTTTGAGCGCCGAAAGGAAGAAACCCTAACCCAGATATTGGATGACCATAAATTTTCACGGGGAGCTCGGATTCATGCAAGGTTGGACTTTTCAGAAATCTTACGAGGTCCTCTATCCAACTACTGATTTGGATATATTTAATTGGGTGAGAACAAATTCTTAAAAATAAAAAAGACAGGTTTGCCACTTTTTGGGTTTCTTTAGGGTTCTTACCTACCACCATTATGAGATGAATTAAATACAACACGGAGGTGGTTGGGGTAGATTTGGAGTTCCTCTCTCTTCCCTCTCTCATTCTTCCTATAATTTGTAAGGAGGGATTATTTCTAAAGGTTGGACATTCTTGTTTTTCCCCTCCCTTCTTCTCTTTGGCGGAGTGAGTTTGTGGAGTTCAAACCTCCCATTTAAAATTGTAATGCAACTTTGCCTCTTGGCATTTTGTAGTGTATTGTATCAATCTTTGGAGCGAGATAATGCATATACATGGATGATTCTCAATCCTCTCTATTTTTATTTACAACCTCTAATCTTTTCACTACAAATCTGGTTATATGTGCATGATCTTGCATTGCATTTGAATGGTTTGTGTTTATTGGCAAGATGGTGTTCTTCATTCCTCGGTGCATCACCTTTGCAGTTTAGGTTTTATTTTATGCATCTTCTTACCCTTTCTCCTTGGCAAGTTAGATTAGTTTTAGAGTAAACCCTCTACATTTTTATGTGTGCATCTCGAATAGAGGAATAGGAACCAGCCTTCATCAGGAGAGCTTTTCCCGTTTCACAAGGTCCCACACTTGGGAAAAGCTCCATGTTATGCAGTCGCCCGAGAGTCTCAACCCATCAATTTGCATACACTCGGGGTGTTATGATTCACCATCACAGATTTTGGCATGCCGGTGGGACAAGAGGTCATTCCACAAGATTTGAAGGAATTTTCAATGAATTTGGACTAAAAATTACAGGTTTTACAATTTCAAATTTTTCACCTTCCATGATGAACTTTGAAATCAATTTTCAAGGGCTTAACTTGCTCAAAACAAGTCAAAATTTTGAGTTGATATATTGGGGATAATCTTCAAAAGGGTATTCTTATATTTTTGAGTTTTGACTTTCAAAATTTCATGGCTTTTTAGTATATTGGGTTTTCCAGTGTTGAGCATGTCCCAAGTTCGACACGGTGTATTTCAGGTTTTGTAAGTTGTCTTACATGAGCTAAGTTTTGCCTATATGTTTTGGGGATTATTAACTACACAACATGACCAAATGAATTGAAGAACTGTATCTTTCAGATCCTTCAAAGTGTTAAATTCTATTTTTAATATTGTCGGGTTTGGTGTGTAACTTGGTAGATCCAAAACTTTGGGCTCGTTCTCTAACACATCCGGCAAACACAGAAGGGGATATAATTCGGTGGTTTTTAGCGTGAACAATAGTTTCCTGGCCCATGAGAAGAATTCAAACCAGTCGATACTCGAGAAGAGGGGTTATTTTTCCACTTTACACTATCACCGAGTAGAGGAAGGAGAGGAAGAGGACCACGAAGATCACCATCTCCACCTAACCAGACTTTGTCTACACCTCCACCTGGTAGACCTTTTCTTGCATCAACCATAGTTCTTAGGCCAATCATAATGGCACATCTACCACCGAATCCCTTTGCTCAAAGTGGCGATGGTAGCCCACTTGCCCTCAATGCACAAAATCCAATTCCAATAGCATTGAATAACATTCCATTTTCTTGGAGAAAATCATACCACTCCTGGTGATCATGTCAAAGACATTGCTAACGCGTTTGTGCAATCCACGAGATAAATGAAATGGATGTTGCTATCAAATTGCTGGCATCTTCGTTCAAAGGGAAGGAATTGCAATGGTTTAGGAGCCTTGGAGCTGGTTCTATCCAAAATTAGAATCAGTTATGCATAGTTCTCCATGAGAAGTTTGGAGAAAAGGGAGATAATTTGTCTCTAGTAGAACAATTGTGACTATCAGAGAGCTCCCCATGAGCGGTGTGACTTGACTTCAGATTTCAAAGGTCTTGGGATAGAATTCTAGTGGCCGTCATGCCAATAGCTAAAGGTGCTTTTCTATACTATCTTAAGGCTTTGAATTCTGATATTTCTATGTTTATTCAATCTATGGGAGGCACAACCTTATCTGCTGCTTATAGCATCACCATTAGGGCTGAAAATTGTCTTATTCAAGCCGATAAGCCGGCTCCTAGGCCTCCCATGCCCTTGTATCCAAACTTAGAAAATCCAAGCACTAGTCAAGCACCCACTTTGGCTCCTATTCCCACTCCTAGAAATCAAAGTTCAAATGAAACTTCTACTTCATCCTCTAGTGCTTCAAATGAACTCCAAGAAGTCATGAAACAATTGTAAAATTTGGGAAATGAGTTGGTTACACTCAAGAGGTAGTAGGCCCGGTTTTAGACCTTATTATCAGCCTCAAGCTCAACCTAATAGGCAACCATACCAGCCCAATAGGCCACCCAATCCAACTGCAAATCAAAGCCAAGTAAGGCCTCTTGCCAATAGACCATTTCAGCCCTATAACCCCAATGTTGCATCTGCTTCTAAAGCATTAGTGCCAGTGCAAAATGATATAACTCAAGAGTATGATTGGTGTTTCCCATGTAATGAACCTCACAACCAATCTATGTGCTTCAATGGTGCTTTGAACCAAGCCTTGATGGTGACAACTATTGGCGTAGAGGGTGAAGTGAGTCAAGAAACAAATCAGCAACAAGGGACATCTCTCAAAAACACGGCTCCAAATGTTACCGCACTTGCGAAGGGCAAGCCGAGGATTTTTTGGCATGAATCAAACAATTTCTCGAGTGTAGCAGCTAACACAAGATCAAAGAAGAGGAATATTGGTGAAGGGCGAGTCATTGGCTCCAAGTGATCTACAACCTTCCATCACTCCACAAGGTGTTGGTAAGCAAAACATAGTTCTAAACACGCATGAGGACAACCCAAACCACCTTCTAAACCAACTCAAATGCAATGTTGCTGCCCATACACAAGAAAGGAATGTGCAGCCTAAAGGACAAACAAAGAGATCTTTCATCCCCATTTAACATCATTGATCAAATGAAGAAGACAAATGTGAATATATCAATGTGGGAATCTTTATCCATCATAGGCCAAAGAGATCTTCTAAAAGCTGCCATGAAGAATTGGTCAACTTGAACCAATAGGTCCATATGTGAGAGAATGTCCTCACAAATCCTTCTCGGCTTGAAGGGATTCATGGAGGACAACAAGGTAAAGTTTTGAATCCCCCTCCATTCTATGTTTCATTAATCATTAGCAATAAACTAGTACACAATTGCATGATTTATTACGGGGCAAGTAGTTCTACATGCCCAAGCAAATAAGCGATCGATTGGGTATCTAATATGAATTCATATCAAAGGGTAGTTCAATTGGAGGGACAAGAGTAAGCAATGGTGGGAGTGATTAAAAGTTTGAATCTTACCTTGCATGCATGCCCCAATGTTACCGTTTTGCAAGATGTGTCGGTGATAGATTTGCCACCACTCTTTGCCCTATGCTTATCGAGGATTTCACGGCTAGAATTAGAGGCTACTTATCCGTGATTGGTCACACATGTTGTTGAGAACAAGATATGGTATTAAGGTCACAATCAGATCTGAACCAATTGTAAACTTTCATATTGAGCCTCATACTCCAAGCCAAATATTGTTCAACATTTGATCAAGAAGATTATCAAAGCACGGATGAAGCCGACACCAAAGTTGGAAGCATCCCAGATTTGACTCTAGATGAATGGGCAAGTAAGGTACATGCTTTTGATCCCTACTAAGAAATAGAAGAATTTGAGCTAGGAGTCTATTGCATATATTGTTATCCGTAAAATTGGCAAGGGCAATTTTACAGATAACCCTACCGAAATTTTGTTCCGGTCCCTCATCAGGGACTCCTTGCGTTCGGAACGTTGCAAAATCCCTTTCCAGAAATCTAGTTTTCGAACTTAGCCATTTTTGGTTTTTTTGGTCGGGCGCACATAATGTCTATGCAACATAAAGTATTCATGCGCCCCCTTTAAATCCTTTGGCACACGGTTTGAAGTGTCAACAGGCATTTTGGTGCACCTCACTATGTTGTGCCTTTCTTGCATGCGCCAAGGCACATGCACCTTCATGTCAACAATACTTTTGTTGCACCAATTTTTGGTGCGCCAAGAAGTGCACATATTATTATGTCGACATCCCTTTCGGTGCGCCAAAGGCGCACATAACTTTGTGTTGGTAAGCGTCTTGATGCGCCAAGGGCACATGCTTTCCGTTGTCGACAGTGCTTTTCATGTGCCATTTGAAAAAGTTGGTGGCACATTTATTACCACCTCGCCTATTTATAGGCGCATCTGCACTGTCATTTTCATCCGACACCATTACGTGATTTTCTATGTGTACTGTCAGTGCCGCACCCGCCTGTCGTTTTTGATCACGTCGTGGACCCAGTTTCACATTTCTTCATTATATAATCCTGGTAAGAGGTCCTCTGTGCTTTTGTGTTTTGGTGTTTTGTGTTTTGGTTGCTTGTTTGTGTGATTAGAAAGATCTGTCTAAGCATGAACCCAACTACCAAGCTATGAAATCATGAACTCCCCCTCCTTGCTGTTTTTCTCTACCCATGCATTTTCCCCCTCTTTCCGGATCTCTTTGAGTAAAGGGGACTACGTCTAAAAAATGGCTTGGAACTCTTTGATTAAGCTTCTTCATAACCCAAAGGTACCCTTAAAAAGAAGCTTATCAACATGCAAACCCCTCAGAGAAAGATCATGGCTTGAAAAGAAAACACTATTATTTCCTCCTTTTACATTGTCATCCCCTGTAATATAATACGGTCGCACTGATGGGCACATACCATGACTTTTGCATAAAGAATATTTTGTGCCCTCAAGGCGCACTTCCTTCGCTTATTACAACCACTTTCCCTGCGCCCTCTTGGCGCACCAAACTTGCGTGCAACATTTCAAAACCATGTGCCCTTTGGCGCACCCGCATGTATGCAACATTAAAATTATATGTGCCAAGTACAACTATTAAATCGGCGCAGCGCATCCATTGTTACAACAACATCATGTTGTGTAGACCTTCCATGCGCCATGCCAAGTTCCCCTATGGCACATGAAAAATGATGTTACACGCATTAAGCTCGCGCCCTTTGGCGCATCCTACACCCGTGTAACATGAAAAATATCCGCACCCTTTATAAAATGTATACATATGGCGCAGGCGCACTTATGCTTACAACAACAAAAGAATGCAATCTATATCCATGCGCCATGCGCCCTTTGGCACTGATTTATCCCCTGCAGCATCCCTTTCCTGTGCGCCTTATTATTTAGCCCTGTAACCTGCAGTATTCATGCGCCCTGCGCCCTGAGGCCTTAAAATCGCTAACTCTTTCTTCTGTTGACGCTTTAATGGAAGATCAGACAACTGACATGACCTTCTTGGGTTGGGTTTCACTTCTTATTCTTGCAGATCAGCAACTGAGTTCAGAAGTACATATGTCAACATCAAGCAAGAGACCTACCAAATCCAAGGGTAAAGCCAAGCTCACAGAAGAAGAAATGAAGTACAAGTATCAAAGGGTCGGAATGCCCGAGTCCCAGGCCGAGTGTGACCTAGACATCAGAGACTCAGAACTGGGTCATATTGACATGGAAGATTTCTGGGCCAGAACCCAGAGGGTCATAAGAAGTCCATGGATGGACAAACTGATGGGTAGTGCACTACATTTTGCTGGTGGGATCCCTGTTAGCGCCGTAAACAATGAGTTTATGATGGTAGTAGCCTGATGCTACAACAAAGACACAAGATGTGTCCATAGTGAGAAGGGCGAGGTCATAATTAACCTCACTACCCGCCACTTTGAAATAATGCTTGGCATTCCTCACCACCGGCACTTCCGCCGTAATCCGGGAAGATTGCATCAAGGCTTGGGATGAAAATGAGGATCAGTGCATGTAGTTGATGAATGAAGTTTACCTAAAGAACAAAAAAGTGGCGACTCGATGGCCATAAGTCATTCATTATGCAGTGACTTTTCGGAGGAACTCGGTGACACAATGACATTCCAGCAGTGTTTGGGCTTCCGATGCCCACTACTTTCACAAGTGGATGCTGTGATACCTAGAGACAATGAATAAAAATGTGCCAGATCAACGCTTTGAGTGGGTGGAGATCATAAGCAGCACAATATCGAGCAGCTCCAACAACTCACCACAATGGGGAGGTTCTATATGAACTCCTATGTAGTCTATGCTGCAGCTTCAGAAAGAGACTATCCAGCTCTAATGCGGTGTGGGGTTTGGCCCCAAGTCAAGATATATGAATACTATCTAGAACTGAAGCTGGAAAATAGCATCCCCAGTTCACAAAGATCAATGATGCATTCTTCTATTTCATCATCTGCCTATTGAGGCTGAATATGACTCACGGTCGTATGACCAAGAGCATCGTAGCAGCTACAGAGAAATGGGGGCCTTGTTCACTCAATTCCCCACATTTACCTATCTGAGGGCAGTTAACTTCTTGGGAGAACCAACTAAATTACCGAGATATGCCGGTCCCAAGTTGATCCTGTTAGAGCTGTCGAGGCAACTTATTACTTACCACGAAAAGTGTCTAAAGAGAAAGAAGGGTGGAAATCCTTTCCCCCTCATAGTGGGCAGGTATACGTGTCTCTCTCACCACAAGGTGAAGGACATATTTGCAGAGCTAGAGTTGTTGAATCTAAAACACAACTTCCCACAGGCTCACCTTTGACCCAAGGAATTGTCTCCCAAGGCCAAGCTTGATCCGATCCACATCCCTCAGATCGAAGACATATATATTGACCTATATCATGAGGGTGAATTCAGAAGGAAGGATCATTCCCACTTAGCCTTGGCTGAAATCATCCAGTACGGTGTGGCCATCGTCCCAAAGGGTTATCAAACTACTGATCAAGAAGTTTATCAAGTGTATCTTGACACGGAAGGGGACGACTGGCCATTTGCTGTGATTGACAGGAACAAAGCACCTCAGACAATTGAGGAAAGGGTCAAGGAAACTCTGCGAAGAACAGAGCATTGGTGCAGAATGAACGGTCTCATCTACCTCGGAGTTGATTTCACCACATCTCTTAGGCAACGCACCTCCTCGGGCAAAACAGCAGCCAAAGGGGAAAGGAAAAGGCAAAGAGGGTGAATCCAGCTCCACCCAAGAGGAAGCTCCTGAAAGTCCTCCTTCCGCTACACCCAAACAAGTTATAACTCTGGCTTCTCCAGAGAAAGAAGTAGCGGAAGATGTTCCAATAGGCACATCCACTCAGGATGTCGCCACTGCTGCAACTATTGAGGTCCCTTCTATCCCTTCTCCCTCTCCTCCTTCCCCTCCTCGAGTGACCCAAGCGACCATTCCTTTGGTCGTGTCCTCTCCCCATCTTCCCTTGTTCCCCTTCTTCCTCATCCATCTTCTCTTCTCTCGCGGACTGTCCCCTCCATTTCTTCCCTCATCTTTGAGCTCCCTTTCCTTCCTATGTCTTCCTCCCTGTAATATCTCTTCCTCCCGTGACCACCGCCTCGGCCTCCTCTCGATGCCGCCTCCAAGTGTCTCCACGTTTTCCTTCTACTACCAGCTGCCCCCTTCTCTGTTTGGTCCTTCTCCCACAAGTCCGGCCTAGATCTCCCCAAAGACCGAGTCAACGAAGAAGAGGAAATTTCCCATCACCCCGATGGAATTCTTTTCATCCCATCAAAAAGGGATCAAGCGAGGCCTTTAACCCACTTCTCATGAGTGCATCGGGAGAAAGTGATGGAGGTGCATACCCCAATCCTTTGGAGGATAAGAAGGATCTGTCTCCGACAGATTACATGGTGACTCAAGTCACGATGGGGACATCTTCAGAAAGCCTACAAGGAGAGGCCCTATCTGTAGTTGACGCCCTTTGCAAGAAACTCCAAGAAGTAAAGGAAGAGAAAAGGCTGCTAAAGGAGCAAAATAAACATCTTCTCCGTGCCTTGCAGAAAATGGGTAGTGCACCTCCTACAACTACCGCCAAAACTCTTGAGCCTCTGAGCCAGGATAAGATCAATGAATATGCTAAAATCGGTGAGCAGGGCATGGCAGTTTCCACTGGAGGAGCCAAATCCTCAAAGAAAGCGAGGGAGTTATCGCTAAGTTCACTGGATTTGTACCAGAATATCAATCGAACGAACAGAGAACTCTAGGTGATAGCAGGACCCATCTCTGAAGAGCTTGATCATGCCAGGATGCAACACGAGGCCTTTCAGAATATGCTCGACTATTCAGTTGATGATCTGGTCAAGTTTGGCATCTTTGGACACCCCAGAGCCCTCAACAAAATCCTTTCTACTCTGGATTATCGGGTGGATCAGCTGGAGTTCGTCTTGGAGAAGATCGACAAAGTAAAAGAGGTAGCCCTGGATGCAATGCATCAAATGGAACAGATTGTTCTCAGAATGTCTCCAGGGTTGCTCACTTCTTCTTTCACCTTAAGGAAGGTGGAGGAAACTATTCAGATCTTCAAGGAGATTGTTTCACAGGGACTGGGGCCAGAGGTCACGTTCGACGCCGAATCCATCAATAACCTATTGGCATGTCGTGACTTCATCAGGTACCTGATAGAGGTAGAGAATGATTATTCAAAACTCCCGGAAAAGCTCACAGATGAGCGGGAGACCTGCGAAGCTATCAGCGATAGACACAAGGATCCTTCCGAGGATCAACTTCAACCCATGATCAGCAAGTTCATGGAGTACCGTGCCCAGTTCCACATCTCGTCACCCGAGCAGCAAAAGCAGGATACCCCCTTCCAGCCATGGGACAATGACGAATAGTTTCCTTCTTCCCGACTTTCTCCTTGTAAATTATCCAAAATTTGTTGACACAAACAATGACATCATCCATGTTGCACCATGGGATGATGTCATTCATCAAAGTTGTAAAAAGTCAACAAATGCCTTTGTAAGATATTTTGTAATTAGGTGGTGTTGTATATATCTTCCCCCTGGGTAGATATAGACAAATGGAAGAATAGGAAATCAGAGAAACTCGGACCCGACATTTATGGCCAAGGCGCGAGTAAAGGCACACACAAGTGAGGATGTTGACATGGAAATAGATGCGCCCTTGGCACATGACATAGAGTGTCGACATAGAAAAAGTTGCACCTTGGCACACATAAAGGGCACATGACACAGAGTGTCGACATAGAAAAATTTGTGCCTTGGCGCACATAAATGGCGCATGACATAGAGTGTCGACATAGAAAAAGTTGCGCCTTGGCGCACATAAAGGGCGTATGACACAGAGTGTCAACATAGAAAAAGTTACGCCTTGGCGCACATAAAGGGCACGTGACATAGAGTGTCAACATAGAAAAAGTTACTCCTTAGCGCACATAAAGGGATGTCGACACACACATGGATGCGCCATGACGCATCTTGGGAAGCGCAACATTTTGGCGACAGAAGCAAGCCACAGCGCTTGAGATATTCAAATGGCCATAACTTTTGATAGGGAGCTCGGATTCATGCAAGGTTGGAATTTTTGGAAAGCTTACAAGGTCCTCTATCCAACTACGACTAGATATCTTTAATTGGGTGGGAAAAAGTTCTTAAAAATTCAAAATACAGTTCACCACTTTTTAAGTTTGCTAGGGTTCTCACCTACCACCATAATGAGATAAATTAAATGCAATCTGGAGGTGGTTGGGGCAGATTTCAATTCCTCTCTTCTCCCTCTCTTTTTCCTCCTATAAATTATAGAGGGGCTTTTTCAAAAAGGTTGGACATTTTTGTTTTGCCCTCCCTTCTTCTCTTTGGCGGTGAGCTTGTGGAGTTAAAACCTCCCATTTGAAGCTGTAATGCAACCTTGCTTCTTGGCATTTTGTAGTGTGTTGTATCAATATTTGGAGCAAATTAATGCATGTCTGTGGATGATTCTCAACCCTCTCTCGTGTTCATTTTCATCCTCCCGATCTTTCACTTTGTGAATCGACTATACATGCATGATCTTGCATTACATTTTAATGGTACGTGTTTATTGCAAGAGCAGTGTTCTTCATTCCTCGGTGCATCACCTTTGTAGTTTAGGTTTTATTCTATGCATATTCTTACCCTATCTCCTTGGCATGATAGATTAGGTTTTTGAGTAAATCTCTGCATTTTTTTGTGTGCATCTCAACAGGAGGAATAGGAACCGGCCTTCATCCAGGAGAGATTTTCCGATTCGCAAGGTCCACACTGGGAAAAGCTCCATGTTATGCAATCGCACTGAGAGTCTTAACCCATCGTGTTGCAGACATTCAGGGGTGCTGCGATTTGCCATCAAAGTGGTTGGTTTGTTTTTCCTTCCTTTCTTCTCTTCTTCTATATATACTTGAATACATGTTGTATTCAGTGTGTGGATATCTTTTAGATGAAAAATAGAAGTGAGAAGAAAAGGCTTTGCACTTTTTGTAACAGAAGAAAATAGTAATACAAGTATTGAGACTTTTGTCTTGAATATGTGTGTTATGGGCATCTGATCTTTCTTATGTCAGATCTATGCATTTATTCTATTGGATCTATCTCTACTTTTTGTCATTTATTCATCAATATTGCTTTCTTTGTTTATGCAAGTAGGTTTGGCTCTGTTTATTACCAATCCCAAAACATAAACCCTTTGACCTTTCTGCTTTGGAATTCATTTCTTTTCTCCCTTCGGACCTGATCTTTCTTCATCCTCTCTTTCATTCCTTTCTTTCGTAGTCAGAAACACCCCTACTGGGATGAGATCCCAAACCCCCGAAGGCAGAATATTGTGAGACTTGCATGATTTCTGTTTGGTAGAATAGCAATAAACCAATTTCACTTTGCTGACTCAAAGAGGGGCTATGCCCTGCACACTATTGGCTTGTCTATCCATAAATCTTCCCAGGCGATAGATTTTCGAACCAACATACATGAAGAAAACTAGCCTATTCCTAGCATCACCAAACTAGGCCATAGGGATGACAATGAGGTATGGCGATTACTTTTCGATGGATCAAGGAGTAAGGCAAGGTGCGGGGAGGAGGAGCTATGCTTGTTTCACCTCAAGGCATCAAATATTATTGACTTTCCATTTCAGATTTTCTGTTCAAACAACACTCTGAATATGAGGCCTTGATTCATGGACTTCATTGGGCGAGGAAAAAGCACATAAAGAACTTACAGTGTTTGGATATAGTGAGCTAATTGTAAATCAAGTCAGGGGACAACATGCTACAAAGAATGAACTACTGAAGAACTACAAGAACAGGGTGTGGGACCTCGTTGAGGATTTCGAAGCTTTCAATATCGTGTCCATACCCAGGAAGAAAAATGAAGCAGTGGATAGGCTCACAGTAGTTGGAGCAACGTTTGATGTGGTTGACAACATCAAAAGGAAAAAACACAACCACGTATCCATGTGATTGTGAGGCCAGCAGTTCCAGATAATAACACAAGTTGGCAAGTGTTTGAGAACGATCAACAGATCATCAATTTCTTACAAGAAGAGGCTGAATTCTCAGCTAGGAATCAAGACAGATTAGAGCAGTAGTATGGGGATCAAGTAGTGTAGCTGCGGACAAACAAGCTTCCCAAGGGTTTAGTAACATTGGAGTCTATCTTCAACCCTAACGACCAATTCCGTAAGGAAAAGGCTAACATATAGGTCAAGAGAGAAGATTTAGAGCCAATTCTTGTTGGGGAAGGCAAAACACTTCAAATTGGCAAAGTGGCCACTGAGCAGGAGAAATCAGATTTCATACAAATTTTCCAAGAATTTCCAGATGTCTTCGCTTGGAGCTATGAAGACTTGAGAGGTTTCAATCTGAAGTTGGCACAACATACCATAGAATTGGATCCAGATGCTAAGCCCATCAGCGAAGCGAGACCAGTCAACCCCACATTGAGCCTCTAATGAAGAAAGAGTTAAACAAGCTAATAGGCGAGCATTATATTCCCAATCAAGCACTCATGCAAACTTGGTTCCGGTCAGAAGAAGAGCGAGAGAAATCAGGTTGTGTGTAGACTTTCGAGACCTCAATAGGGCATCTCTCAAAGACCATTACCCACTTCCTTGATGGAACAAATATTGCAAGTGGTATCCAGTTCGGAGAGATCTCTCTCTAGATGGCTACTCGAGGTATAATCGAGTAATGGTGAAATAAGATGACCAGATTCAAGCATGCTTTCACCACCAAATGGGGCACCTATGACTACAAGAAGATGCCATTTGGGCTATCAAATGCTTTGGAGCCACTTTCCAAAGGGAAATAGATATGGCATTCAAGGGTTGATCAATAAAATAGTTCCGATATATCTTGATGACATCATTGTATTCTCCAAAAATGCGTGGATCACCTCTTTCATCCGAGGCGAGGTATTTAAGAGGTGTAGAAGATTTAGGTATCATTGAATCCCAAAAATGCATATTCTTGGCTCACGAAGGAAAACTTCTAGGCCATATTGTTTCAAAGAAGGGATTGATGATTGACCCGAAAGAGTTGAAGCAATTCGAAGCGTTGCCATTGCTAAGTCATAAGAAGGCTCTTCAAAGCTTCTTGGGAAGGATCAATTTTTTGAGTTTGTTCCAAACTTTGCAGCTCTCGTAAAGCCAATAACGCTGATGTTGAAAAAGAGCATGACATTTAAGTGGACATCTGAAGGCAAGGCAAGTTTTGAGGAAATAAAAGAGGCTATATCTCAAGCTCTGACTCTTGTCAATCCGGACTTCTCAAGGATTTCATGCTATATGCCTTTGGTGGTGGAGACACAATTTTTGCAATCACAGTACAACAAAACAAAGAAGGATTAGAATAACCAGTTGCTTTCTTCAGTCAAGGCTTGGAGGAATACGAAACTAGGTACTCTTTCATTGAAAAGCATGTCCTTGCAGTGATCAGGAGCTTAAAGAAATTCAAGCACCTAGTCTCAAACAACAAGATCCAATTATTGGTCTCTCATGCGGGAGTCAAGGACTTCCTTCTAAACAAGGATCTAAATGAGAAATGTGCAGGATGGATCACTCATGTCATGGAATATGACATCGAAATTAAGGTCACTAAGCTAGTACGTGGAAAAGGACTATGTGAACAACTAGCTTTGAGTCAGAAAGTTGAAGCAGGTGATGAAAAAGAGACTGCCTTGGTACTGCAGGATGGTCAAGAACAAGAAAATGATGATGTGGGCACTCCTTGTTGGACTCATAATATGATACACTTCCTACGGGTGAGGCCTATGCCCTCGAGTAATTAAGCAAAGCAAAAAGGAGATACTTGATTACAAGCCATTCCATATGTGCTTGTTGATGGTGTTTTGTTCAAGAAAGACATCAATGGAGTTTTATTGAGGTGCATTGGGACAGGTCAAATTGAGAGGGTGTTACAATATTTTCATGATGGAGATTAGGAGGACATTTTTCCCCATGGATAACAGCTCTCAAGATAATGAAGGCAGGTATTATTGGCCCACATTGTTCAAATGATCTGCTATACATGGATAAGAAAGTGTAAGAAACGTGCACTCTTCATAGGCAAAGAAAGACTAAGCAGCGCTCCATCATTACGCACCCAATTTTGGTTGACCAACCATTTATGCAATGGGGATTGGACTTCATTGGGGTCATAAATCTAAACTCAAGCCAAGGCCACAAGTGGATTCTCACTAAAAATGACTATTTCACCAAGTGGACTAAAGCGAGAGCGCTCAAAGAAGCAAATGAGTCTAACATACTAGAATTTATGAAGGAATAGTGACCAGGTTCGGTGTGCCGGCCACTATCATATCAGACAATGCATTGGCATTCATAGGTTCCAATATTATAGAATGGGCTTTCAAGAATGGAATTTATTTGAGCACCTCTTCAAATTATTACCCAGAGGTAATGGATGACAGAGTCCACGAACAAGAATTTTCTAAGAATCATCAGAAGGACTCTAGATGAAAACCAAAGGACATGGCATACCAAGATAAAATCAGCATTATGGGCTGACAGGATAACACCAAAGAGATCTACAGGTAATTATCCCTACAAGTTAGTCATGGGAAAGAGGCGTGTGCCTATATCATTAGAATTGCCAACATTGGAGTTCATGAAGCAGTTGGAGTTGTCTAAGTTCGAACCAATGGAGGCCAGGTATGCAGAGTTGATGGAATTGGAAGAAATAAGAGAACATGCGATTCGATGATTGAAAAAAATCAGGCCTTTGTAAAAGATAGTTTGATAAGAAGGCAGAGCAAGGACCTTCCGAGAAGGGGACTGGTTCGGAAATGGGGTGCAGATCGGGAAAAACCAGGAAAGCATTCCAAGTTTGATGCCATTTGGAGTGGCCCCTACATGGTCATGGGATGTAAAAGTAGTAATGCCTTCCAATTATCTACATTGGATGGAGAAGAACTCCCGATTAGTTAATGGAATCTACCTTAAACATTCATACTAAAAGGAAAAGGTTTACCCTTGTAAATATTAGCCTAGATTTCAAATTCCTCTAAGTGCGTATGCACATTGTCTTATTATAGTTAGGTTTCGATTTCCCTAAGTGTTTCAAGCACAAGTCTTGTTTCTCTCAAAGTTGATTTTCTCTGATTCAAAGCATGCTCTCGGAGAAGGAGTTCCAATATCGGAGATTGGGATTAGATATCACGATGATTTCAAGTTATTGCTTATGACTCCATGCCCAATGGATTGCTAAAAGGCCACTGATCTTCTACCTAGCAGGCAGGCGACCCCGTTGAGTCACCAAATTGTTGTATATATATTCCCCCTCGGGTAGATATGGGAATAACAGAAATTCATGCCTTGGCGCAGGTAAAGGGCACACAACATAAGGTGTCAACATGAAGAAATTCACGCCTTGGCATAGGTAAAGGGCACACGACATAAGGTGTCGACATGAAGAAATTTGCACCTTGGCACAGGTAAAGGGCGCACGACATAAGGTGTCGACACGAAGAAATTTTGCGCCAGGAGTGCAGGGTAAAGCGCACAACATAAGGTGTCGACATGAAGAAATTTGTGACTTGGCGTAGGTAAAGGGTGCATGACAAAAGGTTTGAAAGGAAGAAATTCACACCTTGGCACGGAGTAAAGGGAACACGACATAAGGTGTCGACACGAAGAAATTTGTGCCTTAGTGCAGGTAAAGGGCGCACGACATAAGGTGTCAACACGAAGAAATTCGCGCCTTGGAGCAGGTAAAGGGCACATGACATAAGGTGTCGACACGAAGAAATTCGAGTCTTGGTGCAAATAAGAGTATGTTGACATAAGGATGGATCTTTGTTGGGGTGCACCTTCGGGAGGCGCAACATTTTGAGCGCCGACAGGGAAGCGAGACCACGACCGAGATATTCGGGAGATGACCATAAATTTTCACTGGGGAGCTCGGATTCACGCAAGGTTGGACTTTTTGGAAATATTATGAGGTCCTCTGTCCAAATGCAACCTGATATATTTAATTGGGTGAGAACAAATTATTAAAAATAAAAAATACGGTTCGCCACTTTTTGGGTTTCTTTGGGGTTCTTACCTACCACCATTATGAGATGAATTAAATACAACACGGAGGTGGTTAGGGTAGATTTGGAGTTCCTCTCTCTTCCCTCTCTCATTCTTCCTATAAATTGTAAGGAGGGCTTCTTTCTAAAGGTTGGACATTCTTGTTTTGCCCTCTCCCTTCTTCTATCGGCAGTGAGTTTGTGGAGTTCAAACCTCCCATTTAAAATTGTAATGCAATTTTGCCTCTTGGCATTTGTAGTGTATTGTATCAATCTTTGGAGCGAGATAATGCATGTCTATGGATGATTCTCAAACCTCTCTATGTTTATTTGCATCCTTCTAATATTTCACTACAAATCAAGTTATCTCTGTGCATGATCTTGCATTGCATTTGAATGGTTTGTGTTTGTTTGCAAGACATGGTGTTCTTCATTCCTTGGTGCATCACCTTTGCAGTTTAGGTTTTATTTTATGCATCTTCTTACCCGTCTCCTTGGAAAGTTAGATTATTTTTAGAGTAAACCCCTCTGCATTTTTATGTGTACATCCGGAAGAGGAATAGGAATCGGCCTTCATCCAAAGAGCTTTCCCGTTTCACAAGGTCCACACTTGGGAAAAGCTCCATGTTATGCAATCGCTTGAGAGTCTCAACCCATCGATTTGTAGACACTCGGGGTGTTGTGATCGCCATCAACACCGCCTTAATCAATTCCTTTGCAAATCAGCCATTTCACCTTTTTGGGGCCCGAATGTCCCACTATCCCATCACTTCTGGGAAAATGTTTTCTAAAAATTCGCAATACACTAAAAGAAGCCATTTTTTTGCATTTTTTCAATTTCTTCCTTATGTAAGGAAGTTATAGAAGAGCCAAAGGGACCACCAAAACCTGATTTTTGGGCCTCGAACCAATTATAATTGCTTAAGCCTGAAGAGATTTGTGTAAGTTATCCAAAATTACCCAGGGGTGAATTTTGGATAATAGTTATCGTGAAGTTGTTAAGTATATAAAGTATGTGGTTTCGAAAGAATATTCTCTAATCTTAGTAGTGTGTATTAGTCTAAGTATTATGAAGTTATCTATATTCTTTGTTAAGTCACAAAGCATGCACAATGTGATCAACCAAAATAGCTAAGAAGTTTTGTTATAAACATATAGTCTTAAGAGTTTAAATTTGTGCCTTGAAAGATTTAAAGTCGAGGTTTCTCAAATTCATTCTACATGGAGTGTTTACGAGTCCTTTTGATAAGTGTAAGCCATCATATGTCTATCTTAAAGTGATGAGTATGCTTCAAGATAGGTTTTGTTGCTCAAATTCTCGTGTATTGGTGTGTCTTACTCGGTGAATTATTGAGTCTAACTTCATGCTTATTTCAAGACTTTATCCTTCGTGTTATGTGCTAAATTAATCGAAGTGGTCATTTTATGCCACAAGTGATGTTACAGTTAATTGTGATGATGTGTAAATTTAAAGACCAGTGATGCATTCCTCTCTAGTTCTTGGAGCAACATGATGGCAAGGAATGCTTAAATGGAAGATGTTATAGGTATCTCAAGACCAAGGTGTAGAACCTTTAAAGTCAATAAAATGGTTCTTTGAGTAAGTTTCAAGTGCTAATAATGGTTTTGAAGGACTATGGAAAATTTGTTCCTAGAATTTGATGTACGCTAGACAAAGGATGATATCCTTCTTGTAAGAATTGTGTACCTCGAGTAGAAGATGAAAAAGTACAAGGTTATTATCATTTAAAACATTCTCAATGGAAAATATAAGGGTGTATATTCTATAGCAATGGATGAAAGATTCCCACAAGATAAATGAAGCTTGAAATAAACTGATCCAAGAGTTGATTAAATTATATTGATGGCTCAAGGTGAAAGTTTAAGGGGAAATGAGAAGGTACCATGAAGCTATAGGTATAGGATGACTGTGCAAGGTGACAATAAATCTTAGAGGTTTGTGAATGCTCAAAACAAAGGATACTGAATGTTTTTCAACATGATTATTCAAGTTAGAAGTATCAGAGTTCTCGTTTATACTTCATGAGGATTCTAAATCTATAGAAGAATAAAATCATGTGGGAGCTCTTAAATGTTGACATCAAGACTATGAGAAGTCTATATGTTCTATCATGGAAGGCCAAGAGGACTATAAGTGTATACTTTTGAGTGTAATCTAATATAGAGGAAAAATATGGCTTGATGTCTTTTAGATGGTATATAAGGCCTAATAGGATTCTAACTTATCTCTATTATTGAGTGTGAGTATTGAAATTAGATCTCAGATGTGTCTCCAATATTAAAAATACAAAATGGCCTAGGATGTATAAAACTAAAAAGTGTATGACAAAATATGACATGATAATTGAGTTAAAATCATGAAGTTACATGTCAATGGTTGTCTTCTTAAGAAAAATATTGAGCATGGGTCAAATGCTTATGTTTGAGTCAACTTAAGTGAGCTTTGTTTGGGTCAAGTGATCATGAAAACATTAGTATAAGTCCTTGATGACTAAGAATATCAAAATTGTAAGCTTTGAATGTGTTGTGAATGAGTGTTCATCATTTCTAAGTATGAAGTGAGAGATAGCTATAGGTCTAAGCATGATCCATGAATATTATGATTAGAAATGTTAATAATTAATAACAATGGCTATGTTTCTGAAGGTGTATATTGGTTCTATACATGTTGAGGGTCCATTGAATGTAGCTCTAAAGGTTTATCCCTATGGAAATATGCTTGCAAAGGTTTGATCACAAAAACCCTAAGGTTAACCCCAAATTTTTTAAATGAAGGATCCAAAGTTTGTGTAAAGGTGTATAAAAACTTCATGAAGGTGTTCAAATGATTTCTCAATTAGTGAAGGCGTATACAAAGTGTAATTTCGTTGTATAGAGAGATCATAAGTTACATGAAAGTATTTATTCATTTTTGCAAAAGTATATAGATATATTTTATCATCTCATCGGTGTTTCAAGTCATCTACAATTGATTTTGAGATTATTGTGTGTAAATAATGCATAATAAAGTATTTTAGGGTATAGAGTCGAGAGGAAGGTTTGTACTTAAGGTTACGCACTCAAAATGTAGAATTATGAGTGTGCCTATAAAGTAAATCTAGTATATCTATATTAAAATCAGCTACAAAGTTTAGTACATTATTGCTCAAAAGTTTCTTGAAGAATGTTAGATCACTTTGTGAGTGCATGTAAGCAAGAGGAAAAACAAGTCAAGCTCATTCAATGGTGATATTTATATTATATGCTCTTACAAGTTAACAACAATATATTTGATGGTGGCATCGGTGTTATGTTAGGTGATTGAGGTGAGTTGGTGTAGGTATGATGAAAATATTGCTCCTACTGGATCAAATTGTTTCTCATGTAGGTGTAATAAGTTTCTCAAGTATGGTTAATCTTTTCAAGACAATGAGAACTTAGTAGATGGTGTCTTAGAGGCATCAAATCATATAATATATGTCTATTACATGTTTGAACTTGTCAAGGAAATTTTTATCTCATTTAGTTAGTTAGATTATTGAGAACTGAAAAAGGTGCTTAGGGTAGAGCATTGTTACTCAAGTTTATTTCTTACCATGGTAGGGGTAAGTGTCTCAAATTTATGCTTTTGAGCTACATATGGAGATCATATGTCCTAGGGGAATGCTACTTTGTTGAGACATATCTTGAATGGTATTATTTGTCTTGCTTAAATTTGTCTTAAAAGCACTAAAGATGCTCAACCCAGGGTGAGCATGGTGCTTGCATGCTTGAAATGAGGCTAAAAATCATATTTTGTGTAAAATCAAGAAAATGGAGCTAGTTTTAGACCTTTGGTTTATGTTTCTAACAAAAGATTTATGGTATGAAGATGAATAAGGTAAATAATTTGAGATACAGGTATGTCGTTGTTATTAATACAAAAATTGGGAGAATTTATGGGTGTTTTCCATCAATGAAAAATTTGATGAAGTATTAGGGAATAATGATGCTAATATGGTGGTTTAGATGTGTTTGTGTTGGTACAATGATATTCAAAGTGAGGTGTGTTTTCTCTTGTAATCCTATTCAATTGCCAAGTTGAGGAAGCTTGAAATTATGAGCTTCTTTGGTCCTTTAGAAGCATGTTTACATGATAGATACTGGGGTTTTATGGTGCTTAGGAACTCACAATTGTGCTTTATTATACTGATACAAGTGGTTCACTATGTTACAGGTGCTTATTAGGAGTAGGTATGGTTGTTTGTATATGTGACAAAGTGTGGTTTGAAGCTATATGAGCTTATGGAAGCATGCTTTGAGGTATATAATGGAATATAATGTATGTTTGAATCATTTTTAAAGGTTCTATGATGATTTATTACATTCTTTTAGTTGACTCTAGCTTCTATAGTGAGGAATAGACATGCAAGCATAGGTAAGTCTTAATGACTGGAGATATTGAGATATGGATTTTAAATTATGTTAATTGGAGATGTTAGAGATATGTTTCATAGTTATTTTAGAAAATAGGTTACCATGATGAGAATTTTTCACATTATGACAATTTATTTGAGACAGGGTCAAATTCAAGTGAAGTTCCAGTTTGAAGTTGAACTTCAGACGCTCATTGTGAATAGTGTGATTTTGATGGGAATTTTTTTATTTCAGGGATAATTATATGGTGATACTATTAGGTTTCATAGAAAATAATTGGGAGATTTTATTTTCAGGTTTTTATGAACAAAGGTTAAGAAGACAAAGTGCTTTAAAACCCTAGCTAGGACCAGTTTGCAAAAGAAGAGGTGTACTGAGCTAATTTTGATTTTTTATGAAAAATTTATGATTGGATGTTGTAGAGGACTCTTCTTGATTTCCAAAATATATGGTTGAGGTCATGATGATATGTGGGCCCCACCTAAAAATGCTCATTTCTGAAGGGTTCCAGTTTATGGTAAGGTTGTCCAAATGAGGTATGATCTTAATTGATGATATGGAATGTATGAGAGTTTTAATTTATGTATATAAAGGTTTAAAATCATGTTTATAATGAAAAATTTCAAGTTGAGATCCATTCAAGTTCACTAGTTAAAGGGCAATTTTGAGGCCATAAAAAGTAGTTTTTAGTAAAATGGTCATAATGTGAAGCTACGTGGGAATTTTGAGATGATTAAAAATGTGTTGGAAATAAATTTTCATATATATTTCAGTGATATGAGGATTTTATTTTGATGAGGTTTCAAGGTCATTCTTGACATAGGAATATTTTTTCCAGTTCGGGAAAGGATATGTTTTGATGACATGATTTGGAGTTTTTGAAGAATAATATGGATTGGGTGATGATTTATATCACATTAAATGCGTAGAGGGATGAATTGGGAATATAATTAATCCTTTTTAGGTCTTGAAGGTTTGTATAATTTATTTTATCACCCGATCTTTTGAAAAAATGTTTTGGGCAGGATGATTTGGTGAAGACAAAAGTTGTCGGTTTGAGAAGGATATTGTTTCAAGTTTATAAATTCCTTATAAGTGTTGTATAGGATTAGTAATTTCCATAAAGTGGCTAAATGACATATTTTTGTTTATTTTATTTCATTTGGTGGCATAATGAGGTTTCTAGGGTGTTGAAGGGTGTAGGAAACAACTTTTTGAGAAGTAAAAAGAGCACTGGTCCAAGAAACAAAATAATTTGATTGTTTGAGATAAATTTCAAATATGTATGATGTTTGAATGTTATTTTAAACATGTGCTATGATTTAAATATGTTTGAATGTATAAGTTTTAATGGGGACTAATTCACCCCCTCTCAATCCTTCTCACCTTAACAAAGAATATTCTTTCCTTTGGAGATGGACAAGGGATTTTCCATTTTTGCATAAGGGGAAGGAATAATTTGAGATGGTGAGGGGAGAATAGTGGAAATGGGGATGAATCTCCTTAGGACAACTTGAATTATAGTCTTATCATCTTGTTATCTAATGGAAAAATATTGAGGAAGGGTGTTACCTCCTAGGGATTGGATTAACACATCCAAATCAGCATCAAAGGACCTTAAATAATACAAGAATGCCATACCTCATGAGGGTCTGAATTCTTTGAGGAATTATATGCCAAGTCCTTGGGAACCGGTATTAAAGTCATAGATAAAATCCATTGGGGTGCATTGTATTTTGTTGAGATGTTCCATGAGAGAAATGAAATCCACATTCCCCTTAAACTAAATATCCAATTGTTTTCCCAACTAATCCCATGTGGAAATGGATTGTGAAGCTAAACTATTATACCATTATTTTTATCTTCCTCTAAAATATGAAATAAGAAGTCTGAGGAAAATGTTCTCTTCTCTAATGTTTTGAATGACACAATGGTTCACTATGTTCTGAAAGTGATCAATGGGAGATTGATCTCCATTTCCATGTAAGAGGGATAAATTTTTCATATTTTTTTTTAAAATATCATCCCAATGCTTCAAATGAAGGGGGATAGAGCTGAACTGAGGAAATGGAAGAGCTATATAGACAACCATGAGAAATTAGGGATTTAAATTAATATAGGAATGGAGAAAAAGGTCTGAAACCTAAGAAGATGGGTTGGTTTGAATCAGTGGAGTCTCCATATGTGTTGAGAAGTTCCTCTAAAGGAAAAATACCACTAAGAACACATCAATATTATTTTCATGAAGTTGTAGAACACTTCAAGATTTCACATCGAGCATGTAGAAAAATATTGTCACTTGGATCATGCACTTTGATGAATTGTTTATTGATCTAGTGCAACATAGGAACATCACCAAGGTGTGGGACCTTGATTCTGGGGATGAACCTCTGGAGAAGTTCATATTGCTTTTAAACTATGTGCATTATAATATGAGATTATACTTGCATAATCTATAGTGCTATAAAACAAACTATATTATTCAAATATTTGGAGAAAAGGGGAGGGATAATTGAAAATACATGAAAAGGTGATACACCAATAGTGTGAAGATAAATTAAATAAGCTTCGTAAGAACAATATACTTTACAGAGTGGTATATGACATGCACAACTTGTTATTTTCTCTCCTCAAAGTAAATAATTTTGTGAAGATAAAACTTAGAATAATAAAAGGGATATATTGTTCCAAAACCAAAACAAGTAAATTTCACCGATCATAACTAGCCATTTAGCTAAAGAAGAATAATTATTGTGAAGGTAAGCTAGATCATCACATACTAGGAAATAAGAGAGTTGACAAGTATAAAATGAGATATTTAAATACACAACACATTAAATAAGTGAAGGAATTTTTTTCTATATATAGCATTGAGGTTAAAGCTTGTATATAAGTACTCAAATTGGAATAACATCCTTACAAAAATGATCCAAAAGTCCTTGATTACATAATACATCCTCTTATATATAGCTAAATAGCTTGAGAAATATTATCTACTCTTCTTAACTAATTACTATTATACAATTTTTCCCTCAGGGCAAAATTGATCAAACACGATCTTGCAGAGGGAACACGGAGAGGGTGTTTTCAGTCATGCAAGCTCACATGTGATTTTTGAAATTTAGATAGCAGATAGAATCATCATGGAAATGCAAAGGTGGAAAATTAATGGCCAATGTGAACTTCAAAGAAGATTAGGACTTAGGAAGAAGAAGAATAGAGGCAAAAAAATTGAAAATTGGAACTTCAAAATTTTGGCAATTAAGAGAAAATAGGGAAAAAATGACAACAAAATGTTTGAAACGAAACTCAAAGTTTGAAATTTTAGACTTTGGGTTTAGATGTTTCAAAAATATCATGTGAAAAATCAGAAAATTGCTCAAAAAAATCTAAAATTATGAAGTCTAAAAGTCATAAATTTTAGACTTTCAAGCTTTGAGGTTTTGGAAATTCTCAATGGGAAAGTTGGAAAAATGGAGCAAAAAGTCCAAAAACCTGAAGTCTGAAACTCCAAAATTTCAGACTTTCAGGGTTTTACTCAACCTTGGATGCATGCAAGAAATGGCCCAAAAATATTTGAAACCCTAAAACCGAGAGTGTGAAATTTCAGGGACTTCAGGAGTTTGCACAAACTGCAGATGAATATTTTTTTCTCCAAACTCGCAAATGTCCAAAATTCCAAATTTTCAGAATTTTGGGTTTCAAAATTTTCAAACTCTCGAGACAAGATCAGTAGTTTTCATTTTCACATAATGCATCTGACCTTCAAATGGCCATATCTTTCAACTAGAAGCTCATATTTGAAAGAGAGGACTTTTTGGATATCTTTAAATTGGTGGGACTAAGTTCTTTAAAATGAAAAATACAGTTCACCATTTTTTAGGTATCCCGTGTTTCTCACCTACCACCATTAATGAAGTATGGGCTTCCTTTCTTGCCTAGCAAGGAATAATGCATGGAGGCATGGGTTTTGTAGTAGAACCCATCATTGTTGCAGGTAAATTCATTACTCTTTTGGGGTGGTTGAAGCTAGATTTTAGATTTCTTCTATCTCCTTCTCTAATTCTTCCTATATATTGTAAGGAGGGGCATTTTTCTAAAGGTTGGAATTTTTTTTTGCACCCTCCCTTCTTCTCTTTCTGAAAGTGGATTTGTGGAGCTCAAACCTCCCATTCAAACTATAAATTCAATCTTGCCTCTTGGCCATTGTAATGGACTATATCAAATCTTTGGAGAAATAGTATAATTTTGTGGATGATTTCAACCCTCTCTTATGTTCATTGTATCTTCCTGATCTCTCATTGCAATTTTGGTTATCTTTGTGTGGTGATTGTATTAGATTTGATGGTTTTTGTTTAATGGAAAAGCACATGTTCAACATTCCTTTGGTGCATCACCTCTGTTAAATTTAGGTTTAATTTTTGCATCTCCCTAACCCTGTCTCCTTGGCAAGTTAGAGTAGGTTTTAGATTAGATCCTCTCCAAATTTTATGTGTGCACCAGAATAGAGGAATAGGAATTGGCCTTCATCTAGAGAGCTCTCCTAATTTCAAAGTCCCACACTTTGGGAGAAGCTCCATGTTATGCAATCACACTAAGAGTCTTAACCCATCAATTTGTAGACATTCAAGAGTGCTATGATTATGCATCAATAGTTTTGGCATGCCCAGTGGGACCAAGAGGTCATTTTACAAGCTTTGAAGGAATTTCCAAGAAATTCAAACTTAGAAATTGTAAGTTCTCCAATTTTAGACTTTTCACCTCTCAAAGAAGAACTCCAAAATAAATTTTCAAGGGTTTAACTTGCTCAAAACAAGTCCAAATTTCACCATTTGATAGATTAGGGATAATATTCAAAAGGGTATTCTTAGTTTTTGAAAATTTGGATTTTTTTGAATTTTGGGTTTCAAGTTTTCAAAAGTCTTGCATTTTTGGTTTTCAGAACTGTCATTCCAAATCATTTTTAACCTCTAGAAAATCAAATACACAGGTCCTTCAATGTGTTTTATTTTTATTTTTTCAAGTTTTGTGTGTAACTTATCAAAATCTAACCTTTAGAGGCTCATTTCCTAACACATCTAGTGACTCTAAAGGGATAGAATTCAATGTCATAGTAGTATATGTTTCCCAAGTACATGAGAAGAATTTGAACCAAGGTTGATACTCGAGAAGAGGGATTTTTGTCTACTTGCAATTATCACTAGGTAGAGGAAGGAGAGGAAGAAGACTACAAATATCACCATCTCCACCTAACAGGACCTTTTCTACACCTCCACCTGGTAGACCTTTTCTTCAATCAATGAGAGTTCTCTGACCAATCAGGATGGTGCAACCCAATCCATATGTCAAATTTACAATAAATAGTCCACTTGCCCTAAATTCTCATAATCCAATTCCAATTGCAACACTAAAGAACATCCCATATTTTACTAGAGAGAACCAGAAAACTCTAACTCACCATATCAGGACATCGCCAATGTCTATGTAATTCATGAAATCAATGAAATGGATATTGCGGTGAAGTTGTTAGCTTCATCTTTTAAGGGTAAATCTTTGCAATGGTTTAGAATCCTAACAACATGGTCTATCTAGAATTGGGACCATTTGTGCACAACCCTCCATAATCAATTTGGGGAAAAGGGAGATAATTTGTCTTTATTGGAACAATTGAAAACTATTAAGAGGGATCCTAATGAATAGTTGACCGATTTCAATTTCTGTTTCCAATAGACATGGGATAGGATTTCGATATTTACATTAGACCGATTACCGAAGGATCATTCCCTGTACTTCTTGAAGGCTATAAACTCAAATATTTTAATGATGATCCAATCAATGGGAGCTATAAAGTTACCTTCATCTTATAACATTGCTATCATAGTAGAAAATTGCTTGATTCAAGCCGATAAGCTAGCACCAAGGCCACTAATGCCTCTCTATCTAGATATGGGAGCTCTTACAACTAGTCAAACAACATAATTAAATCCCATTCCAGCCCCTAGAAATCAAAGCTAATAGTGAGGCTTCAACATCTTGGTACTTCAAAATAATTAAAAGATGTTATGTAAAAATTTCAGAACTTAGGAAATGAGCTAGTGACTATCAAGAGAAAGCAAGCTCGGAGTACTAGACCGTATCAGCCTCAAGATCAGTATCAAGCTAGGCCCCCATATCAACAAAATAGAATGCCACTAAGGCTAAAAATCAAAATCCAAATATGATGGTTCCTATGATTGGCGGCGACCCACCAAGGTCATCATTGACCCTATAAGGCCACATTTCCCTCCCATCCAAAGGATGCATCATCAGATATTTCATGCATTTTATGACCTTATCTTCATGCTTGAGCTTCTCTATAGCTATTTCAGTCTTCTTGGAGTTTCTTTGAGCTTTCTTGCATCATTGGTGGAGAATTTAGGAGTTTATCTTTCCCTTTTGTTGATTTATTCTATTGTTGCATCATTATTATTACTATTATCAGTCACTAACATTTTACAGGTCCAACTACCATCAAAGCTTCAAATTCAACCTTTCATTCATCCATTTTGTGTGTAGGTTGTCAATTCAATCCATCCATCTTAGGCTTCACCTAGATCATTCTAGGTCATCGTCGACCCAATTAGGTAACCATTGACCATGTCCTTATTAAATCACTTATCCTTCCATTGAGATCTATTATAATCTACCTTTCTAAAGCCCTGATCCCATTAAGCTCCCAGTGTCCATCGTTCCACCATCCTATCAGTCAAAACTAAGCATGCTAGTCTTTGGTCACCGCCAACTAATCCTACTCACCATTGACATGAGCCCTAGTTCCATCATACCCATATAAATCATTGTTTTTTGCATCCTTTATATTTCATATATTTTTTGAATGTTAATATCACTTCTACAGGCCTTCAAAATTCTCATATTTGCACACAAAGTTATTCGGATCTACATTTTTGTTACTATTTGATTTTTTGCCCCGATCACCTTCAACTGGACCTCGTAGCATGGGTTTCCATTTACCTACCCACTTAGGTATATTTAAACTTGTGTTGATCTAGATCAGATTTGAACCTTTCTTCTATTTCTACAATTTCGGGTTCTATTTCGATTCGATTCTACATGTTAATGAGTCATTTATCATTCATGTTATCCTCTTTTATCAAATACGGGAGATCACATCCTTAAAAGGAGGCCCACACTTCTTGGAACTAAATTTTATGGGTAACCCCATCATCTAAAATCTACTCCATTTTCCTTCTAGTTATCTTTGTTGTGTAAATCCATTAAGGTTGGAGCAAGGAGTTCACTTTGCACTCATCTATCATCACCATTTTATTTCCAAGGTACCTTAAACCCTTGCTTATTTTGAGTTTCTTGATTTTATTTATTATGTAGGTCACTAATTTGAATAGGAAAGAGACAATTTCCTCCAACATTTTGGCACGCCCAATGCAAGACCCTCTTAGGTGAGTCTCTTGCACTTATTTGAATCATTTTTCATTTTTCATATTTTTTTATCATCTCTAACATTCTAGGTAGAGGATTTAATTTTTCTTGTTCGTGTTGGGATTTTGGATTGTTTGGATTTTTATCTTCACTTTCTTTATTTTGAAGATTATATAATAAGGAAAAAAAAACCAAGTATTCCCTTTTGTCTTAGTTTCTCCCTTTTTTATCACATTTTCCATTCTTTGTGTGGTTTTCTCATCAAATTTCTATATTTGGTTTTGGGCTTAGAACAAACCACTTTCACTCTTTCTTGGAAATATAGTATAAGTAGGGGTTTAACTAGTTACATTTCACATTCCTTCACACACATCAAAACAATCTATTACTAGGTGGTCCTAATTGGGAATTCATCACCCAATATGAAACCCGCCATGGTGTTTTGGCTGCATTATAAATCCTATACAAAATTGGGCCTCACGTACCTTAGGGTATATCAAGGAATCCATAGCCATAACTACCCAAAACAAGCCTTAGATTTTCATTTCTTAGGTACCCTCGTTATCCACATTTTATTTTTCTCACATCTCCTAATTAATCATGTTAATAAAAACATTGTTGCTTGATTTTTTTGTTAAAAAATTTCATAAACAAATCTTTTCCCATTTCATGCCTATTATCACCCCTTCTCAAGAGGAGACAACACAACAATATAATATATCCAATGATATTACTTCCTCAAATGGTATTGATACCTTGACTTGGGTCTCCTAACCTTGTGTTTCCATGGTCTCTCAACCTTGTGAATACCATCTCATCCAAATCGATCTTCCTTTTGAAACCAATTCTTTGATATCTCATCGTCTATTTCTTCTCGATCAACCAAACCTCCATATCCTTTCTCCTTTAAAGACTCTTGGGCCTCCTTCTATCCCCATTTATGAATTCCTATTTCGTAGGTCTCCCATAATATCTCAATCTTATCAATCCACTCAATTGGTGGATAGTATTGCACCCCCATTACCTCATATCAACACTATCGCACCTCTTTTTCATATATTATCACTAGAATGCCTATAAAAAAATCCTAATCTACTAACATTCACATTTATACTTATGTTTCTCAATAATTAAATATTCCCATCCAATCCCAACCGTCTTATCACATTCCTAATTTCCAACATCACACATTCCCCCAACCAATTTAATCTCCACCCCTTAATTATATCCCCTCTTATCAAACATTCCCTTCAACTTCAACATACCCCCAAGCTTCTCAACATCCTTATCCATCCACTTCTCATGTCATACAACCACAACCATCTACCTCTTATGTGGTGCCTTCACATGAATATTTTAGACCATCTTCTAATTATACCCCCTTGGGGAATCTTATAGTTCAATCTTCAACAATTTGATGACATGTAACCTCATCTAACTCCCTCCCATCCAACCTATTGATGAATCACACCCCACACCCTCTTGTTATCATGAGGTACACTATTGTAAATATCATAAAGGTCATGACATCGAAAAGTGTCGTTATTTTTAAGATCATGTTCAACAAATTATAAATCAGGGGGATCTCCAAATAGAAAATCTTGCCTCATCTCTTATCCAACCCCTTGATATCTTCAAACAACCCTTTCCTAATCCACCACTGAAAAATAAATTTCCACCTTCCACATCTTAAAAATTTAATCCTTATGCAATCAATACTATATATCAAACATCTCCATCCTTACCTATCTCATCTACCTCATCATCTACTCCTACCTTAGACATTGTGCCTATGACTTCTTCAATATCTACCCCCACATCTACATCAACCATATCCATGACTATCACACCTATCACATCAACTTATACCACTTATTCTACATCTACATCTATTCCTACCTTTACCACATCCACATCGAATTTGACTATACCTACCACTTCATCCACATATATCATGCCCCAACTTATCATATCTAACCCCTTATCCACATCTACATCAAACACACCTATCACTACATCTACATCACTTATATCCCTAAACATCCCAATTATACCCACCTCTCTATCAATCCCAACTACCCCTATATCTACCACATCAAAAATTCACTTACATCTACCTTGACATCTTCATCACATATACCTACATCTTTTCCCATGGCCACATCACCTATTTTATCCCAATATTCTACACTTAATCTTTCAACATATACCATTTCCACATCTATACCCGCTACCACACCAATCACATCTTCTCGATTTACAAACATATAAATGATACCCCTTGAAACATTTATGAAACAAACACCCACATTTAAGAATAAAAAAGGGTATTTGTGCCTCCTCTACAAAATGAATTTTTTCTATATTAACCAATCCAAAACCCAAACAACCCACATCTCATATATATACCTCACTAATCGCACAATTCAAACACATCTTTCTCCATCAATATCCATGCCTACAAACAATATTCAAATCCTCTGGTTGAGATTATTTTCATCCCTTCTAAGGGTAAACCTTCTCGATGAAAACCTAGGACTCTTGGTAAGAATTCCCAAAGGTCTCTCATGAATCATTGTAATAAGTTAAATCTTACCTCTCCTCATCGATCCAATGTCACAACATCCATCTTAGAAGCACCCCCACTTTTTAGGGCCACACCCTTCATCTAAGATATCTCCCAATAATTAATCCAAATCCAAAAATGTAACTCTCCTCCCACATTTGAATCTTCTAAGATATCTCCTAAATCCTAAATCCAAGTTAAAATATCCTATTAAATCCCACAAGGGCTACCTTCCTCCCAACACTTCAATTGGATCCTTTTTGGACACCCTTCAAAATTTAATTCAAATATCTTCCATCACACTTCCTCATATTAAATATTTTGATCCTCCTAGTAATAACCCATCATGCTTTGAACCCAATCTCTTTTGTGTATATCATTGTATTCAAGTCATGAAACTAATAATTGTAAGGAAATGAAAACCATTATCTATGATATTATTTGGGATGATGAATATATCTTCAAGGGATATTCCCTCTCCATCCACCACAACCAATCCAATTCCTATTTCTACATCTCCATCCATTGAATTTTCTAAGTCTCCTCCTTCATCCACATCCTCCATTATCATCTCTCCTCCACATATCACTCATCCTAAAGAAGGTCCTCCCTTTTTCATCGATATTTTTGTCTTTCCAATCACCCCTATGATCCCCAATCATCTATCCAATAAAAATCCAAAGTCATCATCAATATTACTTCTAACGATCCCATCCAATCTCCTTCAACATCCACTATCCCATCTATATCTAAGTTTCCTAATGTAATACAATTTATTTTGATGGGAGAGCATCCTACCCTTATTATTGATCCTATAGAATATTCTTCCTCATCCATACATCCTATCCATTCAATTCATCCCAATATACATCCAATAAATTCCTTGACACTTGGGAATTCACTCTAGGATCATTGTTCTAAAAAAATAATTTCTTTCCACTTCATCCTTGATAATATATTATTTATGAAATCAAATATTATCAAACCCATATCATCTAATCTTATCAATTTTATTGTCTCATCTTATCCAGCCAATCTATCTATCATCTCATCTCATCCTAATTCTAGCTTTGTGGCAATATTTATGACTCTCTCAAGGGCACCATATTCTCATCCTAATTCCACCTTTGTGAATAATATTTGTGTCTCTCTTCGGGGCACCATTTTCTCATCCTAAGTCAACCTTTGTGGCCATATTTTTCCTATCTTGGGGGCACCATAATATCATCCTAAGTCTACCTTTGTGGTCATATTTTTTCCTCTCTTGGGGGCACCATATCCTCTCCCTAAGCACACCTTTGTGGCCATTTATTTTCATCTCCTAATTTACGCATATTTCTCAATTCTTCACTTTGAGGTTTTTCACATATTTTTATCCTTTTATCATATCTTTCTCATCTAATCTTATCTAATCTATACAAATATTTTTATCTATTCCTCTCATCCTAAGTCCACCTTTATGGCCATATTTTGCCTCCCTTGGGGGACCATTTTTTCTCAGCCAATGTCCACCTTTGTGGCCATGTTTATGTCCTTCTCGGGGCACCATATTTTCATCCTAAGTGCACTTTTGTGGCCATATATTTTTCTTGTTAGGGATGCATATTTTATTTTCTTCCTCAAAGTTAGTGTATAAATTTTATCTTTTCTCATCTATCTCATCGTATCGTGACTTTAAAGTTTGTGAACTTCTATTTAAATGAAATTAAAATGTTACTACTCTAGAAAGGAGACAACACAAAAAAATTCCCCTAACTAGATTAAACCTTATATTATCACGCATAAGTATGGGTCAAGAGCCTATAATCTAGTCTCCTTTAATGGTAAACCAAAATTTGAACCTCTTAACACTTTGTACTTTTGATCATTCTATTATTATCATACCACCCGGTGAGTAATTAGTCATATCACTAGATCATTCCTCAATCATTAGACTCTCCCATCTATCATTGTAATTATTTGGAACTATGTGGTCTACAATCACTTTCCTAGATATGAAATTAAATATGAGCACCATGGCTTTGTTCATAGCATTTTCCTTATGGATAGGTTCTCTTTTCTTGCTAATAAATCCATGATCATTACATCCATCACCCTCTTATTTACCTCTCGGAACCACTGCAAAGGGTACATAGGTGTCTCTTGTACATATTTTCATCCCATCCTAAGTGGTCTAATTAGCTATACCCATCTCTTCCTCATGTTGAAATTCCAGATGTTATATCGATTGATTCCTTGAAGGATAGGTGTTCATGTAATGCACATATAAAAATATATTGATCCTTGAAGGACATATTTCATCCATATATTATCCTGTCATGTATATTTATAAAAAAGTAGTCCACTCCCTTGAAGGATGACTACTCTATTATATCATGGTAGAAAAGGCTTTCCGCATTGATTATCCTATATATATATTCAAAATTATAAGCATAAAATATAAAAATAAAGCATCCTAAGAAATCTTCCCACCTCAAAAATATTTCTCACTTATTGCAAACCTCCCACATTGATCAGTTTGCATTTTTCCCTCCTCCTAGAGTAGGGGCATAGACTTAGGAAAACCACTTATGGAGAACCCCCTTCTCACATAAAATTTACATCACAAACCCCTTTTTCATGTTAACATTAGTTTTTGAGTTCCTTTTCATCCATGTTTCTGTATGATCTTTTTGTATAATGAATTATCATTGGTTATATGTTAACACTTGTTTTAGTCACATGTGCATTGCATTACCTTGATCCCTTTCTTGTTTACCTCTAATGAAGTTAGAGGCATAATTTCCTTGTACATTCCTTGTTATGGTGTAGCATCTCCCATAGGTCACCTATCATCAAGTTGATTTCTATTGTAATTTTCCGCATCTATCGTTATTATATATTTTATTTTCACTTTAACACCATAGAATTTATCATTTTAAATCATCCATATGCTATCTATCACAATCTACCATTTGATCAAGTATCCTATCATCATTATACCATCTTTCCTTCTATTTGTAGAACACAATATTCCATGTTGTTTTTAAATTATCCATCATCCCTTCTCTTTTTATATTTCACCTCTATGGCCATTTTGTGCCCTTTTTGGGGCACCATTATCTCCATCCTCATCCTTTGTAAACACATACCCATGTACCAATTCCTCACATGTATGAAGGATTTCACATTATTTTAACATTTGTTTGTCCATAATTTTGATGTGTTTCTAATACATGTTTGTCCCCACAATTGCATCCATTTGAGTGGTTTCTAATGGATTCCTCTCCATTTTGAAGTAATTTTTGCTGACTCACAATCCCATAGGACATTGTCATCGCGCTTTTAATCTTGTGCCCTTTTTTTCCTGCCAAAGTGACTCCTAAAATCACCATCATGTTTTACTTGTTTGTGATTGAATCCTTCTTTCTTGGGGCTTCTTTCCTTCTATTTTGTTTTTCCCATCCTTCATTTATCTCTTTCAAAGTCTTGATTTATTCCCCTTTGTGTCTTCAATCCCTATTTTGAGGGGGAACTTATTATCAATCCTCTATCATCCTTCATCTTGCACTTTTTTCTCATCATGTTTATCTCATGGATTTCTCAAGAAAAATACTTAATAAAAAGGGAAAATGTAGACACCAAAATTTAGTATCGTTACCCTTTTCACCCTGTGTTATCTTCTTTTCACCATGTTCATTTATCTAGACCCATTATTTTTATTCATATTTTATTAATATTCCCATATTTCACATCTATTATTTATTTATTCTAAATACTTGTTATTTATCCCCTAATCCTCATCTCATTATTTATTCAATAATAATAAATCTAAAATTATCTTCTCTAGGATGTTTATCCTCCCCAAACTCCCTAGTTTCTCATCCCTATGCTCCCTTTAGATTTTATTTACTTCATTTAATCCATCACGTACACATTTTACTTCCTTATGTAGCCCTAACCCACATAATCCTTCCAAAACCCTAATCCCACTTTTAATGGGCTTGATGCCTCGAGATAGGCATCCTCCCACCACCCAAAGTGAAGGTTCCCTGCAGTTGGTGGTGATCCACCCATGTCTCCATCAAACCTACAAAGCCACATTTCCCCACCATCTAAATGATGCATCATTAGATATTTCATGCATTTTGTGACCTTATCTTTGGGGTTGAGCTTCTCTGTAGCTGGTTTGATCTTCTTGGAGTCTCTTTGAGCTTTCTTACATCATTTATGGAGACTTTGGGGAGTTTATCTTTCCATTGTGCTAATTTATTTTATTATTGCATTATTATTATTATTATTATTAGTCACTAACATTTTGTAGGTCTAGCTACCATTAAAACTTCAGATCCATCCTTTCATTCATCCATTTTGTGTGTAGGTTATTAAATCCGTTCATCCATCTTCTGATTCACATAGATCAATCTATGTTACCATCTAACCTCCCCTTGTTACATCAATTATTCTCCCATCTAGATCCATTACGATCTCCCATTATATTTTTGATCCCATTCAGCTCCCAAATCCATCGTTCAACCATTGTGTTAGTCCAGATCCACTTTGTCGGTCTTGGTCTCGCTAAATCAGCCTAGTCATCACTTTGAATCGAGTCATAGTTCTATCCTACTAATCTAAATCCTTGTTTTATTGCATCATTTCTATTTCCCCTATTTTAAATATTTTCTTTGGGTTACTTATGATCTTATATTGACCTTCAAAATTCTAAAATTTTCACACAAAGGTTTTCGGATTTGTATTTTTGTTACTATTTTGATATGTTTACCCTAGTTGTTGTCGACTAGACTCTATAGCTTGGGTTTCTATCAACCTAGCCACGTATATTTACTTTATGTTGATCTAGATCAAATTTGAACTTTTTTCTATTTTATGCATTTTCATAATCTATTTAGGTTCATATTTTACATGTTAATCAGCTTTTTTATCATTAATTGTATCCTATTTTATCAAATATGATGGATTGATATCCACATAAGCAGCCCATACTTCCCAAAACCGATTTTCGTTAAGTGAACCCCCTCATCTACCATCTAATCCATTTTCCTTCTAGTTATCTTTGTTCGTAAATCTATCAAGTTTATAGCAAGGAGTCCACTTTGTGCCCATCTATCATCACCATCTTATTTCCAAGGTACCTTAAACCCTTACATGTTTTGATTTTCTTGATTTTCTTTAGTATCTAGTTCACTAATCTAACCAGGAAAGAGAAAATCTTGTCCAATAAATATCTCGATTCCTAACTCACTATAGTGACCCAAATGTGAAGATGAAATCTCTAAGACTCCAAATTCAGCTAAGAAGTGTGACATAGTGTGATTAAGATCACATCTTGTGCAATTTTACGCAACCAAGAATTTTTCAAGAGGTAATACAACTAATAAAATATGGGGGCATGTATACGTGATGTAATTTTCAATGGGAAATTTCATCTATCATGGAAAATCCAAAACAAGTGTCATCATCCATGGGAAATGAAGATAACCCTTAGGTAAACCCAAAGGTTAGAGGATGAAAAACATGAGGAATGGAGGATGGATTATAAATGAATACAAATGAAAAATTTCTAGATTGATCAAAAGAAATGATAATAGTGTGTAATATGAAGAAACAAGTGGGCATAATGGGACAAGTAGACATAATGAGTGCAATTTGTGAACAAAGGGAAGAAACGAGGTATGTATGGGATGACTAAGGATAATTTTTATATTTTCAAATCTTGTGGTTTATCCCATATGACCAAGTCGGATCACACTTTAAGCCCATTGCTTACAAAAAAATCTTTGGAACATCCCCTACACAAAACAAATGGTTAACAAACATAAATATATAATGTATTCACCCATATGGATATTATGAACATGATTATTTTATTTTATTTTATCTAAGGGATAAAATAATCAACCAATATGAGATTATTTTTTAATTTAATTATGGTTTTTAGAGTTATACAATAAATTCCAAGGGTGATGAAGAGGTATATTTTACATATGGAAGCTAGGAACATATTGAGAGGAAATATTTACAATATTATGTTTAGATTATAAAGCCAAAAAGGAGGATAGGGAAAGGAATAAAGAAATGATATTCAACCTACAACTAATCAACCATTATGTTCGTAAGAGGGTCATTTTCATTTGGGCATTACACCTATTGTAATAAGGATCATTATATAGTGAGTTTTGTATGCTATCTTTGTTGACCAATCCAATAATCTAGTGTGGCATAACTATTTTGATTATATGGTGATAATTATGGTTTTGAAATTGATTATAATATTTACATTACGAGGTTATGTCCAAATTATGATGGCAAATAATATATTTATAGGAAATTATATTGGATTATATAGTTAAAAAGGAAGATATGAACATACGTAAAAATAAAAAATATCCATCATGTAACCAATCAACCATTATGTTAGCAAGAGGAAAATTAAAATGTATTGTCATCCCTATTTTCATAAGTATTAAGATATATTGGGGACTACATATTGTTGCATACCAAGCCAAACAACAATTGTTTGATTATGATTTTGAATTACATAGGATTAATAACTTCGATAATAAATTCCAAGATGTAATAATATTTACACATTTTATAGATGGTAATAAGTCTTTATTTAGTTATAATTATTTATAATATTATTTTACAATATGAATCCAGAGAGAAAGAGACAGAGGAAGGATGAACAAGAAATATACTCATATAATGAAAAATCAACAATTACGTTAGTATGATACACACTCTAACCATGACATAACTCCTATTAGGATATGGATCATAATAAATTAGGATTTACATGTTATCAAAAAATAAATTACTCAACCAAATTTTGATTAATTTATTTGTGGAATGAGGAATTTTAGAATCATGCTAGAAATTACAAGATGCATTAAAGAGGGATACATGACTTTATATAGTAAGTGATGTATTGAGAGGTAATTTGTTAGAATTATTTTGGATTATGAAGCCATATATGAGGATAGGAGAACATAGAGAAATAAAACATACTCATCTTGTAACCAATCAACCCTAACTTTAAAATGACAGGGCCACATCCTATATGTGTATCCCTTACAGATCATATAGATAGTATTATATTAGGACTCACATATTATTATTATGGGTCAAGAAAAAATGACCATTATAGGATTATGTTTTTGTTTTAGTAAATATTTTAAGATTCATAGTAGAAATTCAAATTGATTCACTTAAGAGGTATATTTTACTTGGGATGGTAATACATGTACTTAGAATAACATTTTATAGTATATTATTTATATTTAAAGTTGTAAAAGAGGATATGAAAAGTTCAAGAAATTAATCATACTCACCACACATCTAATCAACCATTATGTTACTAGAAGGGACTCTTACATTATGGCTTCATGTTTATTATCATAAGGATCATGATATATTGTAGTTAATATGTTACCACAAAGGATTTCAATCAAATAATGTGAGATTAAATTTTTTTATTGAGTGATTATTTTAAGAACTAAAAAAACTATTCTAAGATGCACTTAAGAGGATATCAAAATCTAGTAGTAATGAATGTATTTAGAAGAAATTTTTACAAGAATTGAATATTTTTTATTATAAAGAAAAAAAGGAGGAGAGGAAAATTACAATATTAGAAAAATACTCATATCACATCCAATGAACCATTATGTTACTAGAAAATTTACTGTGTCATCACCATGGGCATAAGGATTATGATACACACAGCGGCCATTTCCGTGTCATGCACGTGCACATGGGCATACAGGATTATGATACACACGCACGCACGCACGCACACACACACACACATGCAGATAATCTCATTCAAGGAGCTTAGCTCAAATTTGAATTCCAAGTGGGAAAATCGAAGAGAGCTATGTCATAGAACAATGAAGAAAGAAATATCAAGTGCACAAAATTATAAATAGGAGAAAATATTTCCAAAAGAAATGTTATTAGAGGTTTTTAAGTGGAGGCCATAGAGGCGTAGAGGCTTGCATAGTTAGCAAAAATGTAGATGCACCGAATAGAGAGGTTGGTGTAGCCCCTAATGTTTAAGAATGAGAGAGGAGATAAGTTTGGTTCATCCATAGGTTCTAACAATAATAGTAATAAACCCAATGAGGGAAAATTATAGATGTCATAAATGCCTTATAAGGAAATAAATGAAAAACTTTAATAGTTTTCCATCTATTATGTGACTTATAGGAGGTGGGGAGGACTTGTCCTTCATCAAAAGGTATCAAGATATGCTAATTTTGTTGGCCATTGTATATTTATGTTATCATTTATGTATAGTATATTAATGGAAAAGGTTTTCATGGTGTCATATCAGTCTTAATGAAGTGTTAGTAAAAGGTCAAACATGAAGATTGATTGGTAGTGTCATGTTTGGTGAAGTCCTATAGTGTTCTGGAGCATGGTTCAATGTGCATGGTCATAGTATGAGTCATCCCAAGTTGAATGAAGAGTTTCATGAGGTCACACATGGTCATATAGGTGTGTTATAGGTGTTAATGAGTCTATAAGAGGTCATCAAGATCATTTCATGTGATTTCATTGGTTATAGGAGTCATTCTAGGCCTATTCCTAGTCTTGGAGCTTACAGAATGGTATGGTGACTTGTGTTTTGGAGATTATCACTCCTATAAAAGTATGGAAAAGGTGATGTAACATTCTATATCAGGTTTATGATGAGTTTCAGGTCAATACTCAGAGGTATAGAGCATGTATGAGGTCCTTTGGAGAAAAGAAGGTGAAGACAATCTAAGTAATCATACGTAAGTTGTTATGGATAGAGAGTTTCAGATTTATTTTTCTATATGGTGAATATGGAAAGTTAAAGTATGTTTTCTTAATATTTCATGATAATTTTCAAGTCATTATGAATACATTTTTGTAGGATATGAATTTTTGGTAAAACCAAGTTTTCTAGAGTGTGTTTTTGTGCTAAAAGCGGACCTTCGATTTTTCATTGTTAATTGTGTTATTTGAATGGGAGATAGAGATTTTTGGGGATGATTTTATATATAACTAATAATTTTTAGCAATAATAATTAGGATGTTTGATTTTCTAGTGTTTATGAGTTTAATTGTTAAGAAGATAAAGTGGTTTAAAACCCTAGTTAAACCCTAACTTAAAGTGACTTGACATAACTTATTATACTAAGGATTTTATAATTAATTTTAAAAGTATGATGATTAGAGGTTGTAGAAGATTCCTCCATATTTTCATAAAGGTACATTAGATTTTTTGTGACACTATGAAAATTTTTCAAGGCTCACTCAAATAGAAAATTTCTCCAATGAAGGTATGGAATAAATTGACATTGTTTTTGTCATGGGATTTTTACTATATTTCCATGATGGTTTAAGGTCATGGTTGAGATCATAGAGGAAAATTTGTGCCATATTTATGAAGACTGGTCTATGGGCCCTAAAAGGGTAGTTTGATCAGTTTCAGAGATGGACCTAGTTGAAGGCCATCCACTTAGAGTTGGAAGGAAATGTAAGATATTCTAGAAAGTAGATTCACATATTTTCCAATGGTATATGTTTTGTCTCATGATGAGGAGATTAGATAGGTGAACCATCTTAGTTTGTGAAGAACAAGTTTGAGTATTTTAAGGAAATGATTTCCTTGGCTTAGAAGGTGGATGTAGAAGTCTCATGTTTTGGATTAATTGATGTCTTATATCTATCGGAGGGTGAAGAGGGATCAATTATATCCTTAGTAAAGGAATTTAGTAGCAACGTGTCATAGTGTTGTAATTTACTTCAAGTAAATTTATGTAAAATGGTGTCATGGTGTTATATCAGTCTCCATGATGTGTTAGTCAAAGGTCAAACATGAATGTTGATTGGTAATTTCATGTTTGGTGATGTCCTATAGTGTTTTTGGAACGTGGTTCAGTGTGCATGTTCATAGTATGAGTCCTCCCAAGTTTAATGAAGGTTTTCATGAGGTCATAAAGGTCAAGTTTTAATGAGTCATGTTATGTCATCAAGGTTGTCAGTTAGTCATTCTAGGCATATTCCTAGTCTTGGAGCTTGCAAAATGGTATGGCACTTGATTTTTGGAGATTATCGGTCATATCCAATCATGGTAAATGTGATGTGACATTATGTAACTGGTGTATAATGAGTTTCATGTCATTATGCAGATTTATAGTTCATAAATGAGGTCATTGGGAGGTAAAAAGGTGAAGACAAGCTAAGTAAGCACACGTAAGTCATTGTGAATAGAGAGTTTCATATTTATTTGAGATGTAGGGTGAATATTGAAAGTTAGAGTATGTTTTCATGATGCTTCCGACAATTTTAATGTCATTCTGTGGAATGTTTTGCAAGATAAGAAGTTTTTAGTAAACCATGTTTTGTAGAGTATGATTTTTGTTAAATGTGTACCTTCGATGCTTGTTGTGAATTGTATGATTTGCGTGGGACCTAGATATTTTTGGTATGATTTTCATGGAAATAATAAGGTTTATCAAAAATAATGAGGTGGTTTAATAGTCTTTGTTTATGAACAATCATTAAGAAAATTAAATTGTTTAAAACCCTAATTAAACCCTAGCTCAAATTTCTTGAGAAAACTTATTATCTTGAGCCTATTTATATTCCTTTTTAAGTATTATGATTGGAGGTTTTATAGGACTCCTCAATATTTCTCCAAAATTATATTATACCTTGTGATAGTATGTGGGCCCCACTCAAATAAGAAATATTTTGAATATGTTCGGCTTTTGGCAAAGTTGTCCAAAGAAGTATAGAAAAATTGATAGTTTTTTTAACATGAGACTTTTACTAGATTTACATGATGGTTTCAGGTCATGGTTAAGGTCATAGTGGGAAAATTATTCCCTATTTTTGAAGACTAGTGTTTCAGCCCTAAAAGGGTAGTTTTGAGCAATTTCAAAGATTGACCTAATTCAAGGCCATTAAGCCGAGTTGGAAGAAAATGTAAGATGTTATAGAAATTATATTCATATAAAGTTATAATGGTATATTTATTTTCATCTAATGATGAGTTTTGGTAGGTGAACTAGATCAATTTGTGAAGAATAAGTTTTAGTGTTTTTAAGAAAATATTTCCTTGGGTGAGAACATGGATGTAGAAGTCTCATGTTTTGGATTAGTTTATGATTTCTATCCATTGGATAGTGAAGAAGGATGCATTTTTCCCTATTAGATTAATTTTATATCTTGAAAGTGGCATAAAAGGTACAAACCAAGTAAAGTTTACAAAATTACTTTCTACATGAGCTAAGTTTGGTGAAGAGGAATGTCGTGTGGTTTTCTTTGTTGGATGTTTCATGAGGTATAGAAATCATGGTTGTGATCTAGGTTTGGGTGGATTTCCAATGATTGGCTAAATGCCATAATTTTAATGTTATTGGGTGAGCTTGAGCATGATAGGTGAAGAATGGTTCCGAAACAACTATTTTGTGAAGGAAATGGTCATTTTTGTTAGAATGATGAAGAATTTGACTGGTTAAAATTAATTTGAGAGCATGTATGATGATTTTATGAATTTTTTTACATGTTTGTGGCCTTTGAGGTTTTAAAAAGCATGGTGATGAGTTTGGAGTTATTTGATGATTTAGGTGATGGGTTTTGAGCCAATTTTTTGCTTGTTTCGTTGTCTTGGTGCATGGTCGACCTACATGGGTAAATTTCATGAATGCATATGAGTTTATTTTTATGTTTTCAATTTTACTTTTCTTGATATTGGATGAGTACTAACCTATCTTATGTTTATGATTTGAGAAGCATATAAAGTGTTTGTTTTAGTTCATTTTTGAACTAGTTGTGCATGGAGGGAAAGTTCGACCCATAGAGGAGTGAAGTAGAGTATTCAACGGTTTTGAATAGATAAAAGAAGATGTGTGAATACCTTTCAAATTTTATAGATTAGTGATGTAAGGAAAATTTATACAATCAGCCAATGAAGAAGAAAAATAGAGAGAGTTGAAGGAAATATTTCTTGAAGAGGGTTTGAAAGTGTGTGAATTGAAATTGGGATATCCATTAGTTATGGACGTAAAAATTATTCATATATCATAATTCATAGGTGGTTGATTTGGTTATTGATCATCATAAGGGGTTGTAGCCTCCTTATGGAGTTGATGCTTCACTAAATTAGGGGTTAGTGCTCGTTATAGGATTGGTGCTCTAGTAAACTAGGGGTTAGTGCTCCTTGTCGGGTTTGTGCCTCACTAAATTAAGGGGTTTTTTCTCCTAGTAAAGTTGGTGCTCTAAAAAATGGGTTGATTCTCCTTGTGGGGTTGGTACCTCACTAAATTTGAAACATGGCTATCTAATGTTTTGTTTCAATGGTTTTTCTTACCTTTGAGGGTTTCACGCTTATATACGGTGTTTATGGGTTTTTATCTTGTTGCATGATCTCATGACTAAATTTTACACATATTAATAAGCTCACATGGTTATATATGATGAATGGACAACTCAAATGATGAATTCATAGTTTGGTAAATTCAAGTAAAATTTATTCTATGACTAATTCACTCCCCACAACCTCTCGGTCATTTTGCTTCCAAAAATTTCTTGTAGATGAAGCAAACATACTAAAGAACATGATTAAGATAGTGGAGTTTCATGTTCTCCATTATAAGTGAAGATGGGTGCATAACGTAAATAAAAATTGGGTAATTATTGGTTATGTGATGCCAAGAGAGGGAGACGTTTATGATGTAGAATTCATGAGGAATCTAGAAGAAATGATGAGGGAAATTCAAGGACTTGAAGAGATTTAGATCCAAATTGAATGTGCAAAAGAAAACAATCCAAAGAAGAAAGGTCATACAACCAATGGTGTTGAGAAGGTGATGAAGGTGAAGGACTCAATAGAGAGTCGATTGTGCAATGAAGAGAACACCCAAAGGATACTTAGAGAGCATTGATAGAATGCGTGTAATGAGGAACAACCAAAGGTTGTGTAGGAGACAATAATTTTTAAGGAGGGCGTAGTATGAGAGCACCACCAAATGAAAAGGGTTTAATTGTAGGAGTACTATAGAAGGATTTTTATTTAAGGGAGTATTAGACAATGACATGTGAGAGTATCATGCTAGTGAAAGAGGATATTAAGAAAATAAGGGAGATGGTTATAAGAGACCATGAGTGCATAAAGGAATGTATAGAGTTGTGAGAGGATGTCATGGTGATGGAGGATTATGAAAAAGGAAGGCCTACATAATAAAGAGACATGTATAACATACATAGAATATGGAGAGTGAAGCATTCTAAAGGGGTGCAAAAATTAGAATGCATGAAGAAATGTGAGTACCATTGTAGGAGAAAAAGATAAATCTTGGGAGATTGTGAGAGTACACATGAGAAAGGGAATACCTAGTAAGGATATCTAGGATGATCTCAAATATAGGTGTGTATAGAGGTACACAAGAGAAGAGGAGCACATGATCCAAAGGTAGTGTGATGGTAGTTATAAACAATGGTAGGATATTTTGGAAGAGGAATATGAGATGAGAGAGGTCGGGAGCGATCATAACTAGAAAATGTTCTGCAAAAGGAAAAGAATGAAGAAAAAAATAAGGTTAGTTTCAAAACAAGGACATGGTGCAAAATAATTTCTATAAGAAGAGAGTTAAGAGAGAAAAGGCCATCAATAGGAGGGTGGTCTAACAAATCCAAAGAAGAAAGTGAGAGAAGAAACCTCAAGAAGTCTATAGGAAATAGAGAGATAGAAGTACAACAGAGTTGCATTGCAAAAATTCACATAAACACATTTAAGAAAAGGGTCACAACAAAAGAGTGACCAAGAAGTAGAGAAGAAGTTTGGATTTAAGAAATGTGGGAGGAAATATTTTAATGAAAGTTTGAGAGAGGAAAGTGTTTAGTCCCAATATAACATCCCCCTAGGGAGGACTCTAAAAATGTATGAGAGGGTTAGGGAGGGGAGATACTTGCTTGATTTTTAGTCTTGTATTCCGGGACGGGATCCTCCCCTGCTCATCTGACAAGCCTTCTTGGGATTGATAGATAACAATGTGGCTATCCACATGTTACTTTTGACTCTGTTTAAGCTAGCATGAGAGTACCTAAGGTGTATCCTGAGAGAAAAGAGGGTCAAGGGTGTATATGTGTTATTTATCTTGTTCCATGCTCTTATGACTTAATGTTACACATCTTAATAAGCTCACATGGTTATATATGATGAATGGACAACTCAAATGATGAATTCATGGTTTGGTAAATTAAGTAAAAATTATTGTATGATTGATTCACTCCCCACTCCCTCTCGATCACTTTGTTCTTCCAAAAAAATTCCTGTAGATGAAACTAACATACCAAAAAAATGTGAGTAACATAATGTGTTTCTTGTTCTCCATCGTAAGTGAAGATGGTTGTAGAACGCAAATAAAAATTGGGTAATTATTGTTTATATGATGCAAAGAGAGAGATACATTTATGATGTATATATCATGTGGAATATAGAGGAAATGATGAGGTAACTTCACGAAATTCAAGAGATTTAGATGCAAATATAATGTGTAGAAGAAAAGCATCCAAAGAACAAAGGTATTATGATCAAGGGTGTTGAGGAGGTGATGAAGGTGAATGACTCAACAAAGATTTAATTGTGTGATGAAGAGAACACCCAAAGGATACTTAGAGAGAATCGGTAGAAGGCGTGAAATGAGGAAGAACCACGAGGTTGTGTAGGAAGAGACTAATTGTGAAGAAGAACATAGTGCAAGAGCACCACCAAGGAGAAGGGCTCAATTGTAGGAGTAATGTAGATGGATTTTTATTTAAGGGAGCATCAGAAAATAGCATGTGAGATTATCTTGCTAATGAAAGATTCTATTAAGAAAGGAAGAGAGATGGTTAGAAGAGACCATGACTACATGAAGGAATGCATAGAGCTATGAGAGAATATCATGGTGATGGAAGGATTATGAAAGAAAGTAGGAATTCATAATAACGAGATGTGTATAAAATACATAGGATATGGAGAGTGGAGCATCCTAAAGGAGCACAAAAATGGGAATGCATGAAGAAATGTGAGTACCATTGCAGGAGAAAAAGAGAAATTTTGAGAGATTGTGAGAGTATCCATAAGAAAGGCCATACCTAGTAAGGATATCCAAGATGATCTCAAATATAGGTGTGTATAGATGTATGCAAGAGAAGAGGGGCACATGATCGAAAGGTAGTTTGTTTGGAAGAAGAAGATGGGATCGAGAGAGGCTAGGAGTGATTATAACTAGAAAACATTCCTCAAAAGGAAAAGAAAGAATAAAAATAAGGTTAGTTTCTAGCATGTTAAAATAAAGAGGCACATAAGGAGAAGAAGAGGTCACAAGGGATCTCAAAGAATCCTCTTATTGAGAATCTCTGTAAGTCTTGTATAACTATGAAGGTATACAAAGAAAGGAGGATTCATAAGATGGACATGGTGCAAAATAATTTCTGCAAGAAGAGGGTTAAGAGAGAAAAGGCCATCAATATGAGGGTGGTTTAACAAATCTAGAGAAGAAAGTGAGAGAAGAAACCCTGAAGATTTCTATATGAAAAGAGAGATGTAGAAGTACAAAAGAGTTACATCTCGGGAAAACTCTCATAAAGACATTTAAGAAAAGGGTCACAATAAAAGAGTGACAAAGAAGTAGAGAAGAAGCATGGATTTAAGACATGTGGGAGGAAAGAGTTGCAAAAAAGTGTGAGAGAGTAAAATTTTTGCTCCCAATTTAATTCCCTAGGGAGAAGGGAAAAAATGTATGAGAGGGTGAGGAGAGGGGAGATACCTACTTTTTTTTTAGTCTTGTATCCTGGGACAAGGTCCTACCCTGCCCAACCAAGCAAGCCTTCTTGGGAGTGATAGTTGAGGATGTGGCTATCCACATGCTACTTCTAGGTCTGCTTTGGCTAGCGTGAGTGGACCTGAGGTGTATCATGAGAGAAAAAGGGTCAAAGGTGTATCCGGACATTCAATATCAATCGAGAAGGTCAATTTGAGGCCAAGTTCAGCCAAAAATTCACTTCTCACCCAAAAGAGTGGTCACAAAACACTACAAACAATTGGAGAACTCGATACATACTACTAAAGAAATATTTTAAGTGGTCTCAAACATCAATAGTAAATAATTTTCATATATCCTCGTGTGTGTCGATGTTTGAACTATTCACATTGAATCTCAAGGAAACACACTTAAGGCATAAATAGTTCATGCATCTTTCCAAAAATATCATGCAAAGTATGCCAGTGTGTTGACATATGTGAGGTGGGTAGAAAATGTAGGACTGAAAATAGAAAATGAAGAAGGGCATTTTCAAAGAAGAAGGGTTGGGGATGGGGGAATGTGAATGGATTGAAGATTTTTCGACCACCTTATCATGACACCTATGTTATATTATGATCTATAAATAACATTAATTATCTTTCCTAGAGTCATATGCACCAAGGAACTTCCAAAGAAATCAAATAACATAATAATCCCTAAAAAACCAACTCGGTGTCCTTAAACGGATACTCCATGTATGAATCGTGCTAGATAGTTAAAACCAATGTACACTCAAGACAAACAATTTTTCATCCATCGTGGTCAACAAAGAGTAATTTTACTAACTTAATGAATGGTGTCAATAGTGTCACTAAAAGGAATTGTTCATTTCACCACCTAAACCACACAACCACTACATGAATTATTTCTTATAGGTTATTCATAACAATCCATACAAGATTTATAAAGAAGACAAACATCACCCAATTCTCGAGATCTATTAGCAAAATAGTATGAGAATATAAGTTTGGAAATCTACTTGAACCTATTCATTCATAAGGAAATATAGGGGATACATATGTACATGCTCTCGAGAGCCTACTAATGGATGTAAAACCATAACCACCTTACCATAAATATCAAATGATAAATAGTTTAGTAGGGATTATATAAAATTAAAAATCACATGGCAGAGGCATGTGTCTCGATCTCATGAGATATTCTTTGAAGAGATTTCCCATTTTTTTAAAAAAACCATCTCCCTCTCTTCTTCTAATTCAAGATCCTATTATACAACGTTAACCATAAGGGGCCGCTTTGAATATTCCATAAGATCACCTATTTTTCCATGTTGGACCATCATTCAGATTTACTAAGGAATATAGTGAATATTAATCTTAGAAAAACCTTAATTGTTTTCCTATCCTTCCTTGTCACCATCATGTTAACATGAAAAAGGGAAATTTGTTACACATCATACTTAAACTGATTTGATTTTCCACTAGATATTATATTAGGATAGGGCCAATAAATTTAATTAATAGATTTTATCCCTTGAGTGCATTAGTTCTCAATTACCACCTTGGGGATATGTTTTCTCATGAGTAAATTGTCTTAATTTATGCTAGCTCGTGCCAATTTATTAAGGAAAGATATGAAAATTAATGTGAATCAATGGCTAACACAAGCATGTTTAAAATACATTCACTATGTAACCTTATCTTGACATCCCTCTGGGTCGAAATATATCAAACTTATATCATAAGCCATCAAAACATTTCTTTACAAATATTTCTTTTACCTTGACATCATCCACTTTAGGCACACAATCAGTAGAACCGACATTTGAGAACATGAAGGATTTTTTTCATTTAATTTATCCTAATGAATATTTCATTAGGTTGGTTTTCATGGTATTGAACATAAGAGCTCATCCACCTAAAGGATATTCAACTAAAAGATGGATATGTAAGAACTGATGTCAAAATAATGCACCATAATGAATTTGCACTTCGATGGTAACATCGTAGCTCTAACACAATAAGAAAAATTTGAATAATGGAAAGAATATGCAAATAAGAAAACAGGTTTTCTCATTCTCATAGATCAAAAAAGGAAGTACAAATAGGGGTATTGTGTAACCTCCATGCGTAAACAAGAAAATAACTCCTATGATGCCACCGCACATATAATGTGACTAAAACATATGACATCACTAAAGGAGGAGTTATAATTCTAAATAAGGAATGTAACTCCTATGACACAATCGATGCAAATGAAAATGATAAATTCGATGATAGAATCGACACTTGTCATTTGACCCCTAAGACCTATGAATATCGCAAGGAGAGATGACTCACCATGTGATGTGGATGATGAATATGTGGTCACACACACCAACACCCCCTTCATTGAATTCGAGGCCGAGGTCATGGTAAGACATAATAACAAAAAAGAAGACTCCCTATACAACTAAGAAAGATGTGCCAATGGGGCCTAACAACTAAAGGCCTGATAAGGTGCCCATATACAAATAACATCTTTCTGAAAAGAAGAAGAGGAGAAGAAGGAGGACTATATAGACCAAAGAATATGGGAAGCTACTAATAGACCTCACCACAAGAAGAGACCGTAAGTGAAGAAATTTCACCTCAGTGAAGGGCTTGGTGAATATGTCTACAACCGATCAGTATCCGAACATATTGTAAGTTGATGATGTTTTCATGTATCGGATTCCTATATGAAGTGTATGTGAATCTCAATGTGCTTCATTTCACCAGCGATGCTAAACTAGATTTCTACAAATCGATATAGTGCTCATGTTTGTCATAGTAGATAATGGTAGGCCACTGAAAGTTGATGCCAAACTTTGTCAAGATACCCTATAACCAAATAGCTTATGTGGTAGCGTTAACATTTCCTATGTACTCTACTTTTGTTGATGATATGGAAATGGCATTCTACTTCTTGTTGGACTAAATGACAGGACCTGAACCAAGAGTGAAAGTGTAGCTTGAGGTAGACTTCCAATGATCTAGATCACTAGCCTAATCTGAGTCTAAATATCTAACCAAGTTAGTCTCAGTCCCTCATAAGTAATGAATACCATCTATGTGAGTGCCATGAACATAGTGAAGGATCCACTTTGCTACTTTTAAATGCAACTCATGAGGCTCCTGCATAAATCTAGACATAATCCCGACAACATACGATAGATCTAGCTGAGTGTGAGTAAGGTAGATCAAGCTCCCCACCAAATACCGATAAAGGGTACCATCAACCAAGGGGGAAGAGAAATCAGAAACCAACTTGACCCCGTAAAGAAAAGGAGTAGGTGAGGACTTGCAATGAGACATGTGAAACCGAGAAAACAAATAAAGACAATACTTAGGATGCGAGATCATAATTCCTGAGTCAGATTGTGAAATATGGATCCCAAGAAAGTAATGAAGTAATCCTAAGTTAGATATGGAGAACTTGTTGGCTAAGGAGATCTTCATAGAATAAATGATAGAGGAAGAGCTACATGTGATAAATAATTCATCAACATAGAGAAAAATAATAAGAAAGAATTCATCCTGCCACAAAATATACACATTTGGGTTAGAGCTACACCGAGTGAACCCTAATGCAAGTTAAAAGGAGTACATCTTGGCATACCAAGCCCAAAGGGCTTGTTTAAGGCTGTATAGAAACTTCTTTAACTTGTAAATGAGGGATGGATAATTGACATAACCCAAGAGGTTGTTCCATATAGATCTCTTCCTCTAGGTCCCCATGAAGGAAGGCACTCTTAAATCCATCTGGTGGACTTCCCATCTATTAGTGGAGCGATGGAAAGTGTGATTTGAATGGATTTCATCTTCACAAATGGAGAAAAGGTTTTGAGTAATCAACCCCAGCTACCTAGGAGAAACCCTTAGCTACAAGTCACGCTTTATAATTCTTGACTTCTCCATTGGATTCATACTTTGTTCAATATATCCACCTACACTGAATGATTTTTCTTCCTTTCGGAGAGGGGTAAGATCCCAAGTGTCATTCTTTATGAGTGAGGAATAATCCTCATCCATAGCAAAATCCCACTCAAGAATCCCAGAAGCTTCCTGGAAAGATAGTGGATCAGAAGTAGAGGTGAAGAAGGAGTGGGGTCTAATGAAACTCGAGTGAGTACATCTCTCATCTAAAGGATCTCAACTAAATCTCCAACACTCTACAAAATTTTCCTATCCCAAAGAGGTCCCGAAGGTTGAATTTCGAGTCAAAATATTCTTCACTCAAGTGAGAAGGGACATAGTCCTCATCATCACTACTATCAGAATCAGAAGACTCAGAAGTTTGAGGATTGGGAGGAGCAGGGAGAGGAGGAACTCGCTCAACAACATCATCATCTGATGAGTCAGAATCTGAATCAGGTGGGAAAAAAACCTCAGTGGAAGTAAAAGTCAAGGATGACTCATCAAAATTCACACTCCTCTCAATATAGAGCTCATGAGTTGTAGGGTTCAACAATAGATATCCCTTCACACCATCAGGATACTCGAAAAAGATACAAGGTTTGGATTATGGATCCCATGCCTTGCATTTCTTCATGGGAATCGAGCCATAGCCTTGGATCCGAAGACTGAAAGTGCTCAACATCGCAGTATGTGTCCAATCCAGGCTTCAAAGGGTGTCATCCCTCTCATTGCCTTGTGTGGAACATGATTCTGAATGTAACAAGCACAATTCACTGCTTCAGCCCAATACTACGGAGGAAGGGACTTCGAGTGAACCATACAAGTATCCATCTCCTTTACAATTGGGTTCTTTCTATCTGAAACTCCATTTTGGGAAGGGCTATAAGAAAGTGTACGCTGCAAAGCAATCCCCTGAGAAGTGCAAAAATCCTCAAACCTATTGCTCACATACTTGCCTCCATTGTCAGTTCGTAGAACCTTGATAGCTATTCCGCTTGTTTCTTAGCAAGAGCCTTAAAGTTTTGAAAATGCTCAAAGACTTTAGACTTAAGCTTAAGAAAATATACCCAAGTATAAAGTGAAAAGTCATCAATGAAGGTTAGTATATATAGAGCTCTAGTGAAATAAGGAGATGGAAAGGGTCCGAAACATCACTATGAACAATATCCAAGGGATGAGTAGCTCTCTAGGATTTTCCCTTATCAAATTTTTTTTCAGGGTGCTTTAGAGGGTGCAACCCTCACAAAGACCTTTAGAAAACTTAACTCTGGGCTAACCCATTGACCATTTTGTTTTGGCTTAATTATTCAAGGTAACAATAATTTAGATGCCCAAAACACTCATGACATAGCTTGTTAACCTCATTTACATGAGTGAGCAAGGCATTGGGTGTCAAATCAGAAGAGAAGTGGGAAAAGGTATACAACCGTGAAAGGTGATCTACCTTTCCCTCAGCCACAGTGCAGTCAGAGTTAAGCTCATGAATGATCTGAGTTAGGAAAAATTCCACTCACATTCCTTCACCAAGGTGGGTGATTTGGTAATCCGATAGGAGATTTTAGAGAGATTGGGAACACTCAACACTTGGTTAAATGTTCCACCTTCTATCTCTACCGATCCACTACTGGAAACCGACACATGAGTGTCATCACCCAACATGATTTGGGACATGCCACATGGTTCAATGCTAGAGAATTCAACCTTTGAAGAAGCCATGTGGTATGATGCACCGGAATCGATAATCTAAGTTGATGATGGAGCTGATCTAGCTACGAGGGCCTTACCTTTCTTCTTTTCATTTTTAGACTCCTTTGCTTTTGAAGACTCGCCCTTATGAGCATTTTGTTTGATGATTCAAGAACACTTATTTTATTCTTCTCAAGTAACTGAGTTAAGTGATCAATTTGTTTCCAAAAACAATGATGCTCGTCATGGCCAAAATACTTACAATAGGAGCATTTACACTTTTCCTTCTTTGCTTTAGGCTCAGAAGTCAAAGTGTTAGTGTTGGGCTTAGTTGGGGTTGGTTGGTCTTGGTTTCTTTCTTAGGTTGGTCCTTTGTTTCTTTCTTCTTTTCATTTTTCTTGCCCTTATTTGCCATAAGGGCATGTGACTTGGATTTTAGAGTCCCCATTTGAATGAGTTTGTCTTGTTCTCGAATGAGTTGGGACAAAAAACTATCAAATGAGGGAATTTTCTAGCACTACCCAAGGCGTCTTTCGTGGCGTGGAAAGTTGAAATGAAGATAGAGTATTCAAGACCTAACTTAGAAAGAATCAACAAGATCAATTGAGATTCTTTCTTCTCCACTTTACATTCATTTAGAAGTAATCTAGTGTGGAAAAACTTTGAGAATAAGGCATGCATGTTTTCAAAGTCACTAGGATTTAACCCTAGTAGTTTGTTCTCCAACTCATGCGCTCTCATGTCATCTTGCTTCCCAAACATCTCATGAGCATTTTCCATGCTCCATCGGGTGTCGAGGAAGTTTCAATGTGGAAGAGCAAGTCGGAAGAGAAGACATACAAAGAAGACCTAAGGCTTCATCACAGTGGTTGAACCATTTAGATCTTTCGGGTTCATCATCAGGTTCGATCTCTAACCCCATGGTGACACATTATAACCCTTTACTTCACAAAACCAATATAATTTAGATCTCCATTGAAGAAATTAAAAGGTGTGAGCACCGATACTTTAGAGATATCCATAATGAAGAGATAGAACCAACGAAGGAAGAAGGAAGGAGAGAGAAAGGAAACAACCACCCTAGAACAATATCACACCCCCGAGTTTGGCACTTTATAGTTTAGTGTGTTGATTACAATCAGATGCGAATGTGCATCGAGAACCAGTCTGTCACTCACCTTGCAATCAACGTAATAATGCGTAAGAGTGGAGACAACAATCAAGGTTTGTTGGGTGCAACAGTTTGACACCATAAGCAAGCACAAGAACGAGTGAAAACAAGAAGGGGAAGAGAAGGCCTTGTGAGAAATAATGTCTCACATTGCACAAAATAATCCCTTTGTTGTAAGATTGTGGCGAGACACGCTCACAAGTCCATAAGCAATAAAAGGGATAGAACAAGGCTCAAGATGATTTGAAATGAGCCGATACAAGCAATATAATGAAACCCCTAGAATGCGGCACTTTATAAAATAGTTTATTTACAAAAACTGATAATCCCATCATCTAGTGTGTGAAAAACATGTAACTTTGACTAAATAAGTGCTCAAAACCGAGCAACGAGTCAAAAGTTATAAAAAAAAAATGATTCCCACAACTAATGGAAAATGCCAATAAGCCCTATAAACGGATTTTAAAAGTTCCCTAAACTCATGAAAAAGGTGTCGTATGTATGCTCATTGGAAATGACATCAAATTTTAGATAGGGTTTGTTTTTATTATGAGGGGGGATTAGCCTCTTGCCAACCCCAGACCTCACCCTCCATTTTTGACACTCAAAGGAAGGACAATAAAACAAGCAAAATACCCAAAAAAAATTATTACAATGCCATGAACTAAAGATTTTGAGCCTTAAAAATCTTAAAAGGTGATTGATTTTACCAATAACCAATTCCAAAAAGGGAAATGTTTGGTGAATTTGCTTGAATTGTATGGTAAACTACTGTGTGGAAATGTATATCTCCAACTAAGTCCACATGTTGACTATAACTACCGTTTCAAGATTTTGTAATGGTTGGACCTGTAGAGAGAGTTAGCTATTACCACATCCCAAATGAATAAATCCAGTGATAGTGCTAGATGTGGCGATCACCCACGTGCTAAAGGATTATCCCTTCACAGAAAGAGAGCGAGTAGTAGTGTGTGTCAACCATGGATGAAATGGTCACGTTGACTAGAAACCCAGGAAAATGGGCAATGGGACTCAACACAGGGAAAAAGATGGAGTCTCACAATGAGTTAAACATAGAAGAAGGAAATGATGAGTGCAAGCTCCGGTGTAAATTCTAGTGAGACGAGAGCTTACAATGATGCACGAGTCAACCAAAAATGATCTGGTGCAAGGTGAGATTTCAAACTATAGACCAATACAAACAAGCCTGCATCGAGAAAAGAAGAGATCAAACACATGTAGCAACAAGGATTTATCCCAACTATAAAGATTACCACACAATGCACAGAGGATCCTCCAATAAAGAAGAGAGAGAAGAAGAACATTGATCAAAAGAAGAAACGAGCTTCCAAAAACAATGCAGGTTTGACCAGAAATAAGGCAGAAAGTTGACCGTAGTTGATGTGGATGCATCATGCATGAATTACCAAGAGTTATCGTGAAGCCAATGTAGAACTCAAAAGAACAACTCAATCAAGGAAAACAATGCGAGATATAAACCGGAGACAAAAATGAACCACGGTCCACACCAAGGGAAAAATGAGCTCACGAGAATAGAAGCAATCATGAGTTCAACAACTAATAAAGTAAATCTACCAAAATACCCTTAAACATGTAACTTTTGAAACCTCAATGTGAGGTGAGAAATATGATTCCAAAGTAATAATAAAAAAAACTTTCATGAGGAAATAATAAGAAACCATAAGTAATAAGCAACTGATAAATGAAGAGTGCACATTTTACCGAAACCTAGCTCTAATACCATGAAAGAGGGATATATGAGAACCGATGTGAAACAATGCACCACAATGAAGTTGCACTCCGATGGTAACGTCATAGCTCCAACGCAATAAGAAAGATTCAAACAATGGAAAGAATATGCAAATAAGAAAACAAGTCTGCTCATTCTCATAGATCGAAAAAAGGAAGTACAAATAGGTTTGTTGTGTAACCCCCATGCCTAAACAAGGAAAGTAATTCCTATGACGCCACTGACGCATATGACGTGACTAATGCAAATGATGCCACTAAATGAGGAGTTACAATTCCAAATAAGGAATGTAACTCCTATGACACACTGACACAAATGATAATGAAAAATTCTATGACAGAAACTAACACTTGTCATTTGACTCCCTAAGACCTATGACTCTCGTAAGGTGAGATGACTCACCATGTGATGTGGATGATGACTAGGCAGGTCACACACACCAACATCAACAAATTTATTTCAAGCATATTTCTTGAACAAGGTTACATAGGTTATGTCTCTCTTTCCATTTCTTTCAAAACCTTATTTTCTACCTCCTTCACCTACATAACCACCTCCCACAGAGAAAATTAAACAAGTATGGTTCCAAAGTTTCCCCAAATTTAAAAATGGAAGATGTTTCGGCTAAAGAATAATTTAATTCCTCCCTCCTCAAGAATGAACTTCCTCATCATACATTGATAGGAATAACTCAAGGTGGGAAACCATCCACCGGTTGGTGGATGGAAGAAGTCGAAGAAAGGATCTATAATTTGAGGAAGTTGTGACAGAGAATTTCAAACTAAAGAAGTGACAATAAAGACCCCTCCCTTGAAGAATTAGAGGACCACCCAAATTTTCCTAGATGGTGAACCCAAATAGGTTGCTACAATTCAGTCACCAACAATCTGGGGCACAAACACCTATCTAAAAGGAGGCTCAAATTGTCTAGAGTGGGTTACCTTGCTAGAGAGTAAAATAGAGCTATGTCAAATCCTTAACATACCACAGGTCACTATAAAATTCATATCATAGAGCATGGCTAGTGATATCTAGTTTTTGTTTGGTGTAACGAGGTACGAAGATTTTAAATTCTACAAGGACATGCTTCTTGCTCGTCTTCCATTTTTCACCAGAGAATTCCTACCAGATACAACTAGCCTTCCACCATAGGTATACCTCTATATTTTTATATGTTACCATGGTAGGGGTCATTTTATAGAATCCCATTTCATTTGGAAAACCATTTCTCTAGTTTCATTTTTTATTTCTTCTATTCTACAAAGTGTTCTGAATCAACATTTTTTGAAATAATAACTCACTCAAAGTTCATATACAATTTTAATAAAATGAACTCATACAAAAATCCTCAAACAATACCATTTTATGTATATATCATTATTGAATTTGGATCACTTTACAAGAAATTTCATCGTAAATGCTCAACTAGTTTTGACCCCACCATGGAACATAAAAAAACTCTCGTAATGGTGATATACATCCAAACATCCGAAATGATCTAAGTAGTATCCAAGCAATACTAGGAAACCATGTCTCATGAGATATTTTTCACTTAGCACATAAAATATGGGTCTATACATATGTAATTATATTACCGAGTTCGACAATATGTGACATTTATTGTTGACCAAAGGTTCCTTTCTAGGTTTTGGAGTCTATTCTTGGGTAGTGAATTTGGAATAATTGTTTATTTTAGTGCATGAAAACCCTCATAATAGAAAGCAAGAATAAAACAAGAAGAAGAAATAATCGCACTTAGATTCACAATGGAGTTTGTAAGGTCAGAGTGAATCCTTGTTGAAAGATACGAGGACCAATCCAATCTAACACCGGTTAGGGTTTGGATAATGTAATACATTTTCCACTATATAAAGTCATTATATATTCCCAATAAAATAGTGAAGGCCTAAAAATATTCCACCATGCCTAGGAAATAGGGTTTTCTTGATTGATTATGTTTTAATCCCTCTTTTGGAGGGATTACTAATCTCACCATCAACAAAATATTTTATTGAGACTCTAAAATTTTATTTTCTTAATCAGTAGATTAGTTTCTATCGATACAAATAATCATTTTTGATGGGGTATCCCGTTAGATGATGAATATCATTAGGGGTTATTCGATGAAAAATTGGTGTGATGGTAATGTAACTTGGAAAGAGTCATAAGAACAATTATACATATACACTAAATTTATAACAACTATGTTTCTGTCTCATACTAAGGCATGTACAATAGTCCATGGAACCTTGAGTTTCCAATCCAATTGGATTGCCTTGTAATATCTTCTTCTTCCACTAGTTTTAGTAACTACATATACAATAGGTTTCTATAGAAAAAAAATGGAGTGCTAATTGAATTTTTCTTGGTGCCATGATTCTTGATCTTTTGAAAAAGAGAGGTGTTGGTATATATTTATATTGGTACCATTTATTTGTGATGTGAATAAATATTTGTGTGGATAATCGTTGAAGTGGATCGTAGAAGAAACCGTTTGGAATAGTTGCATAATCTGAAAAATTCTAGTTTGGAGAAACGTGCAAGTGAAAATGGGAAAAAATGAATGGGGATGGGTATACATATATATATAGGAAAGGAATGTAACTCCTATGACACACTAACACAAATGATAATGAAAAATTCTATGACAGAAACTAACACTTGTCATTTGACTCCCTAAGACCTATGACTCTCGTAAGGTGAGATGACTCACCATGTGATGTGGATGATGACTAGGCAGTCACACACACCAACATCAACAAATTTATTTCAAGCATATTTCTTGAACAAGGTTACATAGGTTGTGTCTCTCTTTCCATTTCTTTCAAAACCTACTTTTCTACCTCCTTCACCTACATAACCACCTCCACAGAGAAAATTAAACAAGTATGGTTCCAAAGTTTCCCCAAATTTAAAAATGGAAGATGTTTCGGCTAAAGAATAATTTAATCCCTCCCTCCTCAAGAATGAAGTTCCTCATCATACATTGACAGAACAACTCAGGGGGAAACCATCCACCGGTTGGTGGATGGAAGAAGTCGAAGAAAGGATCTATAATTTCGAGGCGGTTGTGGCAGAATTTCAAACTAAAGAAGTGACAATAAGGACCCCTCCCTTGAAGAATTAGGGACCACCCAAAGTTGCCTAGATGGTTAACCCAAATAGGTTGCTATAATTCAGTCACCAACAACTGGGCACAAACACCTATCTAAAAGGAGGCTCAAATTTTCTAGAGTGGGTTACCTCGCTAGAGAGTAAAATAGAGCTATGTCAAATCCTTAACATGCCATAGGTCACTATAAAATTCATATCGCGGAGCATGGCCAAGTGATATCTAGTTTTGTTTGGTGTAACGAGGTACGGAGATTTTAAATTCTACAAGGACATGCTTCTTGCTCGTCTTCCAGTTTTCACGAGAGAATTCCTACCGAATCAACTAGCCTTCCACCATAGGTATACCTCTATGTTTTTATATGTTACCATGGTAGGGGTCATTTTATAGAATCCCATTTCATTTGGAAAACCATTTCTCTAGTTTCATTTTTATTTCTTCTATTCTACAAAGTGTTCGAATCAACATTTTTGAAATAATAACTCACTCAAAGTTCATATACAATTTTAATAAAATGAACTCATACAAAAAAATCCTCAAACAATACCATTATATGTATATATCATTATTGAATTTGGATCACTTTATAAGAAATTTCATCTATAAATGCTCAACTAGTTTTTGACCCCACCATGGAACATAAAAACTCTCTCAGAATGGTGATATACATCCAAACATCCGAAATGACTCTAAGCGATATCAATAGCAATACTAGGAAACCATGTCTCGTGAGATATTTTTCACTTAGCACATAAAATATGGGTCTATACATATGTAATTATATTACCGAAGTTCGACAATATGTGACGTTTATTGTTGACCAAAGGTTCTTTCTAGGTTTTGGAGTCTATTCTTGGGCGGTGAATTTGGAATAGTTGTTGATTTTAGTGCGTGAAAACCCTCATAATAGAAAGAAAGAATAAAACAAGAAGAAGAAATAACTACACTAGGATTCACAATGGATTTTTCAAGGTCAAAGTGAATCCTTGTTGAAATATACGAGGACCAATCCAATCTAACACCGGTTAGGGTTTGGATAATGTAATACATTTTCCACTATATAAAGTCATTATATATTCCCAATAAAATAGTGAAGGCCTAAAAATATTCCACCATGCCTAGGAAATAGGTTTTTTGATTGATTATGTTTTAATCCCTCTTTTGGAGGGATTACTAATCTCACCATCAACAAAAATATTTTATTGAGACTCTAAAATTTTATTTTCTTAATCAGGTAGATTAGTTTCTATCGATACAAATAATCATTTTTGATGGGGTATCCCGTTAGATGATGAAAATCATTAGGGTTTATTCGATGAAAATTGGTGTGATAGTAATGTAACTTGGAAAGAGTCATAAGAACAATTATACATATACACTAAATTTATAACAACTATGTTTCGGTCTCATACTAAGGCATGTACAATAGTCCATGTAACCCTGAGTTTCAATACAATTGGATTGCCTTATAATATCTTCTTCTTCCACTAGTTTTAGTAACTACATATACAATAGGTTTTTATAGAAAAAAACGTAGTGCTAATTGAATTTTTCTTGGTGCCATGATTCTTGATCTTTTGAAAAAGAGTGGTGTTTGTATATATTTATATTGGTACCATTTATTTGTGATGTGAAGAAATATTTGTGTGGATAATCCTTGAAGTGGATCGTAGAAGAAACTGTTTTGGAATAGTTGCGAGACAATCTAAAAATTCTAGTTTGGAGAAACCTACAAGTGAAAATGGGAAAAATGAATGGGGATGGGTATACATATATATATAGGAAAGGAATGGGCCTAATGGTCAAGGTTGGTAACATGAAAATGGTAACCTCGATAGCATGGGAATGCTACTGGGTGAAAACAAAATGGGGCACCATGCGGTAATGCAATAATATGGCATCCGATATCACCATTTGTGTTCTCAACCAGCATCGATATCCCAAGTTGTTACAATTCATAATTATAAAGTTGAATATGTCTTAGAGTGTGTAGGAGATCCTACATGTGAACATCGATCACAATGCCAACTAGTAACAATGTGAGGAATTTATTTTACATCTTCAAAAGACTTGATGAAACCGGGTAGCAACTAAAAAAATTATCGGATGAAAACATCTAGAATGTTGATGCACATCTACATGTCACTATTACATGAATGATAACTGATACTTGTTATTATGCAAGGCCATCTGTGTTGATACTGCATGTCTGCATGTCACTGTTACCATATGGTAATAGAATTTGATTATCAGAGGATTATATACATAGATGTTTGGTGGGTTGACAAAACTTATATTTTCTGCAATCCCAAAACCCTCCTTTCCTATATTTTCCAATAATGCAAATATATTTTCCGAACATTATTCACCCATTCGTAATATTATTTTGGAGGCGGTTCTTAAAATTAAACTCTGTAACAATGTGTAGGACATCTCCTATGTTTGCATTATTCACGATCCCTACAGCGACAAAGCTATGTGTTTTTAGGCATTCAAAAATGTGATGGCATAATTAGATGGAAAGAGTAGTATGTTTCGGTGGGTACATTCATGAGGGCACCACATGTAAGCATGATGGTGTTACCATATGGTAAAATATTTTGATTACAGACGGGAACACATATATACAAACGTTTGGAAACTTGAAAAAATTGCATTTTCTGCTATCACGAAACCATCCTTTCCTAGATTCGCCAACAATGCAAACACCTTTTTGGAACATTTTCCATGCCTCCTATAATAATTTTTTTGAGATGGAGTCTTAAAATGAACCCTAGCTCCAATTTTTACTTCCAAATGGAGGACGAATTATATGAGAAATTTGGCGATCAAATGGACAACCTTTTGAGTCGGTAATAGTAGGTTTACAACATGTACATTAATAATGTGAACGCTATATTATCATTAATTTAATACTATTTTAATTTTACAATATGTACATTAATAATCCTAAAAATCACCCTCCTAACGTGAATATGAGAAAGAATGATGTAGTAAAGAATTTAAACCACCTCCTCAAATCGCCACTTACACCAAGTATAAACTCAATAACTTAACTCTTTACCCTCATGAATGCGTAGTGATGAGCCAAATTAAGCAAGAAAACTCCCTACCTCTTTGGGTTCCTGTAGGACTTTCCCTTCCTCCTAGGGCACCCGAATTGTGAATCTCCAAGTTCCACATGCTTAGCACTAACTAGATAACCATCACCGAGTATACCTAGTAATCTTTTACTTCTCCTCAAATGTGAGTTTTCTGAAAACATGAATCTTACCTAAATTTTGAAAATGATGTTTATCCAGAAAGCACGACACTTAAAAATAAGAACTTTGAAAAAATCATAGTGAATACAAAAAAGCAAACTAAATAAAATGCCACCAAATGTTTGTGGGCATGTCATTGGTGACTGACAAGAAGTCACCGATAGACCTTCAACCTCCATTTACCTCTTTCCTTCGGTCGGACATCGCTAACTTAGCTGAATTTTATCATGCATCTCAATTTTTCATACCTCAATCGAACGCGATTCCACCAGAAAAATGTAATCAGTAAGGATATTTTTTTATTTACTAAAATTCTTAATCTAGAAGATGACTATGATAAGACAATAACTCTATCGAGAATTTTGGACATTTACAAACATAATTTTGATGACAAATTTTTCTGAATTTTAAGGATAATGACTAAATTTGACTTTAACAAACGATACATTGAGATTTGATGCAAATCAGATATTTACTATAAACCTTGAATCTAAAGAGAGAGAATAATATACTATGACACCCTTATTGAACTTTTCAATAATCAATTTTACAAGACTAGATGAAACACCTAATGACCACTTTTCCACCTAAATTTTTATTCACAAGACATGCTACAAAAGAAAGTAAATATTATCTTTCGATCAACACTAAAATACTAGAAAATAACAAATAACCCTAAACATCTAACATAAAAACTACAATTTTGAATTTGGTAAAAACATAATACCTAAATATATATTCAAAAACTAAGAAGTAACATACAAACTTAAATTCAAACCCATAAAACAAATAAAAACTAGCAATCGTAACGTGAAGTGTACTATGGAAACATCGAAAGGGATGGAGTGAAGAATGAAAAAATGAGGAAGTGAAATAGAAGGAAAGGATGAGGGGTGATCAGGAAAGAATTAAATAATAAAATTTATTCTTCTTTCAACAAGTTTGATTTAACATATAAGATTTTGACTACACCAGAGATAAGAATGAAGTATGGACTTACCTTCCCAATAAGGATGCCATCTCATAGTACTTTTCAAAGACAAATGTATACATACATCACTATCTAAAATGCCTTAAATATTAAGAGTACCAATGTTTCAAGCTCTGTAATATGTTTCAACATTTATGTATGTGTCATATTTGAGCATAAATCTCTAAAATAATCTCTTTCGGCAAAGTAACCCAATGATGAGATGAATCGTAGATATAGTAACTGTTGTAATGATTCACCCAAATGAAATCAAGAGATCCCTTGAGCATTTCAGATTGTTGTTTGGTGAAAGTAAGCAACCTAGAACCTGCTACCTTTTTCTGGTTCGTTGAATGTTGTCCAATATTTCACATTGTCCCCAAATTCTTTGAAGCAGACTTCAAGAAAGGCCTGAAATCTTCTCTGTTTGACATCATGCCAATCAAAAAATATTAGGCATATGATTGGCAGTGACGTTGAAGCATAGTTTCATAAATTACCACAACCAATTTTGAGAATACAAAATTTGGTACTTTTTAAAAATATTAGATATTTTATCAAATAGCATGTCTATTCTATTAGGAAAATAGAAAATTTATGTATTATGCTGAATATAAAGTATTAAGAAATAGTTATCACAATATTTTGATTTTGAGCTGATGAGGCTTTCATGCACCTATAAAATTGCAAGACACCTATACATTTTTCTATGTTACAGTAGCAATAGAAAACACTCATAACACAAACATACATTGTTATAAAGTAAAACTAAGGTGGGTAATACATACCTGTGCTAGCGAAAATTCCTCCTCTGTATCCTCTACACCATTGGATTGGAAAGGAAATCCAAGCATTTGCTCAAAAGATGGTGAATATCCTCATTATTTTATAAGAGTATTTGATGATTTTATACAAGTCCTCATGTAGGGTCATGTCAGTATATTTGTACTTTAAATCAAGAATTAAGGGTGTATTGTTCCCAAATGCAATTGTGACAAGCATTTTATTTTCCTTTCTTTTTCTCTCACTGATTTCTTTGATGTCCTGCAATAGAGTTGTGAACCATGTAACATAGTATTGTTGTCAGAAAGTGTAACAAGTGAAAGATTGGCATTATGAATTTGAAATGTGATAATTCTTAATCACATCAACCAAGAGCTCAATACTAAACAAGGAAAATACAATTTCTACTCCCAAAAAAGATATGGAATCAACTTTAAATAAAAATCCAAAGATGGCCCAAACTGTAGGAGAGTATCCAAAGTGAAGAATCCTGGCAATAAGTCATCCCTTATGAGTATTCAGACAAGAAGAAGATAATGAATCAATTAGTTCTTCTACAGAGTGTGTGCATGATTAGGGTAGTTGTAATGAAGCCAACAAGCAGCCCTCAAATAGCAAGGAATGGTTACATGCTATTACAAATAAAGCAATGAGGGTGTCCAAATGTTTTCCACGTGAAGACTGATCACTAAAGAACAAGATGGAATTAAAATAGAAAATATAGAGATGAAGCATGGGAGATGGTAAGCCATCATAATCTGATCATAACATTAACAAGAAGACTTCTAACATGATATAAATCTGCACTAAAAAGGATATGCTTTTGTTGAAGATGTTTTACTATTACTGGTAAACATTGACCTGGATTTTTATGCACCAGATATATAACATCGAGTCCATGATCACCATAAATGCGCTCAATGCACCTCAAATTCATAGTTGCAATGGTTTACCATCAACACATTAATCATCATATTTTTAACCAATTACACTAATTATCAAAGTGACTATAATAATTGCAAAACCTCAAAATGAAACTACCTGTCAAGTGGTTTTCAATTTGGATATGACCAGTTCCATTATTTGTATTGTTATGCATCTTTTCCAGCAACTCATGTATACACTTAATGGTATACAATCCAACTCAAATATGAGAATTCAGAATGCAGTCATTGGTAAGTACAAAATACTTAAATAGTATTACATCATAATCTTGTGATGTTGCATGGATATTCACTTTCTGCACATGGAGCCATGTTGTTTTAGGATTACATGGTAAATGGAATTCTATGGGACATAATGATTATGTTATGAAAAAAATGGATCTGTACATTGTAGATTCATATTTTGAAATAGAAGAATCCAATCTAAGCTAGAGTGGGGCACTCGGCTAAAGATTGGTCATGGTGATGTGAAGGATTAGCATATCTTCATCGTGACTATAACCCACACATTGTTCACATGGATGTAAACACTTCTAACATTCAAGGCTAAAAACCCAATTTTTCCTTTAATAGCCCATATTTTATTCATATTAATTCATTACAACTCAATGTCATGTTTCAGTATATATTATAGATAGAAGTATTACATTATTTGGGGATTGATCCATCCTCCATAGGCATCTTCCAAAGTCTGAGGCAAATCGAAGTGCTATATGGTAACAAGTGGTTCAATACCTGCAAAATTTATAACTGTTATCCTTATCTTGGAGAACAATCTACAGATTTATTTTACCCTAATATTGTCAATTGTTGCAATTAATGAATGACATAATCTCCTTTCAAGTGACCTAAAAGAAATTTCATTACCATGGAGGATGAGTTCATTGATGAGATTATTGTAGTATTCCAATCCCTTGGGATTGATGGCACCCTTTCCATCTGTAGAAAACATCCAGAAAGTTAGACAAGAAGTATTACAAACCAGATTTTTTTCTATCATCAAAGAATACTTTCTTACCAGGTATTAGTCAAGACCATGAGATGGAAGATCTGTATGCATCTAGCCCCATTTTAAACATCAGATGGACATCCTTCTACAAAAATTTTTATGGACAACCATTCGCAAAATCAGGATGACACGACAATAGGAAGAAAATAACAATGAGTAATTGATTTCCCTTTACCATGTTAGCGTTTTGCCAAGACAAATTCAACAATTAAAATTTGAGGAATTTATTAATAATATCTTTATAAAATCTCAGCAAATCAAAGTGCTATATGGTAACAAGTGTTTCAATACCTTCAAAATTTATAACTGTTATCCTTATCTTGGAGAACAATCTACAGATTTATTTTACCCTAATATTGTCAATTGTTGCAATTAATGAATGAAAAAATCTCCTTTCAAGTGACCTAAAAGAAATTTCATTACCATGGAGAATGAGTTCATTGATGCGATTATTTTAGTATTCTAATCCCTTAGGATTGATGACACCCTTTCCATCTGCAGAAAACATCCAGAAAGTTAGAGAAGAAGTATTACAGACCATATTTTTTTTCTCTGTTATCAAAGAATACTTTCTTACCAGGTATTATTCGAGACCATGAGATGGAAGATCTGTATGCATCTAGCCCCATTTTAAACATCAGACGGACATCCTTCTACAAAAATTTTTATGGACAACCATTCGCAAAATCAGGATGACACGGCAATAGGAAGAAAATAACAATGAGTAATTGATTTCCCTTTACCATATTAGCGATTTTCCAGACAAATTCGACAATTAAAATTTGAGGAATTTCTTGACAATATCTTTATAAAATCTAGTAAAATCGAAGTGCTATATGGTAACAAATGTTTTAATACCTTCAAAATTTATAAGTGTTTTCCTTGTCTTGGAGAACAATCTACAAATTTATTTTACCCTAATATTGTCAATTGTTACAATTAATGAATGACCGAATCTCCTTTCAAGTGACCTAAAATATATTTCATTACCATGGAGGATGAGTTCATTAATGAGATTATTGTAGTATTTCGATCCCTTTGGATTGATGGACCCCTTTCCATCTACAGAAAACATCCAGAAAGTTAGACAAGAAGTATTACAGATCAGATTTTTTTCTCGTATCATCAAGGAATACTTTCTTACTGTGTATTAGTCAAGACCATGAGATGGAAGATCTTGTATGCATCTAGCCCCATTTTAAACATCAGACGGACATCCTTCTGAAAAAATGTTTATGGACAACCATTCACAAAATCAGGATGACACGGAAATAGGAAGAAAATAACAATGAGTAATTGATTTCCCTTTACCATGTTAGCCTTTGGCGAGGACAAATTCGACAATTAAAATTTGAGGAATTTCTTAATAATATCTTTATAAAATATTGAAGTAAAATGGAAAACATTTTGGCATACTTTATCTCAAAATTGAGGGTTCTGGATTGTCTTTCACGTTAATTGGAGCTGCATCAACTGTAAGCATATCCCCCATAACCAAACACTTGACAATAACATACTTATTTTCTCCTTTATCGATTTTTGCATAAGAAAATGCATAAGCGTCCTCCATTTCATTCCAACCCTCAATTCCAACTTCTTCATCACCTACTGAAAACCCACAAAATTTCTTAATTCTCGTTTTCTATTAAAAATTTATCCAAAAACCTTATGAATTTAAATCAGAATAACCTCTCAATTCCAAAAAAATAAAATAGATACAACGAATTTTGTTACCTGATGATGTCGATGCCACTGCCTGAGATCCAGATCCAGTATGAATTAGGAACAACATGAAACGGTTGGGAAAATCTCTCCACTGTTAAAAGTGAAAAATAAAGGAAAGGAAAAGAATTTACTTGAATGTAGCAAAAAGGGCCAAAAAGAAAGAGTACTTTCTTAAGGGAACTAAGGCTAATTTGTAAAAACTATATTCCTAACCCCAAACATCATTGTCATTCTTGCAGTGATCAACACTTCAATGTCCTTTCTCTTTACATCCACTTTCACACCATCCACTTCTCTCGATGGCAGCTTTGACGACTGCTCTCTCCTCCCACCACGGCGTCCTCAAACCCTGCTTGAATTTAAACCCCAAGGACGTAGCAGAGACCCCTGGATTCCTCTCTCCATGCAACCGATAATTATAGTGTGAATTCAACTGAGCGGTGGTAGCCTGATTCTTGATGGCCTCCCTGGAGGCGGGAGACATGGGATTGGTAGCAGAAGTGGAGAAGAAATCAAATGTAGATAGACACATGTCTCCACCATGTAGCAAGGAAAATAGAAACTATCCAGAAAAATCTATAAAAATACCAAAAATTGTTATCCCTTGGATTTCAATGCATCCGGGAGGAGTAATGAAGTGCGTCCGATTTCTAACGATTGTCAGAGTCCCTAGGTCTATGTTCACTACAAGAATTCCTTCGGCGTAATAATACATAACAAATGGAAAAACTCGATACCATGTAAAACACAAGCTTAAACTTGCATACATTTTTAAAATGGTTTTATCGCTCAAACATTGAAACCATTGTGAATTATTCCCTGCTCTCAAATGTGATTGTGTTGAATCCATTGATGTAGTTGTTAGGAGCTCGTCAAGTTCAAATGTGGAACTTGTATTCCTGAGGAAAAATATTTACAACACAAAGCTAATAAATACTACTAAAAATTGAATCAAATCTTGAGAATTTCAACGTATCCCTTTGTAGATGATTTTGGATGCAGTTGATTTGAATGTTTGTTAATTCAATATCAGATCCATCTATTAATTAAAGATCCAATAATTAACGCGTTTCAATCGACTAGTGAGAACGTTGCAGCAGGTGAGACAATGATAGAATGATAGAAAATACTACCAAGTAAATGGTTTTCAATTAAACATCAATCAAAAACTTTTCCGAATGGTGTATAATGTATAACTAAATAGGTTTGAAGATAAAATCGCATCGGTGGAAAATCATTTAGAGGCAAGATAGTTGGATGCAAAATTAAGACCAATGTGGTATGCTTTGGAGAGGGAGAAGAAAATACTAGTAAAACAAAAAAGATTGTATTAAATCTACCAAAAATCGAGTATTATTTTGATATATCCACAACAAGTAAGAACAACAAGAAATACAGTTTGTATTTGTATTATGCCTTTGAAAATTATACATTGTTAGAGCTGCATGTGCACTTGTTTTACACACCTTTTTCTAAAACAGAGCTCTATACATTCATGCCTTCATCCATACAAAAACAAAGTAACATAATCCTTCTTTTACATAAAAAAGGTGTGGGAGAAGCTTCCAGATACACACAAAAATAGAAGTTTCTGGATACATTGATGAAGAGAATGGAAAAAGAAAAAGAAAGAAAGAGAGTTAAATGCGGTGGTTGGAGTAGTTGGGGTGATGTGGCAGAGAAGATTAGTTGGAGATCCATGTCCGCCAACACTCCCCCTCAATCTTCACTTCCATATATGTCTTCTATTCCAATTCCTTCCTGAAGATGCTCAAAGACATTCTTTGCAAGTGGTTTTGTGAAGATGTCTACTAGTTGTTCTTTGGACCTCGCAAAGTTCAAGATGAATGTCACCAATTCTTGACTAAAATGATATTTTGTATCAATATGTTTGCTACGTTTATTAAAGACATGATTTTTAGATAAATCAATTGCAAAATTATTATCACAATAAATTTATGTAGGGTCTTCTTGTGGATGCCTCAAATCTTAAAGTACTCTTCTCACCATATTGCTTGGCAAACCGCTGATATGGCTGCAACATATTCCTCTTCAACCGACAAGAGTGTCACAATTAGTTGTTTCTTCAATGCCCAAGAGATATCAGCTGATCCAAGATGGAAAATGTATCCGTAAGTACTCTTCCTATCATCCAAGCTACCTCCCAATCACTATCTCGTATATCCAATCAGCTTGTAGTCATTTGAATGTGTATACAAAATCCAAAAGTTCTTTTTGTTCCACTTGTATACCTTAAAATTCTTTTCTAGTCTTTCACCTGTGATTCCTTAGGTTTGTCCATGAATATAGAAATAATACTAACCCCGTACATGATATCCAGTCTTGTGGTTTTTAGATATATGAGGTCTGCCAACTAATATTTTGAGTAAAGTTGCATCAACACTAGGACTTTTATCATCTTTGATAAGTTTTAAACCCAATACAATTGGTGTAGGGGTTGCATTCACATTTGTCATCTTGAATCTCTTCAACAAATCATTAGCATACTTATTTTGACATATAAAAATTCCATGATCATTTTGACTTAACTCTATCCCAAGAAAATATCTCATCAACTCCAAATCAGTCATATTAAATTCTCTTTCCATGGCTGCCTTGAATGAGTTAATTGACATGTTACCCGTGAATATCAAATCATCTCGCATACAATCAAACTATCAAGATTTCTCCTTCATCATTCACTTTGACATATTAAGTTGGTTCATTGCCACACTTGCTAAACCCATTGTTCATAAAATAAGATTATATCCTACCATACCAAGCTCTAGGAGCTTGCTTCAAACCATATAGTGTTTTTAGTTTGTATACCTTATGTTCTTCTCCCAAAACTTCATAACCGGGTGGTTATTTTATATACACTTCTTATTCTAAAATGTCATTCAAGAATGTTGATTTGATGTCCATTTGGTAAACCTTCAAATTATTTTGAGCTGCTATGGATAAGACCATTCTAATGGTATCAAATCTTGCCACAGGTGTGAATGTTTCATTGTAGTCTATGCCAGGATGTTGTGTGAAACCTTTAGCTACTATTCTTGTCTTTTGTTTCTCTACTTTTCAATAAACATTATATTTTGTCTTGTAAACCCACTTAACTCCAATCATATCCTCGCCTTTAGGAAGATCTACTAGATCCCAAGTTTGAATCTTTTCAATTGATTGGATTTCTTCATTCATGGCTGCAATCCAATTTTCATATTTAATGGCATCCTCAAAATAAATTGGATAAGCTTGTGTTAAGAATGCAAAATTAGAGCATAAATCATCATTTTTAGTCTCTTGTATATTATCATAAATCTCTCTTACACTACGTTGTTATGCGAGGGTCTTAGTGATGCAAGTGTTGGATTAGAAGACTTGTTGTTGTTATTACTTACTGGAGTAGTTGGATTTGGATTGGTGGGTTCCTTAGAAGGCGTTGTAGGAATTATTTTTTGTGTAGTAGGATTCACAACTTGAGTTTCATTATCTTCATTCTCTTGTGGAACACTAACTACAATTGCAGTTGTTTTTTCTATATGACCATCCCACGCTTCTCCTTCAACAAAATCAACATCACGACTTATTATGACCTTATTTGTGATAAGATTGTATAGCTTAAATTCCTTGGATTGTTCACTATATCCCACAAATATGCACTTATCTTCTCTATCATCTATTTTCTTTCTCAACTCTTGAGGTATCAAGGAGTATGCTACGCATCCAAAGACTCTCAAATGTACTATATTATGCTTCCTTTTTCTCCAAGATTCTTCTCGTGTTTTCTTTATCACTACTCTTGTTGGACATCTATTTAATATGTATATTGAACATGCAATTGCTTCAACCTAATACTCATTTGGTAGGGTTTTTCTTTTATCATACTTTTGCCATTTCCATAATCGTTCTATTTTTTTATCTCATCTACTCCATTTTGTTGAGGGATATATCTTGTTGTAAGTTGTTTCTTTGTGCCATTTTCCTTGCAAAAATTCTAAATATAATTTGATATGTATTCAATGTGTCTATCGGTTCTCAATATCTGGATATAATGTCCACTTTCCTTTTCAAATTTTTCCTTGAACTCTTTAAAAATAGTAAATACATCTGATTTGTTTTTTAAGAAATAAACCCGAACTTTCTTGCTGAAATCATCAATAAATGTCAAGAAATAAAGACTTACACTTATGGATGGTGTTTGCATCGGTCGACAAAGACTTGAATGCACTATCTCAAGTGGAGGATTTTCCCTATAAGACTCCCCAACTTGAAATTTATGTCTATGTTGCTTTGCCAATATGTAACTCTCACATGTTGTCTTAAGCGACTCTATTGGTGGCAATCCATATACCATTTTTTTCTTATATTATAGTTGTAACCCTTTGAAGTTTAAATTCCCAAATCTTACCTACCATAGCCAAGATTCATTTTTGTATAAAGCTTTGAAAGATAATTCAGCAACCTTTTGCAATCCTTATGGCTCTAAGAATAGTTCACTTTGGATTCTAAGTGGAAACATCCTATTTTTGTCATTTCAACTTTTGCAATTAGCCTATTGCTTGGTTTCTTGTCTAGAATCACACATTCACCATTTTTAAGTATATTTTATATCCTTTTTGTACTAATTTCCCAATGCTTATGAGATTGTGTTGCAATCTAGGAACATAGTATACATCAGGGATATGTTTCTTCTCACCTCACTTAGTTCTTATATTAATTTACCCTTTTCCCATGACTGATACTTGGTGATCATTCCCCAATTTTACCTCTTGTTTTACCGACTCTTCAATTGTTGTAAACATCTCCTTACTCCCACTCATGTGATTGCTACATCCACTATCTAGGAACCATACCTCTTTAGAACTCTCTCGTGCTACATGGAATGTTATAAACATGGTGATTTTTTCACTAGTGTTGGGCTGGTTCTCATTTGTGAAATGTGCCTTTTTCTTATTCATATCATATTATATTTTTCTACATTCAGATGCAAAATGCCCAAATTTAATGCAATAATGACATTGGGTGTTGGATTTATCAGACCTTTCTCCTTGATGATGGCTATGAGAATGGTTTCCACCTCTTCATGTTGTTGGTGTAGAACAAGTATGTGGGCTTGATATTGATCTTCCGATTTTAAGTTGTTTATTTTCTCTTCCTCCTCTTCGTGTAAAATGCCCTCTACCTTTTTGTAATTTGATCTCCCTCTTGTTTTTTCAAATGGAAGTTGAGCTTTGAATGCATTTTCCAATGATGATGCCCCTGATTGATTTAGTCTTTTTTCATGTGCTAAGAGTGATCCCATTAATTCATCTACTAATAGTTGTCTAAGATCCTTGAGTTCCTTAATAGCTACAACAATTGAATCAAAATTTGTAGGTGGACTTCTAAGTATTTTCTCCATAATTTTTGATCTTCAATAGTTTCTAAAAGATCTAATCTAATTTACTATTATCATTGCATGAGTGAATAATGAATCTATTGAATTTGAATCCTTCATTTGTAGGTTTTCAAAATATCTTTTAAGCATTTTTAATTTCATTGTTTTTACCTTGCTTGTACCTTGGTATGATGTTTTCAAACTATCCCATGCTTATTTTGATCTTTTGGCATTTGGTACTCTTGGAAAGATTGATTACTCCATTGCTTGTTGAATGAAGAATAATGCCTTTGCATATTTATTTTTATTTTCCTTCAATAATTCCTTCTTTGTTTAAGAAAGAAATTTATATGCTTGATGGTATACTAGTTAAGTAAATCCATTCTCACCAAGTCCCAAACATCCTGGGAGAAAAATAGGATTTTCATTTTTATGCTCCAAATATCATAATTTTTTCCATTAAATGTTGGTATTAGAGGTTATGCAATACTTCCATTGGTTCTTTCCATTTCTCCAGATATTTTCCTCTACTCACTGTTGTTCCACTATTTCCCCCTTTTTCTAAAAAAAAAAAAAAAAAACCTTTTCTCTTGAGAAGCTACACAAATTGGTGAAAGAAAAAAATAAATCCTCATGGAATATCTATCTTATCTCTCCAAATACAAGAAGCTTCGATGATATTTTCTCGGATATCATAAAGTTTCCAAATGCCAAATAGATCGCACAATGATTTGATACTAGTTTTTGGAGAGGGAAAAGAAAAATACAAAGTAAAACAAAAAATATTGTATTAAATATACCAAAATAGAGTATTCTTTTGATATATCCACAACAAGAAAGAACAACAAGAAATATAGGTTTGTATTTGTATTATGACTTTGAAAATCATACACGCTTAGATCTTCCTGTGCACTTGTTTTACACGCCTTTTTCTAAAACAAAGATTCTATACATTCATGCCTTCATCCATACAAACAAAGTAACATAATTCTTCTTTTACATAAAAATAGGTATCGGGAGAAGCTTCAAGATACACACAAGAAAATAAGTTTATGGAAACATTGATGAATAAAATGAAAAATCAAAAAGAAAGAAAGAGATTTAAATGTGGTGGTTGGAGTAGTTAGCGTGATGTGGTAGAGAATATTAGCTTGATATCCACGTTCACCAACATGGCATTGTCTAAATGTACAAGAGAATCTTCCAAAAACATGGAATGAAAGAGACAATATGATTAATCATTTTTTGTGGGGTCAAACCCCACTTGATGCGCCGATTCAAAGTAGAGGTTTGATTCATAATGGAGTTACATTTGGAATGAAAAAGGGTGGGTAAATCAATCCACATACACCACAAATTCTATCCGCACTTAAGTGTATCATATGAATCTAACTTAAATTTTTTTAACAATTCTTTTTTCCTCATCTAAAAGGGCGAAGTAAAATAAAAATTCTCCTTGAAAAATTCATTATGCTTCCATAACATGCATGATTTTAAATTGATATGATATAAAGTGATGTGCTAAGAGTAGGTTTACACAATAATAAAGTTATCTCTATTATATTTTTTCTAATACAATGGCTATTATATATCCATGGAGGTAGGAAATCTACCACCTACAAAATAGGAAAAAATGACCCATTTATAATAATACGAATGTAAATAGTTATATATGCATGTATATTGTTGGATATAACAAATATATATTTTACAATGTGTACTTTAATAATGTGAACACTACAACATTCCTAAAACATTTTGGTATGTAATTTCAAATGGAAAAAGAGTAGAGGATTTCTCCAATTGATTAAATCTTCCAAGAGATTCCAAGGATTTATTGCGAAGGATATGGCATGATATTTATAATGGAAGAAGAGACTATGGAGTCAATCAAGCTTCTTAATGAGATCATGAATGCATTTTCCTAAAATAGCAATTGGATTTGGTTATGGAAGTTTGAATGGATTGAATATCCATTGAGGGGAAATTGATTTTCAGTTGGAAATAATTTTTTATTCATGAAGGTGGTTAAATGAGCATTATTGTTGCTTTCACCTTTGTAAGATTCTAGAAGTGGAGTGGAGTGAGGTAGTTTAACTTAAGTGACTAGGATAGTTGAAGTGGAGTGTGAGTAGATAAATAGATTTATTTCTATTTAAATAACTAATTAAATTAGCTAAGGGATGTGAGTGGGTAACTAACTATGTCATTAAATTAACATTTAATTAAATTAGCCAAAGGACATAGGAGTATAGTTTAAGCATGATTAGAATTAATTAAATTAATTATAAAGGGATGTAAGTGAATTTTAGTGAGATGTAAGAGGATAGTGGTCTAGAATGCATTCTAGAAATTTTGGCATCTTATGTAAAGGATGTGGATAACTAGAATGACTAAAAACAAGTATATATTTTTAGGGTGTGGACAACCTATTCCATGCGAATGGAACACCGGTCCACTAGCTTTGGCTCCTCCACTGCATGAATTACCAAAAGGATCCAAAAATAAATTTCCCAAGTTCTATAGACATGGAAAACAACATACCAGATGATCATATCACAACTTTAATCACAACATGTGGTGTTCTTGGAGTCAAACATGAGGATGTTTCCATGTTGTTATTCATGGATTCATTACAAGATACCATTGTGGAATGGTTTTACTACTTGACACCATGTTTAATTACTAACCGGAATGACATGAAAACCTTTTTTAAACCATGATTCAAGACTCCAAAAGGTGTTCATTCCCTCCTCCCTAAATTAGCTCAGATAAAGAAATAGATGCAACATCTTGTGATAGAATTTCTTGAAAATTTCAAAAAAATTGTCAACAAAATTTGTACTGGTTCTCATCTTAATGTATACAGTAAAAACAAATTAGTCATAAATGTTATGTTTCTTGAATTTGGGTTTGTATTTTGGATAAGTCAACCAAATACTTTGGATAAAACTTAAGAATTTTCCATTGATATGGAATATGACATCACCATGTCAGGGAAAATCAAGAAGTATCAAGTAAGGAATAAGGTCTAGAGATTCATAGATGAAAGTGATGATCCATTACTACAAAAATTGGTCAATGGTTTGACTATATTGAAGAATGAAATTACTAAACATGGTTCATGCCTAAACCGAGAAAAGGAATCAAATTTTAGGATCACTTGAATTCTCATCTTGGAGCCTCCACGAGTTAATTCTTTGTATGGAACCTATGAAAACAAAGGAAATGAATTTATTGAATGAGAAATTAAAAGAGAAGAAGAAGAAGGATATGAAAACATTGGGTATTGTGAATACTCACCTAATGAATATTTTTAAATATCCAGGGATAACTACTCTTGTGCAATCTTCACTCACTCACAAACGAAGAAAGAAGCCTCTTTTTTTGCTGCACAAGTAAAGAATTTGAATCCTCAAATGGAAAATTTAAAAAAGTGAAAATAAAAAGGCATCAAAACTACCTACTTCCTTGGTATTATCAAAGAATAATCTTGAAACTACCTTAGCCAAGAATCAATCTACTTTCTTAAGTAATTCTCTTTCATTGTTCCTAACAATGCAAATCCTAATCATTTCAAGGCTTGCATAAAGTTTTATGTACTTACCACTTGTTCACCTTTTGGCATTATTGACCATATAGAGAAATCTAAAATTCAAATTTCTTAATCGAGTACTTGAAAACTCACCCCAAGGAGTTTGATAGAGTTTACTAGTTTATCAAAGGAAATACTTAAATTATGTGCTCCAAAGATGTCAATATCAAAGAATCAATTTCCACTCCTAGTAATAATCCTTTCTATAACCTTCCTCCCTCAACATCCTCCTTTTCTAGGAAACTATAAAGTTTTTAAATCTTTGCTTGTTATTTAATTGGTATAAAATTAGTAATTGCATTATTGAATCTAGTTCCTTTGACAATGTCATGCCATAAAACGTTTCTTAATCCTTTGTTCTTACTCTCACTCTCTATCTTTGGACATTGTTACTCAAGGAAACCAAACAAGTCTATCTCATTAACAAAGTCAAGGATGTTCAAGTATCATTTGTATATTTTCATGACAAGAATATCATGATGGATATACTTGTATGAGATATGTCATCTTTGTATGACATGTTGTTTATTCATAGCTTATATCGGGTTGTGGGGAGGGATATAAAGATATGGATTAGTCGTATTCCACAATATCCATAAATAGTAAAATGAACAATCTTCTTATCATAAAGAAAATGAAGTTCATGGTTAAAAACCAAATTTTCGAAGGATGGATATCATGTATCAAGATTCAAGGTATGAAATATTTTTTATATTTTCAAAGGATGATGTTTAGCTTCCCATATTAAAGGAAGAGTACATAGGTGTAACAAATTTGGTTGGAAAGCATCACGATGATTTGATATATCCATTATTTGATAGTATTTCCTTCTCATTAGATATGGACATAAGTTATTTATTTGGTTGTTATAAAGGTCATGGAAATATTATCTTACAACAAAGTGATCTCAAAGTACCGAGTAGTGAAAACCATGAAAGAAGAGTGGTAACAAATGAATTCTTGACATATGAGCTACATTTTTCTTACAATTTCTCAATGTCGAGTATGAATATTTGGTCAATGAAGTTTATCATGAATATGAAACCTTCTCTTTCCCATTAGAAGATGAAAACATTCTTAATAAGGAGTGTATGAAATAGATGATTCTTGGGTGTTTTCAAGATGACTCAACACAAGAAGAAAAGGTATCCCTCATAGAGATGAATTTCAAATCTCAAGATGGTCAAGAGAGGGAAGATGATAATTTACATACTTGTGTTCCAACCCTTTTTCTCATTCATTTCAAGAAGACGAAGCAATGTGAACACCACAACATAATGAAAATAAGGTTAAAGGTAATCCAATTTGTGTGAAATATAGTTGTTTGAAGGAATTAGGAAGCATGGAGCATCATGAGGCTTGTGACAATGTTCAAAATATCAACATATGTGCCAGAACTACATCATATACACTATGCTCATGAAGTAGGTAACTAACCAAGGCAATATTTCTATCATAGACCATAAACCATGGTGTGAGAATTGATTATGCTAAAATGTAATATCCTGGCCGAATATAATGCAAGTTTGTAGTAAATAACGAGAAAATAAATGAAGGAAATTACTCAAGAAAACTAAGAAATACAAATATGAAACCCTAATGTGCAAAATGGGTTTGAAGAGCCTTAGCTAATTCGAAGATGTCATGGGACTGTGTCATAGTGAAGACCATATGAACATGAATAGGAGACTCTGGCACATGATTCTGAGAAAATGAAGATCTGGATGATTTTCCTAGAATAGGGAACCTAAAAAAAGGATTAGGGATCCTTGTTTTCTTTTTTCCATGTGTGTATTTCACTAAACATTTATAGATGATGTTGTAAATATGGAATGAAAGAATTACCTACAAACCCTATACAAATCATCAAAACCTTAAAAAAAAGATGCATATGAAGGATTCATAATGTCCTCAACTGCTAAATTGAATGACTTATCACTTAGCATTACACTACATCTCACACACAATGTAGTTAGGTGTGTGTGTGTGTGTGTGAGGAATTGTACCTAAGTTACTCTTCAGGTCCACTACACATGATGTAGACTATAAATAATGTGTGCATGGAAACAATAGACTCCCCTCCTATCAAGTGTGATGTAGATGAACCAACATTGTGTCCCTTATGATGGACCTAGATGGATACAAATGGAGCTATAAATTCCTTTGAAGGATGCAACCTTAGGTGGTGATATCTAGTGCTTAATGGTTGGTCCCTTAATATGATAACATAAATTTATATTTATATGATTCCCTCACTTAAAATTTGTAATTAACCCCGAAAAGGATGACTACCAAAAAGATAAGATGCTTAAACAACTAGAAAGGACCAAAAAGGTGAGAGTAAAGTTTAAAGAGGACAGTGGCACCTAGATGGGACGAGGGCGCCGAGATGCTGGCCTCCTAACTGGGCACTCCAGTCCAAAAAAGGTGAAACTGAAGTATGAAAATACATACTTTGGGCCAATAAAGTTGAAATGCCAAAATTAGAATTAGAAAGCAACAAAAGATGGCCAAAGACATGGGTTAATCAATACTCTTCTTTTTTAGGAACCATATGAATAGTAGTATGCAATTGAGAATAGATAATGACTCAAAGTTCATGATTTTGTGTCTACATTTTCCCCCACTTTATGTTGGTGAGTGGAAAGCTCAGTAACATAAAGTAGATAGAGATGCATACCTCATATCTGTGTAGATCGATGTAGAAAACATGTCGAGGGACTAGACAAAGCGTGGGGTGATAAAAACATGTGGAACGTGGAGACTAAAGATGAAAAAAGTATAAAAAGGTGATGAGATTAAACCTAGCGTCAAATCATGTGTGTGAATGCTTTAATGTGTGCAATGTACCTGTTGTTAGTATCGATGTGTTCTTTGTTGTTGTTTGTTGACTGTTTGCTTCCCATATAGACATACCTACAAAAAAATGATCAAGTATTCAAATACGTATGATGTATAAAAATACATGTAAGAAATTATGTAAAAGTAAATGCTAAAAAATGAAAATGTGCACCTACTTTGTGATGAGAAAATGGTATGTACTTGGTAGAAACCAAGTAGCATGCAAACAAGTGGCTAGATTTAGTATGAACAAGCATGCATGTAGAAGATAAGTCTAAGTTTCAAATATAATGTTTAATAAGATAACGAAAACACCCAAGAAGACAATGTAGACCACAAAAAATGGGTTGCAAACATGGGACACCACTCATGGTGTCACAAGACAATCAAGGTTGACAAAGCCAAAAGCATACAAATGTGCACACAAGACAAAGGAAAATCCCACAAACAATGGTATTCAATGAGAAGTACAAGCAATATAAAAATAACCATGGAAAAAGTATCCCTACATAACAAATGTTGCACATGAAGCACCCATTAGCATGTTAGAAAGATAAAAATTATGTCAAAGCATGTATAATATGATAAAGTAATGTGTTATGAAATAAAATAAAATGATAACACATGTAATGTATGAAAGTGGATGCCCCTAGGAGCCACTATGGGACTGGTAATAGGTACTATGAAAGCATCCATACTATGTGTAGTGGCTCTGTATAATCTGTGATCACCACTAGAAAGCGAGTTAACATGCATGTGTGTATGATAAATATAATAAAAGATATGATATTTATCTAGCATATGTAATACGATGACCATGTAACAAGTACATGCAAGCAAGAGTAAATGCAACCAAGATATGTAGTATGTTGTGGATGGATGGAATGGAATGAAGAGTGCATGATAAGAGCCGTGTGGCCCCCGATTGAATATAATTTTTATGCAGCGAGGTTCATTTTTTATGCCCCTCAACAGATCAAGAATGAACCACAAACGAGAGTGCGTCATCAAAAATTATTGAGTTATGTGTAGTGCTGGCATGTGACATAGTGAAGAGGTGTAAGAATGTGTCATGATGTAGCCTAAATAATATATCACTATGGGATGATAGAAGAAGTGATGATTTAGCCTAAAGTGTATATCACTAACCTAGGAATGTCGCATGAGGAAAGGATTGAATGGTTGAATGTGTGAGTGTAATGTGGTCCATTTGTGATGTATAACCTCAATAGTATAGTATGGATCATGAGACTAGAGTGCATCATCAGGTAGTGATCATAGCGTGTATTAGTAGTTAAGTAGGATGTACAATATGTGTAGTAGATGTGGTGATGATAAATCATTATGTGATGTGTAATGTGTAGTGTTTAATGTAGGATGTGTAGTATGTAGTGTAAGATGCATGGATGATATGAGATGTGTAGATGCATAATAATATGCAATATGTAATATGTAGGGGGTCAAAGCATATAACTGTGTCCCACTTTTTTGTAGTTTTTGTACTTTCAGCAAACTATGTCTGACAACCAAAACATGACCAAACACATATAAAATGACCAAACATGCATTTTTAAGAGGCTATAAATACCAAGGTGCAGGGCATCCAGAATTTACCTGATTTTTTAAATTTTTATAGTATTTTTAATTATTTATTTACTAGTCAGATTTTAAAATATTTATGGCCACAAAGTGGGACACACTTGTATGCTTTGACCCGGGGTGTATGATGTATGTATGTAAGATGTGTGATGTGTAGTGTCTATTGTGTAGTGTGTGAGGTTCATGTGTATAGGATGCCCTCAACAATTAAGTGTGAATCGAAGCACAAGAGTGTGTCATCGGGTAATGATGATGTAGATGTGTATCAAGATGTATGAGTAAGGTGAGTATAAGACACTTGCTGAAGCTAGGGGTGATATAGATGCAAATCTCCCCAAGTACATAAGATGAAGAAGTCAATCATGTAATTTCATCTAGGAGGTCATCGTTGTCATGGTCAAAGAAAAATGAACAAGTATCACATACTTGGTAAGAAATGGTTTCGGTTTGATCATGCAATGACCCACTAAAATGTAAGTGGTACATACCATGGCATATTCCTTATCGTTAAGGGTGGTAATGGACACCCATGTGCATACTAGCAAGTGAGATTCTACATAAGGCATGTTAGTGCATAATCACAACACCTCCGTAATGGTCTAAGTTTGAATGGGGCATTCAACATGATTGAGTTATCCTAAGTGTGGGACAATGTAAAATGGGATAGCTCTCCAGAGAAGGTCAGTTCCTACTCCTAAACTTACCTACCACAAACTACTCCTAATGTAGGTAAAACTATTGACTAACCCTAATCTAATGCTTCCAAGGGGACATGGGAAGAAGGATTACATGAAAGAAACCTACACTAAAACGGTGATACACAAAGAGTGGAGTGCTAGATAGTTTCCCAATGCCTCGAAGATAGAGGAGAATGAGTCTGCGAAGGATGGCCTAGCATCACAGATCACAACTGCATTCAAAACCACCTTCAAATAAACACAACATCACCTAAAACCTGTAATAACCATAAAATATACACAACATTCCTGGATTAAAATGAGAGGCAAGAAGAACAATGAAAATCATGCAAGGATGTATAAGATTATAAAAAAACATAATTGTATTGCTCTCGAATTTTTCACAAGATATTATTCATAGGACGAAGGCATGAAGCCATTACAGATCTTGAGAGAGAAGGTTTGAATCCCTACAATTTCCCCTGCAAAAAGGAGAAGAGGGGTTACATAGGGGAAAATGTCTAACCCCTTTCTTGTGTAACCCCTTTAAATATTTATAGAAGAAAATTGATGAGAGGAGAGTGAGAAGAAAAATCTCAAAATTTATCCTAAACCCATAAAAATTCCTTGTTTAATCTGCAATGGGTTCTTTAACATCTTCAAAATCTCTCTTGATTAATGATATTGCCTTATCCAAGAATAATTTTTCTCTAGTTTCTCCTTGGAATAGCTCCAAGCTCTAGTAGCTTCATCATGACCTATTCTTCCACCTACCTCATTATTGGCCTTAACCTATTGTTGTATTTCTTTCCATTTTTTGAGGTTCATAACCCCCAAATACGAAATTCATTGATGACATGTTGTAGGGCCCAAAATCAAATTTCTAGTGACTAAAATTTTATAAGAAATGGATGAGTGCAATGGAAGATATTACAATTTCTCGCACCTGGTTGCTCAACTAGGTTTCACCTTCAACTTCCCCCTTGAAAATTGACTTGGACATCACCATTTGGTTCTCCTCCAAAATAATTTCTAATGACTATAATTTTGCTAAAATTGGTGAAAATTGTAGAGGATATCAAGGTTTGAACTTTGGTCTTTGGTTTTTTGTCTTCTGCCTAATGCATTGAGCTACTTTACCACCTACCGAGCTACATTTTACACCGACCAAGCTATGCATTCAATGAAATGTTTTTCTTACACATTAACTCCCCTACCATGAACCTCTCTAACTCACCGATTAACTTTGCTCAATGACCAATTCCACTTAAGAGAGCTTGGTAGTTTCTTTCAATTGTTTTAGGAGGGAATTTAATATTTTTAGGGTTTCGTGCCTGATCCTTTGAACCTTTCACCATGCCTCGTTTAAGGATTTTCATGCTATAACCCCCAAAAACAATCCCCAAATGCCTTGACCCCGAAGTCTGAAATTTCTGAAATTCAAGGTCCTCTCTTCGAAACTCTCTCACCCGAGTTCCGAAATCGGAACCTCTCGAAGCCCAAAGTGGGCTCCACTTCAAAAATTATTCCTACCTTGCCACGTTGCCACCACTTTCGAGACTTTTACATTTTCACATTTCAGGGATCTTGGCTCGGTGAGTTAAGACAAAGTGCACCCCCAACTTCCAAAAATGTTTCTCCGTGAAAGGGGTTTGACCTCTAAAGTTGTGAACTCTCCACTTATCCCACATAAGATTTGATCCTATTGGCAATTCAACCTCCAACTGTTTCATCTGTCAATTGCCTTGACTCTATCTTTGTTTTCTCGGGACTAAGCCTCGAATCTTCCATTATTTCGTGCATAGTCAAAGGGCTCATCCAACCATCTTCATTGATGCAAGATTGATGAAGTGTAATCACCTTCACGATGAATATACTTTGCCAAGCTAGGGAGGTTCACCTTTCATCCTTTTCATGTTACCTTTTTACCATTAACATAATATGCCAAGTTTAACCTATAGCTCATGGAAGCGAGCCTCGATGTTCTTATTTGGCTCACGGTGATCCCGAGTTCTCCCATTCACTTCTTCAATTGATCAACATATACCTCAAAACCCTCAATACATTTGATTTCCCTACCTGCTAATGTTCTCATGACCTAAAATCAGCTCGAGGCTCAATCTTGAACTACCCAAAGGCATGCTTCCTCATTGTGGTGACATGGCCCTCCCACTTGCAATTTTTGAGCCGACTTTCCACAACCGAGTCCTAGTGTAACTTGACTCGCCGAGTAGCTGCCAAGCTACTCTATGAGTCATTCCTAGCTTGCCTCCCTCAAACAAAACTCTAACTCACTAAGTAGCTAGCCAATCTAATTGGTGAGATGGCTCATGTTCGGTCCTTCACATATGGCCTCTTTTGCAACTTCCGACCTTAAGACCTTAACTTCTAGAGTTTTTTCATATTTTTTCACGTTGGATACCTTATGAAGACTAAATGTAAGGTATTTTGAGGCCCGACATTTTTTTTTCATTTTTTTCTCATTTGAGATTGGATGTGAGCCCTGGAGCCTGGAATTCATTAATATTTAAGATGATTTTGAGGTTCAAACCTGAGAAGAGGAAAATATTCCTCGATACCATTTTCACTCCTAAACTCACTAAATGTGCACCTTGAAATCCAAAACTTCCTATAGCCCAGCTTTTGTCTTATAGGGTCTCGCTTAGGTGCCTAGGTACTTTTTGTTCAATTTGGCTTGAGGGGAAAAATTGGATAACCGGCCATGAAAGTAACTATTGCAAATGAAGACGCGGCCAAAAGGCATGGGAAATGAGATATTTGTATGATCAGAATCTAGGGTTCCCCCAATGTAATCAAACAATGATTGTCCTAATTTGAAGAGAAGAGATATGGATTCGTGTAAAAAAAACTACGAGGAAAAAACACGTAGAACATTAGTGATAGTAATGACAATGAATCCATGATAAAGATGAGAAGAATACGTTGGAGGATAGAGATATTCAAAATAAAAACCTAGCTGAGTCAAACCATCATGTGTACATATTGTGTCATCACAAGTAGGATCGAATGGAATATGCTCCCAATAAGAATCATTCATGAAAAGAGTACACGTGAATCACAACGTCTTGGTGGAGGCATGTTGGTTTGAAAATCTGTCGATTGGGAAGATTTATGGATAAACGAGGCAACAAAGTGGGGGCATAGCCCCTCTTGAGTCAAAGAAAGTGGCTGGTTTATTTCTATTCTACTAGTAGGAATATGTGCAAGTCTCACAATATTCTGCCTTCGGGGGTTTGGGATCTCATCCCAGTAGGGGTGTTTCCGACTGTGGAAAGAAAGGAATGAAAGAGAGGATGAAGAAAGATCAGGTTCGAAGGGAGAAAAGAAATGAATTCCAAAGCAGAAAGGTCAGAGGGTTTATGTTTTGGGATTGGTAGTAAACAGAGCCAAACCTACTTGCATAAACAAACAAAGCAATACTGATGAATAAATGACAATAAAACAGAAGTAGATCCAACAGAATAAACACACAGATCTGACGTAAGAAAGATCTAATGCATATAACACATGTATTCAACACAAAGTCTAAATATTGTATTAATATTTCTTTCTGTTACAAAAATCTCAAAGTCTTTTCTTCTCACTTCTATTTTTCATCTAAAAGATATTCATCCCCTGAATACAATGAGTATTCAAGTATATATAGAAGAAGGAGAAGAAGGAAGGCAAAAAGGCACCAACCACCTATTTACATAAAATATACAAAATATCTTAAAAATATCTTAAAGTCATGTTGACTTTTGACAACTTGATGGATGACATCATCCCATGGTGCAACATGGATGATGTCATCATTTGTGCCAACATACTTTAGACATTTACAAAAATAAAGTCGAAGAAGAGAGAGAAATTATTCATCGTCGTCATCCCGCGGCTGAAAGGGGATATCCTGCTTTTTTCGCTGCTCGGGTGACGAGATGTGGAATTGGGCATGGTATTCCATGAACTTGTTGATCATGGGCTCTAATTGATCCTGGGAAGGATCCTTGTGTCGCTCACTGATAGCCTCGCAAGTCTCCCGCTCATCTATGAGCTTCTCTGGGAGTTTGGAATATTCATTCTCTACTTCTATTAAGAACCCAATGAAGTCCCGACAGGCCAGCAGGTTATTGATGGATTCTGCGTCAAAAGTGACCTCTGGCCCCAGCCCTTGCGAAACGATCTCCTTGAAGATCTGGATGGTTTCATCAACCTTCCTTAAGGTGAAAGGAGTAAGCAACCCTGGAGACATTGTTAGAACAATTTGTTCCATCTGATGCATTGCATCCAGGGCTTCTTCCTTTACCTTATCAATCTTTTCGAGGATGAATTCCAGTTGATCCATCTGGTAATCCAGAGTGGAAAGGATTTTATTGAGGGCCCTGGGGTGACCGAAAATGTCAAACTTGACTAGATCTTCGACTGAACAGTCGAACATTCTTTGAAAGGTCTCACGCTATAGCCTAGCATGGTCCAGCTCTTTGGATATGGGTCCTACTAACGCCTGGAGTTCTTTGTTCACCTTGTTGATGTTTAGATACAAATCGGTGAACTTGGCAATCACTCGTTCACTGTCCTTGAGGATTTGGCTCCTCCAGGTGGAAACTGCCATACCCTGCTTGCACCGATCTTTGCATATTCATTAATTTTATCGACTTAGAGGCTCGGGAGTTTTGGCGGAGTTGTGGGAGGTGATTGCCCATCTTACGTAAGGCGTGGAGCGAGATGTTTATTTTCTCTTTCAGTAGCCTTTTCTCTTCTTTTTCTTCTTTAAGCTTCTTGCAGAGGGCGTCAACTGCAGATAGGGCCTCTCCCTGAAGGCTTTTAGAAGATGTCCCCATTGTGACTTGAGTCACTGTGTAATCTATCGGAGACAGATCCTTTTTATCCTTCAGAGGATTGGGGTATGCGATCTCCATTACCCTCTCTCCCGAAGCACTCTGAGAGAAGCGTGTGATAGGATTTTGCTTCTTTTCCCCTTTTGACGGGATTATGGAGAAGTCCATCGGAGCGATGGGAACTTTCCTTTTCTGTTGACTTAGGTGCTGGGAGATCCAGGCTGGACTTATGGGAGAAGGACCAGAAATAGAGAAGGGGCAACTGCAGTAGTAGAAGGGAAAAACGTGGAGACACTTGGAGGTGGCATCGAGAGGGAGGCCGAGGAAGTGCTCACGGGAGGAAGAGATACTACAGGAGAGGAAGACATAGGAAGGGAGGGAGCTCGAGAGATGAGGGGAAGAAATGGAGGGGATAGATCCGTGAGAGAAGAGAAGATGGACGAAGAAGCGGGAGGAACAAGTAGAAGAAGGGGAGAGGACACGACCAAAGGAATGGTCGCTTGGGTCACTCGAGGAGGAAGGAGGAGAGAGGAGAAAGGACAAAAGGGACCTCAATTGTGTTGCGGTGGCCACATCCTGAGTGGATGTGCCTATTGGAACATCTTCCGTTGTTTCTTTCTCCGGAGAAGCCGAGTTATAACTTCTTGGGTAGCGGAAGGAGGACTTTCAGGAGCTTCCTCTTGGGTGGAGCTGGATTCACCCTCTTTGCCTTTTCCTTTCCCCTTTGGCTGTTTTTTCCGAGGAGGTGCGTTGCCCAACGGAGAGGTTGTGAAATCGACTCCGAGGTAGATGAGCCTGTTCATTCGGCACCCCGATGCTCTTCTTGTGAGTTTCCTTGACCCTTTCCTCTATTGTCTGGGGTGCTTTGGTTCTATCAATCAACGCGAAAGGCCAATCGTCCCCACCCGTGTCAAGATACACTTGATCCACTTCTTGCTCAGTATTTTGGTAGCCTTTGGGGACGATGGCTACCCCGTACTGGATGATTTCTGCTAAGGCCAAGCGAGAATGATCCTTCCTCCTGAGCTCAACCTCATGATATATGTCGATGTAGATATCTTCGATCTGAGGGATGTGGATCGGGTCGAGCTTGGCCCTAGGCAAACAATTTCTCGGGTCGAAGGTGGGCCTTGCTGGGAAGTCATGTTTCAGATTCAGTAGCTCTAGTTACGCAAACATATCTTTTGCCTTGTGGTGAGTGAGACACGTATACCTACCCCTTTATGAGGGGAAAGGAGTTCCACCCTTCTTTCTCTTTAGGCACTTTTCGTGGTAAGTAACAAGCTGCCTCGACAGCTCCAATAGGATCAACTTGGGCCCGGCATACCTTGGTAGTCTAGTCGGTTCCCCCAAGAAATTGACTTCCCTCAGATAGGTGAATGTGGGGAATTGAGTGAGCAGGACCCCCACTTCTCGGTAGCTTCTCTTATGCTCTTGGTCATGCGACCGTGAGTCATATTCGACCTCAACAGGAAAATGATGAAGTAGAAGAATGCATCATTGATCTTTGTGAATTGGGGATGCTATTTTCCAGCTTCACTCTGGATAGTATTCATAAATTTTGACTTGGGGCCAAACCCCCGCATCGCATCGATTTGGATAGTCCCTTTCTAAAGCTGCAGCATAGACCACGTAGGAGTTCATATAGAACCTCCCCGTTGTGTTAAGTTGTTGTAGCTGCTCGGAGATTGTGCTGCTTATGATTTCTACCCATTCAAAGCGTTGATCGGGCACATTTTTGTTCATTGTTTCAAGGTACCGCTAGCATCCACTTGTGAAAATAATGGGCGTCAGGAAGCCCAAAGACTCGCTCAGAACGTAATTGTGTATTTGAGTTCCTCACGAAAATTCACTACGATGAATGACTTGTGGCCACCGAGTCACTACTTTTTTGTTCTTGAGATAAACTTCATTCATCAGCTGCATGCACTAATCTTCATTGTCGTCCCAGGCCTTGATGCAATCTTCTGGCTTACGGCCACAAAGTGCCGGTGATGAGGAATGCCGAGCATTATTTCAAAGTGGGCGTAAGTGAGGTTAATTATAACCGCCCTTCTCACCATGGACACATCTTGTGTCTTTGTTGTAGCATCGGGCTACCACCATCATAAATTCATTATTTACTGACCGATCGGGATCCCACGGCAAAGTGCATGGCACTACCTATCAGCTTGTCCATCCATGGACTTCTTGTGACCCTCTGGGTTCTGGCCTAGAAATCTTCCATATCAATGTGACCCGAGCTTTGAGTCTCTGATATCTACGTCACACTTTGCCTGGGACTCGGGCATTCTGACCCTCTGATACTTATACTTCATTTCTTCTTCTGTGAGCTTGGCCTTGCCTTTAGATTTGATAGGTTTCTTGCTTGATGTTGACATATGTTCTTCTGAACTTAGTTGCTGATCTGCAAGAATAAGAAGTGAAACCCAACGCAAGAAAGCCATGTCAGTTGTTTGATTTTCCATTGAAATGCTGACAGAAAGAAGAGTTAGCAATTTTAAGGCCTCAGGGCGCAGGGTGCATGAATACTGCAGTTACAGGGCCAAAAAGTAAGGCACACAGGAAAGGGATGCTGCAGGGATAAATCATCGCCAAAGGGCGCATGGCGCATGGATACTGCAGATTACATTCTTTGTTGTTGTAAGCACAAGTGCGCCTGCGCCATATGTATGTGTTTTATAAAGGGCGCATGGATTCTTTATGTTACACGGGAATAGGATGCGCCCGTGGCGCATATAATTTTCATGTTGCATGGAACTTCGGTGCGCCAAAGGAGCATCTAAGGTTTGTGTAACATATGATTTTTGTGCGCTAAATGGAACTTGTCATGGCACATGGAAGGTGCATGCGCAACATGATGTTATTGTAATGATGGACGCGCTGCGCACGTTTTACAATTTTGCAGCGCGGATAATTTCTATGTTGTGTTGCATACGGGGTGCGCCAAATGGCATAGGTTTTAACGATGCAACAAATGAGTTTGGTGCCATGAGGGGGCACGAGGAAAGCGTTTACAACAAACTAAGGAAGTGTGCCTTGAGGGCGCAACTTTTCATTATGCAATGAGGCGGGAATATGCGAGGCATTCTTTGTGTAACATGGGTGACAGATGCTCCATTATGCGCATATGTCTTCATGTTGCGGGGGTGTGCCAATGCGCAAAGGAGAAGAAAAATACAGTTTCTTTTTAAGCTTTGATTCTCTCTCTGAGGGGTTTTACATGTGGTTTAGCTCCTTTTGCAGGGTCGTTGGGGTGATGAAGAGGCTTAAACAAAGAGTTTTAAGCAATCATTTCAGGACAGAGTTTCCTCTACCAGTAGATCTGGAAAGAGGGGGAAGAACATGTGGAAGAATGGAAAAGATAGCAAAGGGGGAAGTTCATGATTTCACAGTCTTTCCAATCCAATCCATACCAACAAGCAGCCAAAAACCACAAACACAAAGTGCACAAAAGAAAGAGGACCTCTTACCAGGATAAATAGTGGAGAAGTGTGCAAACGGGTCCACGAAAAGATTTGAAAGTGCAGGGCGAGTGCTAGTGCGGTTGCAAGCTGAGAGAAAAATAATCACGTGATTTGTGTTTGGTGATAATGACAGTGCAGACGCGCCTATTTATAGGCGAGTGTAATAAATGCGCACCAAATTTTTCAAGTGGCGCATGAAAAGTACTGTCGACACAAGAAAACATGTGCCCTTGGCGCACTGAAAACACTTGCCAACACGAAGTTATGTGTGCCTTTGGCACACCGAAAGTGGTGTTGACAGAGGAATATGTGCGCCCTTGGCGCACCAAAAAGTGGCGCAACAAAAGTTTGTTGACATGAAGGCGCATGCGCCTTGGCGCATGCAAGGAAGACTCAACATAGTGAGGTGCACCAAAACGCTGTTGACACAAGAAAGCATGCGCCAAAGGCTTTAAAGGGGGCGCATGAAAATTTGATGTTGCATAGTCATTATATGCGCCGACCAAAAAAGACCAAAAATGACTAAGTTCGGAAAACTAGATTTCGGGAAGGGATTTGCAGCGTTCGAACGCGAGAATCCTGACGATGAGGATCGGAACAAAATTTTGGTAGGGTTATCCGTAAAATTGCCCTTGCCAATTTTACGGGATAATCTGGCTCTTTCTAGGGACTATCCCTGAGCAAACCTCGGGGTAGAGAATCCCAGATCTCATGTGCCTATCCATTGGGTAATAGAGTCAAAAACAAGGGCGACCGGAGGGCGAACAAAAGGGAACACACAACAAACAGAAAGCAAACACACGACAAAAACAAACACACAACTAAAGAAAAATGTACAAAGAAGAGAGCAAGCTCTACTTCCTGAAGATTTTCAAATGCTGCTCGCTATAGGGAAGCGGGAGTTCGGTTCCATCCAGATATGAGAGATAGAAACTATTCTCTCCGTTGAGCTGCTTGATCTTGAAAGGCCCTCTCCACAGGGAATCAAACTTTCCGTGCATGCCTTTTGGCTCTCTTCGCTTGTCCCACAGAAGGACGAGGTCTCCCACCTGGAAATTTCTTTGCTTAGCTTTTTATCAAACATATTTTGACTTGATTTGATGTTTGGTGATCTTGTCGACCACTCTTACTCTCTTTTCTTGAGCTCTGCTGAGATACATGATCCTCTTTCAAGAGAATTTTGAAAAGTTCTCATCTTCGATTCCTCGTGCAGCGCATGAGCGAGAATTTCAGCGAAATGGGAAGCTCGGCATCGGTGCCATATAACACTTGAAAAGGTGACATGCGAGAGACCTCTTGGGAGTAATGCGATCTGCCCAAAGCATCGTATAAGGACTTGTGCCACATTCGTTGATTCTCATCCACCTAGCTTTCGTATGATGGTCACCAAGTTTTATTCTTGGATTCTACCGACCATTTCCTGAGGGTAATAATCGAGGCGTGAGCCAAAGTTATCCCGTATTCATAGTAAAAACCAATAACTTCCCGTGAGGTGAAGTTAGAAGCATTATCAGCAACAATCTTGTTGGGAATGCCAAACCTAACGATGATATTTTCTTTGATAAAGCTGCAAACAACCTCGGAAGTGGCATGTTTGGTGAGTATGGCTTCCACCCACTTGGTGAAGTAATCATTCTTTGTTATTAGGACATAACTATGTACGGCACTCGATTGGGGATTGAGTGCACCAATAAAATCAATTCCCCCTTTGCTTGAATGGTTCGTTGACAATGACCGGCCGGCTGAGGGAAAAAGCCAACTTGGGCTTGCCAAGCGAGACTCTTGCAAGGCTCACATTTTGTTACCTAAGTACTTGTATCTTGGAAAAGCGTCGGCCAATAGTACACAGCCGAATGATCTTGTGTCTTTGTCACGGAAGAGGAGAAATGGCCTCCACAGGCTGAATTATGAAAACTTTCAAGTAACTTCACCTGTTGTGGCTTGTCGACACATCGCAAGAAGACACCATCTATCCCGCGTTTGTATAAACCGTCATCCCAGATGACATATTTGGCTACTCTGAGCTTTATAGTGCGCTTCTCCTTTGCAGTTAGGTGAGTGGGCATTCGCCGTAGGTGAGGAAGAAAGCAATATCGGAATACCACTCATCGCTGGTTGCGACAAATAGGACCAGGCTAGAGAATCGGGTTTCTCCAACTGGCTTTGTGCTTCATTGGTACAATCATCCTTTTCCTCAGGGTTTCTGAATCTTTGTTTTCAGCCATAAGTTGACATAGGCCCTTGCCTCTTACCAGCTTGGTTGGTTTTATATCCAGATCGTACTCCTGGACCTTTGCAATCCAATTTCCTCGCAAGCTTCCTAACTCCTGTTGAGTTAGAATTGATTTGACTGCCGTGTCAGGGACCAGCACCACTACTATATGAGAATTTAAAATGTAATACCTGAAGTTTTTGACTGCTTTGACAATGGTGAAGGCATGCTTTTCCAATTGAGACATTTTTAGTTTGTGAGGCTTGAGGGGAGAGCTCATGAACGCAATCGGAGATTCAACATCCTCAGAATTCTTTTGCATCAAGATGGCAGATACAGTATGCTCAGATGCATAGCTATACATGATAAAATCTTTGGAGAAATCGGGACATACCAGGACTGGTGCGTGAGCGATGGAAGCTTTTATTTCTTGAATGACCTTTTCCCTTCCTCGCTCCATCGGAAAGTTGGTGACCCTTTCATCATGTCAATATATGACGAGTCTTTTCAGCAAAGTCGGGAACAAAACGCCTGAGAAAGTTCACCTTTCCAAAGAAAGAATGGACGCTGGTCTTGCTTGTAGGAAAAGTAAGGCTCTGAATAGCCTTAACTCTTTCGGTATCTATCTTCGTTCCTTCTTTGCTAACAACATGCCCTACTTTCATACGTGACTCAAAAACAAACTTTTCGAGTTAGGGAAATCCCATGCTCTCGACATCGGCCAATACTTGCTCAGATGATCACAATGATCACTTCGTTGTTTAGAGAACACAGTTAAGTCATCCGGATAAACCACAATGACCTTCCCATCATACCTTTGAATGCGAGGTCCATGGCCGCATTTGAAAAGTGGCGCCGGCATTAGTCGAGGCCAAAAGGCATCTTGTAAGCAAATGTGCCCGGGGAGTAGTGAATGTTGTTTTAAATTGATCTTCAGGTGAAACTTCAATCGATTGTAGCCGAAAAACCATCAAGCATGGACAACATTTACGATCCGATTATTGCTTGAGAACTTGATCCATTATAGGAAGTGGGTAGTTATCCTTTAAGGATGCGATCGAGTTTTGAAAATCTACGCATATGCGTATTTCACCATTCTTCTTGTGCTTTGGCACAATATTCACCACCCAATCTTGTGATGGATAGGAAAAATGATTCTCGCATCAGCATTTTACGAATTTCAGCTGGATAGTACACGAGATCTTAGGGTTATAATGCCTGCTTACGGCGAAAGGCTTTGACGTCCTCCTTCAACGGGATGTCATGCTGGACGTCCTTTGGCTTAAAAGACTTTAGATCGGCATAGGACCATGCCAATACATCCATGTATTTCTTCAGCAGTTTGACAAACTTCCGCTTCTCTTCAGGCGTGCAACATTTTCCAATGTTCACAAACTGCGGATGTTCTATCGAACCTAAATTAACGGTTCGGTTTCTGGGGATGAGCTAGCATCATCTCGCCTTTTATTTTTACAAAACGGTCATGCCTATCGAACAACCGTTCCAGAGAAACCAGGCCCTTTGGAATTTTATTTCCTTTGAGCTGACAAATTCCATCATTCCCTTCGGATTCATCCTTTTGATCGGTGACTGATTCGCGGCACATGGAAGTGGATCCTTCAAAATGCAATTCCTTGAAATTTTCCACCTTTTCTAGAAAGGCAATGAGTTGATTGTCATCGTTGAATACTTGCCAATGCTGAGAATTATCCGGCACACTTGGGCGGAAAACCACCTCAATGGTGTATTTCTGCATTTTCAAACACTGGGTGAGGAGCATGAGGGATGCTGAAACGGCCAATGAATCGGCCATGTCATTCTGAGCTCTTGGAATGGATTCTATTGAAAAAGCGTCAAATTCTTCGATGTTGTCCCACACCGCATTGCGGTAATGCCTGAGCCTCTCATTCTTCACTTGATATATCCTCTTAACTTGATTCACGACTAGCTCTGCATCACCTTGCACTTTTAGATTTTTGATCCCTCTTTCCTTTGCGGCTTGCATGCCAAGTAGTCAGAGATTCATACTCAGCAGTATTATTTGTGTTGAAAAACTGCAACTTGAAAGAGAGAGGAATAATCTCCCCTTCGGGAGATATTAGCATGCGCTCGGCGCCACATCCTTTAGTTTCAAGCTTGCCATCAAACTGCAAAGTCCAGATCTTGTTAAGATCTTCTTCTTGGATGAGAACAACCATTTTGTCAGACTCGGTAGACAAGAAATAGTTCCCCATTCCTGATGATTCGAAAAGAATTTGAGCTTTGGGGTCCTCAGAGTTAGTAACCAAGTACTTCTTTTGTGATTACGGCTCAATATCTGCATTACACCTTTGATGGGGATCTAGCCTTAGACCAGTCCATATGAATCTCCCCACCAACTTCGCTGCAAAAACTTCTTCCCAGCAAAATTCCATAGGCTGCTGGAATGTCGGCGGCAACGAGGACGGTCATCTTTACTCTTTTCTCTGGGAGCGCAAATGCAAAGCTGCGCGTCTTTGATTTGACCAATCAACGGAACTGCTTGGTTTCAAGGAATAACATCTGCAAAAAGGCTTGGTAAGGGTGAGGCCCAAAGCATGGGTGACTTTTGCGGCATGGCGTTATCGAAGCTCAGAATCAATTATGTAGTTACTTAACTTGTGACCATTGATTAGGAGGAGAGATAGAAAGGTTCTATCTTGCACGATGCGAGATGTTGAGGCAACATTTATGCGGGATGCGTAGGAGGAGTGGAAAGGATTCCTTTTGGGAAACACGATTAGATATATGACTTGACTTTGAATATACTTAGTCAATCTTATAAGCTATTCGGGGTTTGACTGAAGATACTCGGCTTCAGACATTTGGATCTTAGTCTTCTTAGCATGATCTATGATGTCAAACGTGGCTAAGGGTTGCGCTGGTGAAGGAATGAGTCCCTCACTTCGTGATGGTAGGGTAGGATTACTGGTCTTGATAGGAATATGAGAGGGCTGATTTGGAGGAGAGATGGGGGGAAAAGATTTCCTTGTAAAAGACTTAACAGGGAGTTGAGTAGGAAGAGGATTACCTCTTTTAGCAATGGTTGGAGGTGCATTTGACACGGCCTTCTCCTTCCGCACATGGGCAGTGACCTCTGCTTCTTTTCCTTGTGAGCGGGTAAAAACAGCATATGATTGTCCACTTGCATAGCCCTTGTGTACCCTCTTCTTCATCAGATTCTTCCTCTTCAAATTCCATATACCCGATAGTAGAGTCACCAGTCGGTTCACCGACATGTCTTGATCATCTTCAGCCTTGAGATGAAGGTTCTTCGTAATCTTGTTCCTCTTCTTCAATTTGGCTAAAGCGTTGGCCGAGGAGGAGCCTCAAGTGCCCACCATGGAGCGATTGCGGAGTAAGCGCGACCTTTGTGAAACATTGTTGGAAATGAAATTCCTCTGTGGAATATCCGGTATGAGGAACTGGGGGAAGCTTGGGCTAACTGCTTCTTTAATGCAAGCAAGTCGTTCGCCATCTTTTGAAATGCCGGATCAGACGAAGTAGTGGGAGAAGGGCCGAAGATTTAGGCTTGGATGATTCCCTTTTCAATTTTCCAGATATTATCAAATTATCTTCAATTCGGATGGCAGCGGCCTAGGTGAGAATCAAGGTAGCCACTTGCTCTTGCAGGAGTAAGAAACTTACTTTCGAACTCATAGCGTTCACGAAGAAACACTTGATTTTCGGTGTTGGAAGCATGCAAGCGAGGACACGGTTGATTAATGCATTGAACCTGGTGATAAAATCACGCATGGTCTCATTGGCCTCCTTCTTTAGGTGAGTGATCTATGATAACAATGCAAATGCATCTTCCGAAGGCTTGTACCTGTCTTCAAAAAAGCATCCATAAGGTGGCTTAGCAGTAATAGATCCGGCCGGTAAATGCTTTGAAACCATTCTGCTGCGGGCCCTTGTAAAGTTTCCAGAAAAAGGTGAACCGACACATCTTCATGAGTTACATCTAGGATACTGCATGACATGATGAATGCAGATATGTGTGAATCTGTGCTTTGGTTTCCGCTCCCATCAAATTTGGGAAAATTCTTTCGGTTTCCATGTGGGAGCGCGTGAACAAGATGTGGCAAAGCCAGGGGACCCATAGCATTTCCCCATGGTACCGCCATCTAGGACGGGTGGAAAAAGAACACGGGCTGGAAACACAGTTCCACTTTGAGCGTGAGCACTCTGAAAGGGATGTGGAGGCTCCTTGTGAAAACCGGTTCTTTCTCCGTGGAGGTGAGGCACTTCTGGTTGACCGATCAGCTGAACTTAGTGATGAAAAGCACGCCGGTGTTACACTGAAATTGTGCCTTTGAAGCAGATCGAAAGTAGGATCGACTTCTCCACGAGCTCACCTACTACTGAGTAAATGGTTCACCCTGCCAGCGTACCTTCGGATCTGCGATGTTGTGGAGCAGATTTAAAATTTCTTTTTGGTTGTACTTGCTGATTTTCTGGTTTTTCTGACAAAAACCAGCAGCATGTACTTTTCTAAATATTTAAAAATTATCCTCTTCTGAAAACCGATTGCGGTTTAATGACAAAGAATAACGAGGATAAAATGATAGTGAAGATTAGTAAGCTGATTTTCAGATCTAAAGTTGACTTTTTCAAAGAGTTTGAAAATTTTGGTAAACAGTCAAAAACTCAGATCTACGGAAAAATACAGATTTTTATAAAAACTCAGCGAACTAAAGATCTCCAACTAGGCCAGATCTATGGATCTCAGAAGAAAATTTTCGATTTGGGTCACTTTTGCAAAATTTTGGATTTTTAACAAAAAAAGTTAAAGTTTGCAAACAGAGATAGTGATTTTCTGATTTTCTGATTTTCTATCATACCACCATCATAGATCAGATAGATCTATTCGATCCCTAAGCGGAGTCGCCAAAAACTGTTGGTTTGAAAATCTGTCGCTTGGGTAGATTTATGGATAAGCAGCCAACGTGTGTGCGAGGGCATAGCCCCTCTTTGAGTCAGCAAAGTGAAATGGCTGGTTTATTGTTATTCTACCGGCGGGAATGCATGCAAGTCTCACAATATTTACGCCTTGGGGGTTTGGGATCTCATCCCGGTAGGGGTGTTTCCATTGTGGAAAGAAAGGAATGAAAGAGAGGATGAAGAAAGATCGAGGTCAGAAGGGAGAAAAGAAATGAATTCCAAAGCGAGAAAGGTCGGAGGTTTATGTTTTGGGATTGGTAGTAAGCATGAGCCAAACCTACTTGCATAATGAACAAAGCAATCTTGATGAATAAATGACAATAAAAGCAGAAGTAGATCAACGAGAATAAAACACACAGATCGCGTAAGAAAGATCTAATGCATATAACACATGTATTGACACAAAGTCTAAATATTGTATTAATATTTCTTTACATTTACAAAAAGCTCAAAGTCTTTTCTTCTCACTTCTATTTTTCATCTAAAAGATATCCACCTTTGAATACAACAAGTATTCAAGTATTTATAGAAGAAGAAGAAGAAGGAAGGCAAAAAGGAACCAACCACCTATTTACATAAAATATACAAAATATCTACAAAAATATCTCAAAGTCATGTTGACTTTTGACAACTTGATGGATGACATCATCCCATGGTGCAACATGGATGATGTCATCATTTGTGCCAACATACTTTAGACATTTACAAAAAGAAAGTCGAAGAAGAGAGAAATTATTCATCGTCGTCGTCCCGTGGCTGAAAGGGGATATCCTGCTCTTCTTCTGTTGCTCAGGTGACGAGATGTGGAATTGGGCACGGTATTCCATGAACTTGCTGATCATGGGCTCTAATTGATCCTGGGAAGGATCCTTGTGTCGCTCACTGATAGCCTCGCAAGTCTCCCGCTCGTCTGTGAGCTTCTCTGGGAGTTTGGAATATTCATTCTCTGCTTCTATTAAGAACCCGATGAAGTCCCGACAGGCCAGCAGGTTATTGATGGATTCTGCGTCAAAAGTGACCTCGGCTGACCCTTGCGAAATGATCTCCTTGAAGATCTGGATGGTTTCGTCAACCTTCCTTAAGGTGAAAGAAGGAGTAAGCAACCCTGGAGACATTGTTAGAACAATTTGTTCCATCTGATGCATTGCGTCAGGGCTTCTTCCTTTACCTTATCAATCTTTTCGAGGACGAATTCCAGTTGATCCATCGGTAATCCAGTGGAAAGGATTTTATTGAGGGCCACAGGGTGGCCGAAAATGCCGAACTTGACCGGATCTTGGTGAGCAGTCGAACATTCTTTGAAAGGTCTCGTTGCTGAGCCTAGCATGGTCAGCTCTTCGGATATGGGTCCTGCTAATGCCTGGAGTTCTTTGTTCACCTTGTTGATGTTTAGATACAAATCGGTGAACTTGGCGATCACTCGTTCATTGTCCTTGAGGATCTGGCTCCTCCAGTGGAAAGCGCCATACCACTGCTTTGCCGATCTTTGCATATTCATTAATTTTATCCTGACTCAGAGGCTCAGGAGTTTCGGTGGTAGTTGTGGGAGGTGCACTGCCCATCTTCTGTAAGGCGTGGAGCAGATGTTTATTTTTCTCTTTCAGTAGCCTTTTCTCTTCTTTTTCTTCTTGAAGCTTCTTGCAGAGGGCGTCAACTGTAGATAGGGCCTCTCCCTGAAGGCTTTCAGAAGACGTCCCCATTGTGACTTGAGTCACTGTGTAATCTGTCGGAGACAGATCCTTTTTATCCTTCAGAGGATTGGGGTATGCGATCTCCATTACCCTCTCTCCGAAGCACTCTGAGAGAAGCGTGTGATGGGCTTCTGCTTCTTTGCCCCTTTTGACGGGATTACGGAGAAGTCCATCGGAGCGATGGGAACTTTCCTTTTCTGTTGACTTAGGTCTTTGGGAGATCAGTGGACTTATGGGAGAAGGACCGAGAAGCGAGAGAGGGGGGCAGCTGCGGTAGTAGAAGGAAAAACGTGGAGACACTTGGAGGCGGCATCGAGAGGGAGGCCGAGGAAGTGCTCACGGGAGGAAGAGATCTGCGGGAGAGGAAGACATAGGAAGGGAGAAGGGAGCTCGAGAGATGGGGAAGAAATGGAGGGGACAAGTCCGCGAGAGAAGAGAAGATGGACGAAGAAGCGGGAGGAGCAGGTAGAAGAAGGGGAGAGGACACGACCAAAGGAATGGTCGCTTGGGTCACTCGAGGAGGAAGGAGGAGAGAGGGAGAAGGACAGAAGGGACCTCAATTGTTGCGGCGGTGGCCACATCACGAGTGGATGTGCCTATTGGAACATCTTACGTTGTTTCTTCTCTGGAGAAGCCGAGAGTTATAACTTCTTCGGGTGTAGCGGAAGGAGGACTTTCAGGAGCTTCCTCTTGGGTGGAGCTGGATTCACCCTCTTTGCCTTTTCCTTTCCCCTTTGGCTGTTGTTTAGCCCGAGGAGGTGCGTTGCCCAATGGAGAGGTTGTGAAATTGACCCGAGGTAGATGAGCCCGTTCATTCGGCACCAATGCTCTGTTCTGCGCGAGTTTCCTTGACTCTCTCCTCAATTGTCTGAGGTGCTTTGGTTCTATCAATCACCACGAAAGGCCAATCGTCCCCACCCGTGTCAAGATACACTTGATCCACTTCTTGCTCAGTAGTTTGGTAGCCTTTTGGGATGATGGCTACCCCGTACTGGATGATTTCTGCTAAGGCCAAGCGAGAATGATCCTTCCTCCTGAGCTCAACCTCATGATATATGTCGATGTAGATATCTTCGATCTGAGGGATGTGGATCGGGTCGAGCTTAGCCCTAGGAAAACAATTTCTCGGGTCGAAGGTGGGCCTTGCTGGGAAGTCATGTTTCAGATTCAGCAGCTCTCGATTTGCGCAAACATATCTTTTGCCTTGTGGTGAGTGAGACACGTATACCTACCCACTGTGAGGGGAAAGGAGTTCCACCCTTCTTTCTCTTTAGGCACTTTTCGTGGTAAGTAACAAGCTGCCTCGACAGCTCAATAGGATCAACTTGGGCCGGCATACCTTGGTAGTCTAGTCGGTTTCCCAAGAAATTGTTGCCCTCGAGATAGGTGAATGTGGGAATTGAGTGAGCAGGGCCCCCCACTTCTCAGTAGCTGCTACTATGCTCTTGGTCATGTGACCGTGAGTCATATTCGACCTCAACAGGAAGATGATGAAGTAGAAGAATGCATCATTGATCTTTGTGAATTGGGGATGCTATTTTCCAGCTTCAGCTCTGGATAGTATTCATAAATTTTGACTTGGGGCCAAACCCCGCATCGCATCAGAGCTGGATAGTCCCTTTCTGAAGCTGCAGCATAGACCACGTAGGAGTTCATATAGAACCTCCCCGTTGTGTTAAGTTGTTGTAGCTGCTCAGATATTGTGCTGCTTATGATTTCTGCCCATTCAAAGCGTTGATCGGGCACATTTTTGTTCATTGTTTCAAGGTACCGCAGCATCCACTTGTGAAAATAATGGGCGTCAGGAAGCCCAAAGACTCTGCTCAGGAACGTAATTGTGTCACTGAGTTCCTCTGAAAAGTCACTGCGATGAATGACTTGTGGCCACCGAGTCACTACTTTTTGTTCTTTAGATAAACTTCATTCATCAGCTGCATGCACTGATCTTCATTGTCGTCCCAGGCCTTGATGCAATCTTCTTGGCTGACGGCCACAAAGTGCCGGTGATGAGGAATGCCGAGCATTATTTCAAAGTGCGGGCAGTGAGGTTAATTATAACCTCGCCCTTCTCACCATGGACACATCTTGTGTCTTTGTTGTAGCATCGGGCTACCACCATCATAAATTCATTATTTACGGCACTGACTGGGATCCCACCAGCAAAGTGCAGGGCACTGCCTATCAGCTTGTCCATCCATGGACTTCTTGTGACCCTCTGGGTTCTGGCCCAGAAATCTTCCATGTCAATGTGACCCAGTTCTGAGTCTCTGATATCTAGGTCACACTCTGCTTGGGACTCGGGCATTCTGACCCTCTGATACTTATACTTCATTTCTTCTTCTGTGAGCTTGGCCTTGCCTTTAGATTTGATAGGTTTCTTGCTTGATGTTGACATATGTTCTTCTGAACTTAGTTGCTGATCTGCTAAGAATAAGAAGTGAAACCCAACGCAAAAGAAAGCCATGTCAATTTGTTTGATTTTCCATTGAAATTTGTGAGAAGAGAAGAGTTAGCAATTTTAAGGCCTCAGGGCGCAGGGCGCATGAATACTGCAGGTTACAGGGCTAAATAGTAAGGCGCACAGGAAAGGGATGTTGCGGGGATAAATCAGCACCAAAGGCGCATGGCGCATGGATACTGCAGATTGCATTCTTTGTTGTTGTAAACACAAGTGTGCCTGTGCCATATGTATGCATTTTATAAAGGCGCATGGATTCTTTATTTACGGGAGCAGGATGCGCCGTGGCGCATATAATTTTCATGTTGCATGGAACTTCGGTGTGCCAAAGGTGCATCTAAGGTTTGTGTAACATATGCTTTTTGTGCGCTAAAGGGAACTTGGCGCGGCGCATGGAAGGAATGCATAACATGATGTTATTGTAATGATGGATGCGCCTGCACCGTTTTACAATTTTACACTTGGCGCGGATAATTTCTATGTTGCGTACATGCGGGTGTGCCAAAGGCGTAGGTTTTAATGATGCTGACAAATGAGTTTGGTGCGCCATGAGGGGCGCGAGGAAGCGTTTGCAACAAACTAAGAAGTGCCTTGAGGGCGTGACTTTTCATTATGTGAGGCGGGAATATGCACCATTGGCGTGGTTGTTCTTTTGTGTAAGGGGTGTGAGATGCGCCATTGGTGCATATTCTTCATGTTAGGGGTGTGCTAATGCGCGAAGGAGAAGAAAAATATAGATTTCTTTTAAGCTTTGATTCTCTCTCGAGGGTTTTACATGTGGTTAAGCTCCTTTTAGGGGGTCGTTGGGTGATGAAGAGGCTTAAACAAAGAGTTTTTAAGCAATCATTTCAGGATAGAGTTTCCTCTACCAGTAGATCTGGAAAGAGGGGGAAGAACATGTGGAAGAATGGAAAAACAGCAATGAGAAAGGGGGAGTTCATGATTTCATGAGTCTTTCCAATCAATCCATACCAACAAGCAGCCAAAAACCACAAACACAAAGTGCACAAAAGAAAGAGGACCTCTTACCAGGATAAATAGTGGAGAAGTGTGCAAACGGGTCCATGAAAAGATTTGAAAAGTGACATGGCTGGTGCGTTGATAGGTATAGAGAAAAATAATCACGTGATTTGTGTTTGGTGACAATGACAGTGCAGACGCGCCTATTTATAGGTGAGGTGGCAATAAATGTGCCACCAAATTTTTCAAGTGGCGCATAAAAAGCACTGTCGACACAAGAAAACATGCGCCCTTGGCGCACCAAAACACTTGCCAACACGAAGTTAAGTGTGCCTTTGGCGCAAAAGTGGTGTTGACAGAGGAATATGTGCGCCCTTGGCGCACCAAAAAGTGGCGCAACAAAAGTTGACATGAAGGCGCATGCGCCTTGGCGCATGCAAGGAAGACTCAACATAGTGAGGCGCACCAAAACACCTGTTGACACGAGAAAGCATGCGCCAAAGGCTTTAAAAGGGCGCATGAACATTTGATGTTGCATAGTCATTATATGCACCCGACCAAAAAGACCAAAAAGCTAAGTTCGGAAAACTAGATTTCCGGAAAGGGATTTGCAATAGCGTTCGAAGCATGCAAAGAATCCTGACGAGGATCGGAATAATTTCGGTAGGGTTATCTATAAAATTGCCCTTGCGATTTTACGGGATAACAAGGTAGCACATGAGAAGGTGGAGGAGCTAGAGTGACGTCCTATGTAGGAACAAGCCCACGATAAATAGTCATAACAATAATAGAAGCAAGGGGAGGTGTAGATGACGTTGTTAAATAATATATCATGAAAATGGCACCTTCAAGTGGTCGTTAATGTGGTAGCTCATTTACGGGTTGTATTTCATCGATGAGTGTCAACCCTTGGAATAGGAAGTGTAGTATTTGGATCATGGTCACAATATTTGTATGGATGATGATCATGAAGAATAATATACTCGACACCCTCATGTAGGAATTTGACACAATGATACACTATAGAGGCAATAGCTTGCATGGCATAGAGACATGGCCTACCAAGTAAACAATTATATGAAACCAAAATTCAATGACAAATAAGAATGTGTTGATTTTTTTGGTCCTACTGATAATAAGTAAAATAATGTTCCCTGCACATGGGTGAATATAGCCATCATATGCGAGTAAAAGAGAGACATGATGGACTAACATTAGTAGCCAAAAGACCAATATTTTCAAGGAATGACATGGGACATAGATTAAGTTCAGATCCATTGTCGATTAAAGTATGCTTAATACCCATATTGTAGATGTGAATCATGATATGTAAGGGTGGATCATTATTAAAAATAGAAATATCAACATGAGGATTAGATGGGAAAGCAATATGTTGAGAAAATGCATCAACAAAAGAATTATATATGGAGTCATGGATGCATATCAGTAGGAATGTGAGTAGTAGCAAGGAGATGTTATACTCTATGTCTTAAATCAGGATTGGAAAGCAAGAAGTAATTAATTGAGATACTCATGATGATAAAGCAACAAAGATCCTAATAACGTGTAGATCGAGTCGGGTTCACCAAAATTATTATAATAAAATGTAATAGTCTATCCTAATGTAATGTAAGTTTACGGTAAATAATGAATAAACAAATTAAGGAAATAACTCAAGAAAACCATTCAATAAGAAAATGAAACTATAATGTGCAAATAGGGTTTGAAGAGCCTTAGTTGATTCAAAATTCCGTGGGACTATGTCATGGTGAAGACCAACTAAACATGAATGTGAGATTATCATATAATATCCTAATAAAATGTATATTCGAGTGATTTGGCTAGACTCGAGGCACTTGGAAAAGTGATTGGGTCACCTAGGGCGCCTTGGTCTACAATCGGGGCACCTGGTCTATGAAAATGGCTGGTACACTGGTTACGATAGGGTCATTAGAACTTCACACTTGTTCAATTCTTCCCTTGTGTATGTCGTTGAACTTCACCGAATGTCAATGTAAATCGGGAATTAAAGAATCACTGGAATTTGGAAAATCCATAGACAAATCATAAAAATCCTAAAAACAAAGTTGCATATGAAGGGTTCTGAATTTCTTGGCTTCCAAATTGATGGACTTATCATTGAGTCTTGCACTACATATCAAACCTTATGTAGTTCTATGTGTGTGCATGGAATTGTTCCCTAGTTTTCTCTAATATCAGTCACACGTGAAGTAGAGAGAAATTAACTAGATGTAGTATGTAAATAATCTATACATGAAAAAATAGAGTCCCCTCCTATGAAGTGTAATACATATGAACTAGCCTTTTGTCCTTTGTGATGGAGTTATATGGATGCAAATGGAGTTATGACACCTTTGATGGATACAAACTTAGGTGGTGATAGATAATGCTTAGTGCTTGGTCCCTTATTATGATTGGATAACTTTATATTTATATGATTCCCTCATTAGAATTTTGTAATTAACCCAGAAAAGGTTGATTGCCAAAAATATCGAGATGCTAGAATGACTAAAAAGGACCCAAAAAGTGAGAGTAAAGTGTAAGGAGGATAGGCGCTTAGAGGGGACAAGGGTGCACGGTGTTGGCTTCTTGGTGGGCACTCTAGTCCGAGAAAAGGTGAAACTAAAGTATGAAAATACATACTAAGCCAATAAAGGTACAAGACCTAGAGTACCCGATTGATAGCAACGAAAGATGGACAAATACATGGGTTAATCAGTACTCTTCTTTCTTAGGAACCATATGAATAGTAGTATGTAATTGAGACTAGATAATGACTCTAAGTGCATGATATTGTGTCTACAAGGATATTAAACTTGGCATAGTCAATACTCATTCTTGTAAGAAAATAACAAAATAATTAATTGGAATGAATTCTCCGATAGATAAGTAGTGGCAACAAACATAAGATTAATAAAGGAAATGAGCTATTTGAGTGGACCCTAACTTACACAAAAATCATGAAACATCCTCAACAAATTGATAAAGGGGTCATATTTTAGAGATCCAGTCAATGAATTTACACAACAAAAACATTTGGTGATACCCATGCATGGTTGAACAATTAGTAAGAAATGATGCTACGGTGAAAGTGGGTTATCACCCACATGTACCATAGGTGATTTTGGAATGTTTTATCATATTTATCTTTTTCTTATGTGTTCATTTCATTTTTCTTTTGGTTATGTCCTAATTTTTTTAGTTGTTAAGTATGGTGAATCTATGGCCCAACGAATATGGCATTGGTATGCTACGCCACGAGATACAAGGTTTTCATTACTTGTAATAGTATAATTTCTCGAGATAGATCTAATTATTATTTTCTTAAATTTTAAACATACAAAAATGAAATTTTCAGCCATGACAATCAAGCCTACCATTTAGAAACCTATCTCCATGTCATTGTTAACCCTCCCTTTACCCAACTCATTAGCTCATGTAGCCTCTCCATGTATGTGTCATCCCCATTTTGGCTAAGAGGAATTTATAACATGGCTTTCAATTGTGCTTCATGATAAGGGAAACTTGTCCAAGTTGGTTTCATTTTGATACTAAGTCCTAAGGTGGAATAATACTCTTAAAAGCACGAAATTGGTTATTTTTAACCATATTGTAACATGTGGATATCCTTGAAGCTAATGAGATAATTCCATGCATGAGTTTTACTATATAAAAATGGTGTTATCTAAGTCATTTTAGGGAAAATACGTGGAGATAATTGATTTTGGGAACAAGCTAAGAAAAACTAGGTCATTTTGAAGACACGTAATAAAGGATCAAATGGAGAAAGTCAACTTGTTTGGATGATTCTAGAAGTTTTGGGAGGATTTGAAACCTTGTCAAATACTAAATGGAAATATCTTAGAACCCTCCATATGATGGAATCATCACTTTCATTCCAAGACATAAAAATATTCTTTGATAACAAAAGGCTCAAAAGCTACCCCTTGAGTTAAAAGTGAAATAGGCCATAAATATAAGTTTACGTGAAGAATTGGATACTTAATCTCATTAGTAACGATCTTAAAAAGTTTTTTGAGTCAAAATCATATAATTTTTGACCCTAAAATACCCTTTCATGCTCCCGAGGTTGAAAAAACACTTCTTGTGTTCTAAAATGGAGTTGGCGGATGACATTAACAATTCAAAACAAACTTGGCAGAATTTTGAGCATGCCATGTCCCCTAGTATTATACCTTTTTTGAAAAAGCTACATGGGGAAACCAATTGGACTCCCCATCCATTATTGTGGTTGTGTCACCTAAAACATAATTTGAGGTGTTAGGTGAAACATTTGAAGACTTTAAGTGCTTAGGTCATGTTATTGTGATGAGTTGACCCTATGGATCACTTTTAAGAATGTTATGTCACCTTGGATTGTCCTCAAGGTGAAAAGGGGACAAGAAGAAATTTATTATTCTCTCCAGGTGGATGACTAGTTGCATTACCTAAAGTGAGAGTTTATGTGCTAGGAGATGTGAAATCTTACCCCTCTCGAAGCTTGTACTAGTACTTATGACAAGAAGATTCCATGGTTCATTCGTGAGCATTCCATGTCCACTTGGGTTGTCCATGAGGAGAATCAGGGAAAATGGGGACACTAAAGTCTGCTTCCCCATCAACCTCTTCTCTATGCAACTTTCCATGATCAACTTTTACATGTAAGGAACCTCAAATTTGGATGTCAACTTTACTCCTTGGCCACTATGCATTATCAAAACCACCATCATACAATATCAAGATGATGGTTTCCCCTTATATTTAACCAACATTAGAAGGGACAAATGATAAACCAAAGTGCGCTCCTCATACCTCCACTTAGTCCAAAACCACATGGAGAACCATCCTACATAACCTAAAGACAATATCAACCCCTTGTATCTCCCTAACACTTTGTCACAAGCTAACACACAAAACCATCTAGTCTACAAAGCAAACTTCTCTACCTCCATTTTCCCCTTATACCTTTGTACCATATTTTTTAGGCTGCAACCACACTTATACCCATCTCCCAACCTCGATTTAGCTCTATGGTTAAATGTTGAGTTAAAAATTACAAGTGAATATATGACTAATTCTAACTCATAAACACTTGATCATTTTTAAATGTCAAGGTGATGTATTTTTATTTACCTTCTACTTTGACAAGCCAAAAAACACCGCAATGGAGAAAAAGTTTGTGATAATTTTTTTGAAGTAGTTAAAAGGAGTTCAAGTTACAAATAGGTATTAAATTTAACATTGCTAATTTTATCCTAAAGTTGGGATCAAGTGCAAGTAAAAATTATAACTACTTGAGAACAATATTCCCTTTGATTTCGATTTTTCAAAATATATTTTAATGAATTCACTTCATTAATTTTTGATAGCTAATTTTATCCCTTTAGTTAATTCATTTTTAAAAATAAGTTTCATTAGTCAAAATAACTTTCCCTTGAATTAATTAAATTTACTAACACCATTAAACTTTTGTAAATTAATTTTAATCTTTAAAAAACATTATCACGTAGCCGTTGAAGTTTTAGTATGAGCTTCATAGAAATAATACTATGATATTCTTCATTATATCATTCAGAATACATATAAAAATATATAGGCAAAGTTGTTACTAAAATTTAGGAAACAACTCATTAATAATACATGAGTTGTTTTAACAACTCGTTTAATATAAAAACTATAACAACCTCATAATTCACATATAACAAATATGAAATGTGAGCACTAACTAATTAATTCCTAACATTCCCCCCTTAGTGTGAACATGGATAAAACCTTCCTTGTACTACAACGTGTTGCTTCGTAGATTGCTCATGATCTAGATGGTTTCAGGACAATACAAAAAGCCTCTCGTATGAATTTCCAAGTGGTTAACCAACAAAAACCCAACGGATGGTTTTTTAGGATAGTACCAAAACCTCTCGGATAGTTTTTCATGTATTACTAACAACCACAAAAGATGGTTTTATTTTCAGGATAACCAACAAACCTTCGGGATGGTTTTCAAAATGGATAACCAACAACCATAATATCATGATGTTGCGTAGTAGTATCATCGAGATCTCATCACTATTTCACTACGAGGGAAATAACATAGGAAAATCTATTGAATTTTGTTGCTCATACACATAAACTAAAAACTTGAAATGGAACATTAGATCATGTTCCCCCCTCAATGTGAAATTTCCACTTATTTTGCAAACCAAGAAATTAGGTACGCTCCATACAGAACACTAAAATATGAAGCATGCCACACGCAACTAAAATAAAGCGAACAAATATAACCAAACGTTTTGTGTGGCCCCTTCATTGGCATGACAAAAAGAGGTCATTGATTGACCTCAACCTCCACTTGTCCTCCATCCTCCGATGTGACATTGCTAACTCAGCTTGATCTAACTTTGAGGGACTTTAAAAATTCACCCCCATAACTAGGCGTCGTGTAAAAGTGAAAATGCATACAATTATTGAAAAGTGAGACAATTTTTTTTTTTATTTTTGAGATTTTAATAATGACACAAATTTTGACGTCATGTTTGACTCATACTTAGAAATTTAAAAAGAAATTAATTTTTAAATAAAAAATGACTATGACAATATGACATTAAGTAAAACTTTGAGACAAATCTCAACAAGAAACAAAGACTATAATATTTAATTTTAAACACTCGCCTATATTTTAAAATATAAGGGCCATGAGAGTCTAAGATACATCAAAGACCGGGTTGGATGCTAAGAATGGTAAATAATGATGGCGAGATTGTGATCGAGATAAAAAAATTTCATGCATTCAGTGAGCAGATAGTTCGGAACGTAAACGAATAGATGTCAGGTGTCGTTGTAAATTTTTCTTGGTATTTGGAACGTCCCTATCTTTATAACTTGCACAATGAATTTATATATGATGACCCTTTTTCTATGGCTCCTCCACATCCTGCTTAGATTAAAATTGAAAGAAAGATTTTCCTAGTTGAGTCTTGGGAATGCTCTATTATGTCACTTTGTACCAAGAGATCTCGTTGACTATACATCTAGATCAATGTAGAATAGTATAAACAATTCTAAGTATCAAATTTTTGCAACTATGAATGGAATTCACAAGTGATGAGATAGTATACTTCAACCTAGCTGAGTTGATGTATACATGCCATTGACTCGATATTTATCATGCAATCCATAGGTGAAAAGCCGTTAATGTGACCTCATCTGATATTTCTAAATGCCTTGATTCTGATCCAGATTTTACTCCATGCGTGAAGATATCAATGTGAACAAGTTGGATTGGATCTGATGGAAGCCTCAGGTGATCACGATATTGTTAGGATTTAAATCAGTAAATCCACTTTGTTATAACCATCTCAGTCAAAAACATCTCAAAGAATCTAAACATTGTGCACAACCATGATGCAATGTCGGTTGAGGTTTGATGGAGATCTAAAGATAACAAATCTTAATCTTCAAAAAACTACAGACCGAATTCTAATACCTAATCACTCACATCACCAGGGCAATCATTAATTTGGAGATGCCCCTTCACCTCTCAATACATCATACTGCACTTCCTATAACATCTCTCTGTGATGCCAAATTGAAGTTTTGGTACGAGCTTCACAGAAATAATAATATGATATTCTTCATTGTATCATTCAGAACACATTTACAAATATAAAGGAAAATTTGTTCCTAAAATTTAGAAACAAATCACTAACAATACATTAGTTGTTTTAACAAATCCTTTAATATAAATGCTATAACAACCTCATAATTCTCGTATAAAAATATGAAATATGAGCACTAACTAATTAATTCCTAGCAACTCCAAAGTTTAATTAAATTCATTGGGATAAATTAATATGTAGTTTATGGTTTTATAATATTTATTAAGGTGGGTAGGAAATGGAGGATCCAATTCCCCCTGTTATATAGAATTTGTTTCTAAACTTAAATCACAGGAAACATAAGAAAACCTATATTTCTCTACGAACTCTTGTTTTAAGTTTTTCTCAAAGAGAAAATTCATTTCCCTCTTACATTATTTCTATAGGTGTTTACTCTTAGAGATTTTATGGAGGATTCATGGGATAAAATGCGGATGATCTTATCCATTTGGATCCAAAACTCTCAAGGATACATTTTGTTTCTAAAACTTCTATTTTTTTTAATCTCAAACTATTTTTCATTCAATTTTTGTGATCGTTTGCATCAACACTAGTTTTCTTAGACATGTTTTATTATCATTTTTTATAGAGTTGGAAGTCTTATTCATCATAGGTGTGTGTGTGTGTGTGTGGGTGGGTGGGTGCTTCGTATTTAGAATTATGTATATTTCAATCATTTCTAAACTTAAGATATCTATTATTTCAAAGAGAAATAAAGTTTGCATGAAAAGTATTCATATAAAAATAGCACAACATACATTTCATAGTAAAAATTTTAAAGGTTTATATTCATTTATAGTTATGTTTACATATTTGTATATATAAATATACATATCTGAATAAGCATTTAAACTTGATAAAAGGTATTTTCACAATAGTATAAGGGATTTTAAATTCATGTTAAATTTGATAAAATAATTTTCATTGGATGGTTTCTACAATGACCATACAGTGAATATGTACATGTGTTGAGAGAGGGAGAAAAATAAGGAACACATAATAGAGTTCAAAGGTCATTGCTCACATTAAACAACGAAATATGCCAACATTCCCTCCCTTATTTCATTATTTTTACACAAGTAACCTCAAAAAATTATCATCATACTTTGATTCTAGTACATCTTCTAATTCCTCATCCTATTGAGTTCATAACACATCCTTTATTCTTCTTTTGGCAAGGATGTCATCTGGATTTCTTTGAATCACTACGACTAGATGTGTTTGATGTTTCTTGGTTACGAGTGAAGAGGTGGGCTTAGTATGCTTGTGCAATACGACATAGATGCTCTTGTGGTTGTTTTATCTCATGTTAATCATCTTCATCAAAGCCTTTTCCAAGCTTGGCAAAACTCTTCTCCACCGGTACCGTACGTCAAACAAGACTCAATTATGAAGTCTTTTATACACTATATACTAAAATTTGCAACTTTTGGCGACTTTTCAAAACTCAAAGTATAAAATTGGGCTCTCTTGGGATAAACTTATGTCTCTCAAAGGATACACGCCCCTATGTTTTCTTTTAGTACCTGATAGCTTCTCCAGGGAACAATTTTCATGTGCTTAGATTGGTGCACAGGATCACAGGATTTACCTTATTAACTAGTTGCTCACATAATATATGAAGTTTGGGTTTGTAATGATATTTTTCTCATATTGAAGCATATTTAACTTATTTTTGAAATGATTCCTCACACCTTTGTACCCCAAGTCTCTCCTTCTAGATAACGTTACAGGTTTCACCTTACACATTCACTTGGCCTTATGTGCTACAAGTCATTTTTTTACATCAAGACAAAACATTTCCATAATATAAATTCAAGGCAACAAATATTTTTATCATACCTCTTACATTGTTAAAAATCCAATCATCAAAAATCTATTACAAATATGAAATATGAATTGCAGCTAACAATTTGAGCCAATGGTCTTGGTTGAACTACACCACTTAGCCTACTTTATGACCTCTACTTCACATTCATTCCATGCACAAGACCCACCTCCTCCATGTGAATGTTCCAATTAAAGATTAATGATATCTAGCTCATGAGAATTACAAATCCAATCTTCTTGAGAAGGTGTACATCCATGGTGGCTACTGGGAATGTTGAAGTTTCCCATAACAGGATATATATACTACTCATATATAAAATCCTAGTAGCCAATCATACAAGAAGGTTAAATGAGGATGTTAGAAACAAGAAACATTTATCTTTAATGAACAACTACACCACAGATCAATCATTCCTTCACATTCTAGTCATAGGCCACCACCAATGATAGGATTTTTTTGTGCTTCCACTACACCAAGTTTCAAGGATCGTACTAGCTTATGGTTGTTCCGATCTAATTTACATGCATGTCTTTTCTCCCATTTTCCACATTTTATAATGAAGATAATGAGTTAGTTTTTCACAAGTCACAAGTTCTAATGCATAACCACTCCATTACACCACATTGTTAAGCATATGTCACTTTTGGACCACTTGGATACCAATGATGTTAAATCTGACATGATAATTCACATGTATGGATTATACAATGAACATACAAGTGAATATATACATTCATTGAGAGACATAGAAGACTAAGGGACACAAAAGAGAGATAGAAGGTCATTGGTATGGAAAACAATGAAATATTCCAACATAAACAATGTTAATATTTAAATAAAACTAGATAGAAAGACAATATCCTATTATATTTACACACACACACACACACACATGTATATGTAGGTTTTTCTATATGTCAAAATGACGTGGATTTAATTCACGTAAAAAAATTCCAATATATGTTTGTGTCATGTATGAGTATAAGAAGAAGAACTTTAATTTAATAAATCAATCATACACTTAGATTTAAAAGAAGGAATTTCAAGGATAAGATCTATATACATGTCTATAAAATTTTGAAAAAAATTCTCCACTTCTTTTCAAAATAGGACTTCCAAGGAAAATGTACTTCCCTTTCAATAACAAATATACAACACTAGTTTCAACCTTTCAAAGGGATGATGAATTCAACTATTTATTGAACTTATAAATTTAACACATTGCACCTTGAACACCTCTATTCCAGCATTACCTCTTTTCTTTTAATCCATTATATCACCTCCATTACAATGATTAATGAAAGGAAAAAAAAACATTAACTAACTTCATTTAACACTATAAATGAACCTTAAGATTCTGATTTTCTTCAAAACAATGAAGCGTTATTTCGAGTAACATATACAAACTTTAAATTAAAATACAAGTGTAAAAGCTTCCCTAAAAGAGGGAACACCATGCGAAATTTTGGAATAATCTTTCATAAACAAAAACTCCCAAAACTCTTCTCTTCTGCAAGCTCCAAGTTCTTAAAATTAGAAAAGGCTTGGTTTACTCCCACCCTATAGGTGTCGCAATATGCCACCTCTCAAGGTGGTGAGAATATTGGCTTACCTCCAATCTCATAGGAGATAGGATATTATTTTGAAATCGGCACAAGGGCTTTTAGAGATTAACTTTTCACCTATATGTGACACTACAAATATTAATCAAATTCTCATTATGACTATCCTAAGTCCATTTACCCTTAGTATAATTTACTACCATAAACTCCCATTTACCCACGTAAAATCTCATTTAACCACCTAAAAGGAACCTAACCTAAATTACCCTAACTATCCTAACCCTCTAACCTCTTCCTACCCGGATTCCTAACCTCCCATCATTCCTAAAACAACCCAAATCCTCGGATGGAAATTATTTTTAACTATTTTCCATCATTTCATAGTTGCTTTTTAACCTATCTAACTAGATCTCGTAGTAATCCGTGATCACCAATTATCATTACAGATGTCATCGATCCTATCTAAAACCAACATGCCTCATTTCTCAATTATATGGCTTAGACATATTAGACTCGCTAGTTGATTTTTGAATCTTTGCACGTAATCATGATATTCAAGATATCCAAGCTTTGTTGTCAACCTCGTCAAATAATCAATCGAATTGGAGCTACACTAACCTTAGAAACATTCAACAAGTTTAGTACATTTTTATTTACCATTTTCAATTACATCTTACATTAGTCATATCACACATACACTCGTGTTCATACCTCTATCTAGATATGAATTTTTTTCTTCCATTTAGCTCTTTGATCAATATTTTAGCATATTAATCAATTTTATCAAATATCATCGTTCATCCCCGATCTCTACCAATCCCGAAATTTCCCTTTACTAGAAATTATTCTTATATACATGTCAAAACCTTTGCATTATACATCTTCTCTATTTCTAAAGTCCTCTAGTCTATCTTGATACTATCAACATTTTTCCCGCATCAATCGAGTTTTTATTGCCCCATGTTAAAGAAGGCCGCTTTTCCCGTATCGCCGCCAATTCCCAATCACCGTTGATCTCTGTCATTTAAGTTATTTTATCATTTATCATATCTTTATCTATATGTTTCATCATAATATTGTTTCTTGCAAGATTTATTCTCTATATATGACATCTCCAGGTGCATAACAGTTGATTACAATCATCTACAACCTCCGATCATTCACAAACCTTTTAAGTGGGGATAGTTTGATCTCTCACATGATCTTATCTTGTGTGCCATTTCTTTAAAACCTTGATACAAGGACATCGAGAACCAGTTCTTGAGATCATATGTGAAATACATGACAAAACAAAATAATCATGGTTCAGCTATTTCTTTGAGTTCGAGCTTTTTACATTCTTAGCTTGGGTCATTTATAAAAAAGAACATAATCTCTCCATCCGTCTTGAATTATAATCATATTTTCATTATATTATTTTCATGTCATATCAATCAATTGTAAAAAACAAGTTAGCATGCCTTCTAGAAGTCCACCGATTCCTAGGATCGGCCTTTACCAAGAAAGTTGTTTAATCATTATATAATATGTCTTGTCGAGAAATGTCGTTGTAACAAAATTCTTCTCTCTTAGTGAAAGGAGGAATCTCTTATATTGTTCATGTGTTCACCCATCCCAACATTGCATTTATTGGTGTAGGTATTGGTAAACCTCGCTTTATACATATGTATGTATATGTATGTATATGTATATATATATGTATATGTGTATATATATATATATATATATATGTATATATATATATATATGTGTGTGTGTGTGTGTGTATGTATGTATGTATGTATGTATATATATGTATATATGTATATATATATATATATGTGTATATATATATATATATGTATATGTATACGTATATGTATATGTGTGTGTGTGTGTGTATATGTATATGTATATATATATATATATATATATATATATATATATATATATTCAAGGAATTTAGTCAATCAAAACAATACAATTTTATTAGTTTTGAGAGAGATATTTATACAGATATTCATCCCACAATATATGGGATCTAATCCCTATCCTTATCCTCCCACAAATCACTCCAAACCGTACAAACAAATAACAAACTACCCATTTATTTACCTCATGGTATATTACTAATTACCATGGAAACTCTAATTTCCCAACATTCCCTCCCTTAGAGTTGACATGGGTAGATACAAAACACAAACAATTTAAAAAGATAATCCTCGTCGCTTGAACAATCTTCAGCATTGGCATGTGTGTTTTGTTCTTCAGTAGCCATGGCCTTGTCGGATAGTTTTCCATCAAGTAGATCTTTTTCTCTTTTCATGCAGTTGAGAATAACATGTCCTGGCTTCCTACAATAAAAACATATACGTTTTTGATATGTTTTGATCTTTTATAGGAATTACTTGATTGACTAGCTAATGCTGCTTCTTCTTCTTCATCATCCTTGCTTTCAGTACGAGTCGCTGTTGCTATTATGCTCTCCAAGCTTGGATTTAGTTTACTTAAAGTAAACACCATATTGGACATACTTTTGGGCATGCTATTTAGTAATATGGCCTTTGCATCATTGGGTTTCACCTTTTCATTAATGTCATCCAGTTGGGCCATTAGAGAGCGGAACTTGCTGATATGAGATACAATATCTCCTCCTTCTTCCATTTTCAACCCATATAATTTCTGCTTCATATTTATCTCTGCATTGTCAGTTTTTGATCCAAATAATTGATTCAATGCTTCCCATATTTCTTTGGATGATTTTTTGAAATCTACATGATGTAGATAAGGTTTGGATAATCCGAGGCCAATAATGGCCAAAGCTTTTTTATCTTTGACTTTCCATTTTTGGAGTGTGTCTACATCTGTTGGTGCAACCGATCCTCCATCAACAATGTCCCAAAGATCCTTTTCAATTAGCAACAGTTGGATTTGGATTTTCCATGTATGGAAATCCTTTCCATCGAATTTTTCTATCTGGTTCATTTTTTCCATTTTTAACCCTCCTCAAAAAATAAACTAAGTGAACGTCGGTTTCAACCGAAAATGCGTCCTTACAAGATTTGACTCAAATGGTTTTTTTTTTTTTCAAACACCAATGAAAAATAAGAAAGTAATCTTTAATTACTTTCTATAATTTAAAAGATTATGAACCCTTTTTCTTTTTAAAAAAATGTTACAAACCAAATCCGAGAAGATTGAATATATATATATTTTTATCTCTCACAAGTTTGCAAAATTCATAGGAGGCAGATCAAAAATAGTTTATGCAAGACAACAACCAGAAAATTGATTTGAAAGATACACGTCCAAATCTTGTAGATCTGTCCTCTGGATCCGCCTTTCATGCATAGCTGGAACCGCTCACTGCAGATTCGTGAAGTAATTTGAATCGATATCCGCCTTTCATACAAACTGAAACTGGCCACAGTCAGATCTGATATGTGAAGTAATTTGAATCGATAAAACATTATTCTAAGCAGTTCAAAGCTATCACTAATTAATATCATGGAGAAGTGCAATGCATAAATAAAATCATCGATCCAAAGACTCTTGAGACACTTCAAAGTAGACCGCTGTATTGATGGATCGATCGTGGGGCTCACTTATACTTGTAAATCCATGGAGATGTTGTGATAATGGTAGGTCAAAGCTAAACAAATCTATACACCTATGCAAATGTTTACACGTAATGTAAATCTGGTATCTCCAACTACAGTACCAAGAAAATAGCTCCAATAAAATAATATATAAAAATTGTCAACAACATTCACAGTGGTCCGCACTGTAAAATTATTAGCAAATAATAGCCTATCAAATGATAGGACCAATTGACGTGGTCTACACTCAAAGGATCCTGTAAAGAACAAGGCCAGAATTACAGAGAGGTCCCTGGTGCCCGCTCGATACCAAATCAAGGAATTTAGTCAATCAAAAATACAATTTTATTAGTTTTGAGAGAGATATTTATACAGTATATTCATCCCACAATGTATGGGATCTAATCACTATCCTTTTCCTCCCACAAATCACTCCAAACCGTACATAAACAAATAACAAACTACCCATTTATTTACCTCATGGTATATTACTAATTACATGGAAACTCTAATTTCCCAACATATATATATATATATATATATATATACATATATGTATTCACATACACATACACATACACATACACATGTACATGTACATGTACATATACATATATAAAGTAGGGTTTACCAATACCTACACCAATAAATGCAATGTTGGGATGGGTGAACACGTGAACAATATAAGAGATTCCTCCTTTCACTAAGAGAGAAGAAATTTTTACAACGACATTTCTCGACAAGACATATTATATAATGATTAAACAACTTTCTTGGTAAAGGCCGATCCTAGGAATCGGTGGACTTCCGGAAGGGATGCTAACTTGCTTTTTACAATTGATTGATATGACATGAAATAATATAATGACAATATGATTATAATTCGAGACAGATGGAGAGATCATGTTCTTTTTTATAAATGACCCAAGCTAAGACTGTAAAAAGCTCGAACTCAAAGAAATAGCTAAACCATGATTATTTTGTTTTGTCATGTATTTCACATATGATCTCAAGAACGGTTCTGATGTCCTTGATCTCGTGTTCGTGTATATGTATATGTATATGTATATGTATATATATATATATTTATGTATATATATGTATATGTGTATGTATGTATGTATATATATATGTATGTATACATATACATACATACATATATATACATATATATATATATATATATATACATATACATATACATATACATATATACATATACATATATACATACATATACATATACATATACGAGATATACATATATATATATATATATATATATATATATATATATACATACACACACAAAAATATATATATTGTGATTCCACCATAATGGAAATGGACAAAATCACCTTAAACATCCTAAGATGCGTGGTGGAACTGTTAGTCCCTTTTAATTAGATTTTATATATTTTTGTTAGTGTAGGTTATTATTTATCCTTTTATTTATTTATTAGGATAATTCTTACACTTGTGTTATCCCTACACTTGTTGGGTTATCTTGCTTAGGTGTACTAGTTGTGTGGAGTTAGCTTACTAGTTGTGTTGAGTTAGCTTCTCAGTTATGTGGAGTTAGCTTACTAGTCTTTTGGAGTTAACTTAACTACCAGTATTAGTTAGTGAGAGTTCTTCACCACTGATTTAGGTAGTAGTTGCACTTCCCTCCTCCTATATGTACATCTTTCTTATTAAATAATTCAAGTCATTGTATTGTAGTGTATTGAGATTTATGGATTATGATGGATTTCCATATATGGTATTTTAGGTCTTCTATTTTGTAAATCAAATGTGGTGTTCTATTATCATCTCGAGATCATGGCTTGGAACAATATTCTTATCATTCCTTTTTATCATCGAGTGAGAGATGATTTAGACATCCATTTGTAAGTTTTTATTTGCAAGCAAGGGTTTATTATTTTCATGTATTCCAAATTTGTTATCACTTTTTTGCAGCATGTATTTTTATGCAAAACATAGTACACTATTAGATTTGGAAGGTTCCAAACCATATAATTGATCGTGAACTCGACTATGTTTTGAGACAATCAAAATTGATGGAGATTGTATCCTCTAGGTGCATTCTTTTATCCATTAGATATAAGCATGTACCTTCCAAATGCATTCTTTACCCTCTAGATATTTCTCTTTTGGATGTAGTCTTTTATTCACCGGACGCAGATCTATACTCTCTGCATTCTTTTATTCACTTGGATATAAGCATGTACCTTCCGGATGCTTTTTTACCCTATGGATATTTTGCGTTTTCAATGTAGTCTTTTATTTACTAGACGCAAATGTAGACACCTAAAATTGGTTATCCAATTTAGTGTCCCTCGTGCACGTTGCTCTCTCGGGTAAACGGGGCACGTTTATATCACCACTATCCCCTTGGGGTATTATTCAATTTGTGATTTAAACACCTATCCTAAGTTTAATTCACCCCTTTATGTTTTACTTCCATGAGTAATTAAATATTAACTATTTAATTACACCTTTTACATGTATCCTAACCACTTATCTACCCCATATCTATCCTATCCATATATCCCCTATTTCTCCTCCTCCCAAAGCGAGATATTTCCCATATTTGAGGTGGAGGGATCACTTTATCTTTCCAGAAATCGCTCATTTTGGCCGTCTCGGGAGTTCTGTTTCCATGATCGGCGCCGATCCAGTACTCGGCCGACGCGATTTTTTGAGTGGCGCCGATTATAAATAGAAGCCTGAACTCGATTCGGAAGGAACACACAAGGAGGCACACAGAGAGACAGATTGTAGAAGAGAGACACAGATTATAAGAGATAGAAGAGAGATCTTTGCGCATCGAGCGTGAGCGCTATCTATCGAATGGGAGGGAATCTTGTCCAAATCAATCCCCGAGAGGAGCACCGTTATTACTCGCTCTTATCACATCAACATCGCATGTCTCCATTGATTTTAAGGTGACTTTGCTCGCATCTCAAAGACAGTGCAGCCGGCAGTATCTCTCCGGCTTCTGCAGATCCAGCAGACGTTGACAATCTTGCCTTCGTTTTCCGATTCCCAAATCTTCTCGCATTTTGTCTCGGATCGACGCCGATCTATATCAGTCGACACCGATCTAGACCAGTCAACGCCGATCTACATCAGTCGACGCCGATCTGAACCAGTCGACGCCGATTCTGCATAATCGACACCGATCATCCTGCAAATAGGTAAAAGGACACAGGTAACACAAATCTAGCTTTGTTTTCACAGTTCCCTATTTTTCTGTTGCTTTCTGTCTGCTGTTTAGATTCTATTTATTACTTTGATCAGAAAATCTAGTCCTGTACATACATCTTTTATCATGTATGCTTCTTTACTTAATTGAAAACGTGGACTGACATCCGCCGAGGGAGCTTATCGCTTCCAGACCCGCTTCTCGGCACCCACCTAAATATCTTTTAACGTGGTCTTTTTCTCAAGCATCGGTGTCTCGCGCAGTTACTTGGATCTACGTGTGCACTGAATTGCTCGTGTGCGCCTGCCTTATCTACATCGACTTCCTTATCTCTGCATCTACATCTTCGGATCTTGTCCATCAGGTATCAATTTCATTTGAGTTTTTCAAGGTTTTTGTGTTTAGTTTGGTACATTAACTTGGACAGGTAACAAGCGTGAAATTCTTGATCAACATTCTGGCATGCCCGGTGGGACCCAACCAAAGTCCCTTATTGGTAAGTTCATCTCTTTTCTAGTTTTGAGCTTTGTTCTTTTTCTTCACTGATTTTTATCAGTTCTGCTTAAGCATTTCCTTTCATCGTTTCAGTCTTGCTTCTTTCATTTCTGAATTTACAAAGTTAGGTCCGTTCTTTTCTTACAAATTTCAATTCCAATTTCTATTTATAAAATTAGTAAATATTTCATTTTGATTTCAAGATTGCATGTTTGATCCATCTCTTTATGTGAAATTGTTATTTCCTTGAAATTTTTCTAGTTCCTTAAAATAGAAATTTTTGTTTCACCATTATCTGGATATATCTTTCCGATTTTGTTTGGTGTTTGCTTAACCTTTTCTTGCGGAGCACTTGCTTTGCTCGTGGGATTGTTTCGAGGGGAAGAGCTCAACAACACACTTTTTGAAGTCCACACACCTGGAGAGCTAAATCTATAGGTATTTCTCTTTACGGTGTTTTCTCCTTTTAGGAACTAAAATAAAAATAAAAAAATAAAAAAATAAAAATAAAAACTTTCTTTGTTTGTGGTCTATCACATTCGAACATTTCAATTTTTGGTGCTTAAAAAGAATTTAATCGCATTTGGGAAAGAATCTGTTTGACTTGTCTTCATCGAAATCAAACACTTCGTTTTTAAGTGCTTAAAAAAAAAGAACTCTTTCTTTGTCATTTCTGCTGTATGTTTTTCATCTAGTTTTAATTAGGCTGGAAAATTGATCAAAATCGGTAGTGACACTATTTGATTTTTATTTTTCACCCTTGCACACAAAGCCAAAATCACTAGGTATAAAGCATTTAAACAAAAATTCTTTGCCTCGGCCTCGCCTACTTGGAAGTGACATCCAAGAGGAAGAGCCTACGCGTACTCGGCCGTGCTATAAATTCACGAAAGTTCGGGTATATATTGGCAAAGCACCGACTCCCTTATCACAACGGTGTGTGAAGTGCGGGGTAGGCCCTATATCAAGCCACGCATCGGTCTTTTCATCAAGTTCCTTCGGGACTCCTCACCAAAACATCCCCCAAACCATCCTTAGTTTGGCTATCTGAGTAGTTCCTATTCTAAAAGGCCTTCCCTAATATTCTCTTTCTTAAAAGCATAAAAACTTAAAAGAGATAATCACCTACACTGCTTGAATTGTCTGTGCATTAGTTAGGTCAATCTTCTTTTCTACTTGTTTATGACGGTCATCACTCGGTTACAATCTAGAAGAATGGCTCAACTAGCCCCTTCTTCCTCCGAGATCACTGCTAGTGTGGATGTTTCGGCACCCCCCAGGTCTTCCTCGGGACCGCTGTTAGTTGGTTCCTCATCCTGATCATATAATCCTTTCTATCAAGCCAAAGCAACCCCATCATGTCCAGCTTCTCCTAGTCCTTCGTAAACATCATCGGCTTCGACTCAAAGTATGTTCCTCACGGGATCCTAAATTTCAGGCGCTCCTTGATCGCAACTGCAGCCTCATGGACTACCTAGTACACAAGTCTATTCAAATATCCGATCGTGGGACCACCAATCCAGCAAGTGTACGATTATTCTTGTGAACCATCCCTGTGCTTTTGTAGAACAGCTTAGCATCATCTTTCTCGCCTCGAGCCACGGAGAAGGGTGGCGCACTCCAGTGCCTCCTTTTTCTCTTCCACTCACCATATCGACTAGTTCTCAAATAGTCTTACCTATTCCTAACGCTGCAGCTCACTCGATTATTCCGCAACCTACTTCGAGAGGTCCTCTTCTCTCAAGCTATAATGAGTGCATTCAGGCACTTTGCATATTGCTGTTAATTCATCTATGCCGTCCATCAGTGTCCTGTGGTCAGCACCCCTTTATGAGTCAACCCCCTTCGACTAGTCGGGCTTGGTTCCTCGCTTCTTGTCCTCCGGTGGGTTTTTCTTCCAATGTTCCAAAGAATAACAAGAACCTATGCCCATCCTCTAGCATTGACACCCTTTAACAACCAATCCGGCAAAAAAAGCCTCTTTCGTGTCTTGTTCCCCACCATGTCCAATCAAATCAGCACCCATGTTCCTCAATCTGCTCCGATTCACCAACAAGCATAGGAGTCCACCAATCACAGCTCCGCCCATCATCTAACCTTCATTTTCTCAACCACTTATCATCTCACAACACCTACCTATACGCAGGCTCCTTCACAAGAAATACCCCACCAAGTATCACTTAACACTGGTTACTCCTCTTATCATCCTATCAATCAACAGATGAATCCCTCGTTGACACCTCAACAACATCCACCATTTGCTTCTTATGTAGGACATGCTGCGCTGTACCTCCTCCTCAATCGACGTGGTTCAAATTCTTTTCAAGAAAATCGCAGACTTGGAAGCCTCCACCAAAGGGCTTCATCCTTCATACTCTTTTGAAGAAGTGTGTAATGAACCCATTCACCCCTCAGTGGCTTTTAAGCCTTATCCTCCCCAATGGGAACTTCCTAAATTTTCAAAATTTCATAGTCAGGAGGACCCTCAACAGCATTTGCGAGCATTCAAACATGCTTGCTACCTCATAGTCCAGGATCAGGAGCTTATACTCCATACTTTTCCTATGTCTCTAGCAGGTCCTGCTTTAGACTGGTACAATAACATTCCTCAACATTCCTTGTTTTCTTTTTCTCAATTGGCTCGATGTTTGTTGAAAACTTTTCAATAAATATCACGCATAATATCTCGATTACATATCTTTATAACATTCGTTAATTCGATGATGAGTCTATTGCAGACTTTGTCACTCGTTGGAGAGGGATAATCAACCAATTGTCTTTCTCCCTTCCTCAATCCCAACAGATCGAGTTGTTTACTCGATCTTGTGCTAATCATATTTCTTCCACTTTAAGGATCCAAACCTTTCATACATTTGAAGAATCCTTTATGATGGCACGCAAACTTGAGTCTCGCACCATTGAACAAGGGAAGTTAAAACTTTGCTCTAAATCTAAACCAGATTTTTCTCGGTTTACCAAATCAAATCCTTCCACTTCTAAAGACAAGAATCAGGGATCCACCAACGCTATCGTATTAAAAACATCACGAGCCGATAACACTTCTAATCAAACACCATGAAGAGACTCCTCATCTTCTCAAAAAGGGTCCTCGTCATCTCAATCTTTCACTTCGTTGGGGGAATCATATGCTTCTATCCTGGAAAAAATGTTGGAAGTCCACATGATCGAACTTCCCCCCATTAGGAATATTGATGAAAGCCAAGAACGTCCATTCTGGTATAGGGAAAATGACTTCTGTCATTATCATAGAACCAAAGGTCATGACATCGAACGATGTCAGACCTTCAAAAATATTGTCCAGAAATTCATTGATAAAGGCGAGCTCATTCGGATAACCCAAATGCTCCCCAAATCAAGCTACTGGATGTCTTTAAACAATATTTTCCCAATCATTCCCCAAACCATGATACTTGAGTCCCAAAACCAAACACTCATACTATCGCCTTCATCTCTACTAAAGAATCTTCTTCTAAAACTAAGCCATTTCATGCGAATACATCGACCGAATCGTAACCTCCTTCCGCTTCGTTAATCGGCCGGGATTCCACCATCTTCAGATAGCCCGTCTTTGAATATTCCAACATTGTTAGATACGGATTCACCTCTCTCTGCTTCTTTGTCTGATCTTCCGTCCATACCCGAGACAGTGTCATCCTCATCTATCTCATCGTCAGACATCCTTTCAATGCTCGAGGCAATTACATCCCTTCGAGTTTCCACCGCGGATACATCTACTTCTGTTTCTCCCATTTTTGCTGCGACTATGCCCTTGGTGAACGTACCTATAGTTGTGCCGACTTCGACGGAAGCGTCTTCGATTTTGACTCTTCCTGTTTCCTTTCCTACAGTAGTTTTACTCACAATTATCGTACTGCAGTAGTTCCCTCGCAAGGAACTGCTTCTTCATCACTCACTTATTCCATCACAAATGCTACTTTTCCTATTAAGGGAAATCTAAAGAAGTAAAGACCTCGGACACCTATACGCTTGGTTCCTGAACTTAGACCAAGACAACCAAAATCTAACGTTGCGTCATCAATACCTCCCCATTTGCTTCCCGAAAAGGTTACAATCACCTTATGCGGTTGAAATTGTCACCATCCCTGAAAAAGGAAAGCCCATATTTCGAACCATCAAGACTCTTGGTGCTTTCCCGCAAAAATCCCTCTCTGCGCCTCATAAAAGATTGGATTTGTCCACTGAGAAGGTGTCTTCTTCTACAAACTTATCAAAACCGTCATCTTCTTCTACAACACATTCTTCACCAGCACCTCAAAAAGTGGACTTACCTACTAAAAAGACGTCACCTCTTTTATCAGAATCATCATCTTCGTTACCAAAAACCAGGGCACCCTCTGTTCCTCCGATTATACCTACTTTGGGAGCTTCTCCCTCATCTAAATTGACATTATCTAAATCATCATTAGTTTCACCAAGTAGCCTCCTTATCTCTCAAGACCACAACACTTGTCACATCTCAATCATCTTCAAAATCTATTTTAGGGGCTCCTCCTCCACCGAAATCAATCATGTCTCACTTACTTCCATCTCAAGTGCCCAAGGCTGCTCCTCCAAATGTCCAAAAACAAGATGATCCCTAAAAAGATCACAATCTAACATGCAGTTCTTTTTACCTCTAGCGATCTGTTAAAGTAAAAGAGGCGCCTTCATCATCTTTGTCCTCATCTTCGCTCACTGGGTTCTATACTGAAATCCTTCGCCAACTTATCCAATCTTCATCCATATCTCTTCCTCCGATTAAACCCTATAATTCCTAAAGGAGTTAAACCTTCCGGTTTAACTCGATTTGATTTGTGCTTACCACCATACCCTGTGTCATGATAGTGAGGGATGTAAAGCTCTTCAACTTGTCGTCAATGTACCTTTTGGAAGAAAGTGATCTTTTCACGGAGGAGGAGAAACAAGCACCTCCCGTCATCTTAGCTCCATCTCGAGCCCCAACGATCTACTCAGCCTCTACTTCTAGTGATTCCACTCCAAATCATCTTCCACCTTCTCAAATCGACACAATTCATATCGCCATGAGAACCCAACAAAGATGATAATCCATCCTCATCTACAAAGCATCTCGACCACAAGTTGTCATTTCGCAGACCCCAAGGAATTCCTCCTTCCTCATTAGCCCCGAGACCTCGGGTCTCTATTCGTGCCGCACCTCGGGCTCAAATTCCCATGTCGGTTAAGGAGAGTGTTATGAAACAACTCACCTGTGCCCGGTCAAAATGTCTCTTTTTGACCTCATTCAATCCTCTCCGCAACATCGCCAGCTCGATTGATAATTTGCGTCGCATCGCAGTTGAATTCAGATGAGCCTCACCTTTTCGAGATGATTTTTGATTGAATAGACCGTTAACCGCCATTTCTTTTCAAGATTCGAGAAATTCCTTTCCTTTCTTCCGAGGATTTGGAGGCTCCTCTTTATCACGGTCCAAATTGACAACTCTACATTAAAACACATTATGATCGATGGTGGTGCTACACTCAACGCCATCTCCTCACACACATTCGAGCAACTTAAGTTATCAAGAACATAGTGTCACCCCCTCCTTTCGCTCTTCGATCATTTAACGATCAACTAGCAAAGTTACTTTAGAACCGTGGTCCTACCCATTCGAGTAGGTAAGAAGTTGCTTCACGAACTCTTTTACATTGTTGAAGGGAAATTCCACTATAATATGATCCCTGATACTCCCGGATTCGCAATGCATCATTGTGTCCCATCCACCCTCCATCGATGCTTAAAATATCAATATGAGGGCAAAATCTATACTCATCCAGAGATCCTTTTCCTTCGCGCAATGCGACATGACCATGTGGTCCGCCTCTACCTACAAACCAAACTACAGATTTACAAAATTTCAAGAGACATTGCAATGTTTCTCACCGGGAGAGCTTCCTCTCCTTTCTTTTCGACACCCATCTCAAACCTAGTGAGTATGGTAGACCGCATAAACAACTCCGAATATCAGCCAGTGTCTTGGTCACATCGTCACCATTGGTCCGCCCAATCAACAGACTAATTTCATTTACGGTGTTCTTGATACACCTCACTATCACCCGGATTCTCCTCCTAGGACCAAACCTTATCTAACAGGGTTCGATTGTCTCACGTAATCCCACGCTTGCAAAAACTTAGTTATATCGATGCGCGTGGAAGGGCTTTGGCTTGGGTAAATATGAACAAGGTGTGCATGACCTCGCGTCCATTCCAACTCTCAAGCCACATCAAAAATTTGGTTTAGGATTTAAACCTCTTTCAAAAGCCACCTTCACTGTTCTCGATGAGCCTCTTCCTATTGAGGAACCATCTTCTCCCTCTAAGTCAGAAGCATCACTCGATGTGGACGACGCCATTTCCATCCGTCTAAATTTTTTTTTAGTCAATACCATTTCCTTAGGGCCACTAGCCTATAAGACTAATGACAGGTCCACTTCCATACCGTTAATTTTCCCTGAAATAGTTGGAGAGGACTCTCCTACTATCAACACTATCCACTGTGTGGATGATGATTCTGTCCTCACCTATCTAGGGCAGAGGATTCCTATCTTCCTAAAACCATTCCTTCTGACACGTTTACGCTTCTCAACGAAGCCATTGTCGACCTTAATATAGGGACTTCTAAAGACCTCGCATCATTAAGGTCGCCAATCCCTTTAATCCATAGGAGTTAGGAGGCTTTACCACTTTTCTTTCCAACCATCGTCAAGTCTTTGCTTGGTCATATGAGGATATACTAGGACTTGATCCCAATATCGTGGTCCACAATATCGTTACTCTTCCCGACATCAAACCGGTTAAACAAAAATTGTGTAAAATGCACCCTAGAGTAGCCCTTCTTGTTAAAGAAGAATTGCAGCGCTTGCTCTCGGCTAACTTCATCCAACCCATCGATTATCCATAATGGGTTTCAATGTAGTACTAAAGAACTCAAAGCTACCGGGAAAATTTAAATTTGTACCGACTTCCGGGATCTTAATCTTGCTTGTCCAAAAGATGATTTTCCTCTACCTAATATCGACCAACTCGTGGATTTAACTGCGGGTCATGAGATGCTTTCTCTTATGGATGGTTTCTCTGGGTATAATCAAATTCTCATCACACCAGAAGACCAACATAAGACTTCTTTCATAACTCCTTGGGGGACCTTTTGTTATCGTGTCATGCCTTTCGGTCTTAAGAACGTAGGAGCAACCTATCAGCGAGCAATGACCTACATCTTCCATGATCTCTTACACAAAACTGTGGAAGATTACGTTGACGATCTCCTCGGTAAATCCAAATGTCGTCAGGATCATCTTTTCATTCTCGCACTCTCTTCGAGAGGCTTATTCGCTTTTGTCTTCGCCTTCAAACTGCTTAAGTGCGTGTTTGGCGTTCTCACTGGTAAACTTTTAGGTTTTATCATTTCCATTAGGGGTATTGAAGTAGACCCCACAAAAATAAAAGCTATCCTTGAGATGCCTCCCCCTTCTAACTTAAAGCAACTCCGCAGTCTCCAAGGATGTCTTCAATCAGTGCATCGTTTTATCTCACAATTGTCGGACCGTTGTCAACCTTTTCATCATCTCCTCCGTAAGAATGTTCATTTTGAATGGGATGAGCATTGCCAAAAGGCCTTTGATGATCTCAAAGCTTATCTTCTTTCTCCACCTATGCTTACACCTCCACACGAGGGGGAGCCTTTCTATCTTTATATCTCTGTGACTGACCATGCTCTGGGAGCCATGATCTCGCATCGGGATGCTTGCGGTAAAGAACAAGCTGTCTAGTACATCGCCGCACCCTCCATGAGTATGAAACACATTATTCGAAGCTGAAAAGATGTGTTGTGCTCTCTTCTTCGCAACTTCTAAGCTTTGTCATTACCTCCTTAATCACAAAACTTACATTGTCACAAATGTCAATCCACTCAAGATAATTCATGCGAAGCCTTATCATAATGATCATATCGGTCGTTGGCTCATGCTTATGACAGAATTTGATCTCGAGTTTATCCCACAAAATTCTATCAAGGGTCGGGTCATTGCAGGATCAATTAGCCGATGCTCCTCTCTCCGACACTCAAGTCCCCTTGCTCAATTCCCGATGAATATATCCAACAAATTGAATTTAGTCTGCTCCATTTAAAGTAAAGCTCTTCTTTGATGGATCCAAATGCTAGCAAGGGGGAGGTGCAGGTTTCGTGATGATTCCTCCTTGGGGTATGCCTATCCCAGTCGCACACAAACTAAACTTTGAGTGCACCAATAATATGGCTGAATATGAAGCTCTTGTCTTGGGTCTTCAAAATGCCATTAATCTCGGCGCTCGTCATATTGACATCTTTGGTGATTTTGAACTCATCGTTAATCAAGTCACGGGTGTCTATCAATGCAAGAATGATATCCTTCAAAAATATCGTGATATCGTTCTCATTTGACTCCAATCTTTCGATAAATTCACTATCCAAGCTATTCCTCGCACTGCAAATCGATTCAGATACAATGGCTTCTTTAGCCTCACTTATCCCACCTTTTATCGAGGACTCATAACTTTATGTGGCTGTGCAACGATTAGATCAACCATCTCATCTTAGGCAACTAACTTCAATCCATGCTGTCACAACCCATACTCAGGATGAGTGGTATCAATAGATCGTTGATTATCTATCTCATTCAGTGCTTCCTCCAGATCTAACTTCCAATGGTAGAAGATCTTTTATCCTACGTGCTAATCGCTATACTATTCTAGGCGGGATCTCTACAAACGTGGCTTTGATGGTATTTTGCTTCGTGCCTCAAAACCCTCAATCATCTAAAGCTATCCAGAGGTCCATGACGGTATCCTGTGGTGGCCATTTTAGTGGCTTGTCCATAGCTAAACGCATCTTACGTTTGGGATATTATTGGCCTCTCTTAATCGAGATTGTTGTGAATACACTAAGAAATACGTCAAGTGTCAACAACATTCCAATCTCACACATATCCCTAGTCAAGCTTTACAACCTACAGCCGGATTTGTGGCCTTTTTCGCAATGGGGTCTTGATCTCGTTGGTCTCATCAATCCCGTTCTTCACAAAGCGTCATCATTCTATCATTACTGCCATTGAATACTTTACTAAGTGGGTGGAAGCTATCCTCTTTCTTCAACAAAAGCTAAACCCATAGTTGATTTTGTCTATCAACACATCATTTGTCGCTTTGGTGTTCCACACAAACTCATCACAGAGTATAATGGTAAGTCTTTCAAAAAAGTTGATTTACGTAACCCTCGCGACGCTTTCAATATCAAACTCATCTTTTCTTCTCCATACTATCCTCAAGCTAATGGTCAAAGTGCCGAAGCTTCCAATAAAACTTTGCATAATATCCTCACAAAGGTAACTAGTCGAGCTGGTAGGGATTGGCATTTACATATCCCTTTTGCTCTCTGGGCTTATCGGACTAGCATTCGTACTCCTACTGGTGCTACTCCCTTCTCTCTCGTCTATGGGTTTGAGGCTGTTCTTCCTTTGGAAGTCCAAATCCCATCTCTCCATGTTTCTCTTAGAGAATTTGTCTCTGATGAGGGCTATCGTCAAAATCGTCTAGCACAACTTGAATTATTAGATGAGCAGCGTCTCAACGCTCTTGAACATCATCAAGTCTATCTTGAGCATGTCAAACGTGCTTATAACAAGCACTTGCAGCACCGTGACTTCAAAATTGGTGATCTTGTTCTTAAAGAAAACCAAAATGTCACTACACTCGAAAGGAGTCAACGTGGTAAGTTTGCTCCCAACTGGATGGGTCCGTACGTTATCACCCATAAATATGGGTCTGGGGCTTATCGTCTATCTTCTATGGATGGTATACCCGAAGTGGAACCTCTTAATGCCTTGCATCTACGGCCCTTCTACTGTTAAAATCTATCTTACACAAATCTAGTCGCAAGACAGATCTTTCATCCATCTAACAACCAGTCATATACTTTCATGGTGATTCGAAATTATGTGGTTCTCCGCCTATTGTCTTTTACCTTAAATATGAGTATCACGGCTCTACTCATAGCATTTTTCTTCTGGATATGTTTCTCCTCATGGTAGGAATACCTTAATCACCGCTTCATTTGTCCCAAGTGCTTATCTTAATCGGATCTACTCGGGGCATGAGTGCATGCTCTTTATACGTTTTCTTCCCCTCTATCTGATCTATCTAGGTCTAAACTCAGCTTCTTCCAAAAAAATTTCAAAAAAAAAAAAAAAAAAAAGGATGCTATCCAAAAAAGATAGATTGATCCCTTGAAGGACAACTATCCATACATTATCAAATGAATCAAAAGATATAGACCATGCCCTCGAAGGATGGCTATCATTAAAATTTAAAATATAGACCACTCCTCAAGGACGGCCAATTTTTTCTTAAAGGAATTCTCAAGGCTTCTTGCATTGATCAGCCTTTTAGTCGGCTTTATACACTTTTAGCATCACCGAAAGACTTCCCGTATTGATCGGGGTCTTTTCATATCTAGCAAACTTCCCACATTGATCGGTTTGCTTTTCTCGCGTAAATCATGAAGTTCGAGATATAAGACCTTTTGTTGATCATATGGAGAATCCTATTTTCCTAGTATGAACATGTATTCTGGCGTCCTTGTAAATTTCGACAAGATACCTACTTATCGCTCCTTCCGTTTTCTCCTAAATCTAGCTTGCGGCTAGTTAGTGTCAGTTTATTTTAACCTCATATAGGGCCTCAGTATGCATGATCTTTTGGTTTTCTATCCGATTCTATTTATGGTCGGTTGGGAGTCCAAATATCTTATCATTTTTCTTCTTATCTCGGTGTATCTCCTTTATTTCTAATCAAGGTCGTTTTCATTACATCCTTCGATTCTCACAGGAATATTTCCAATTATTTCATCCAGCTTAAATTGACATTTCACATGTTAGTTTTATCAAGTTCTATCATTTATCTAGTTTCATCTCGATCTATTATGTCCAAAACACATCTCATCGCCTCTATTATAAACACATGTGAGTCTATCTATCTATTTTTATCAAAATTTAATTAAAAATCTCAAAAAATATCAAATCCATTCCAACTATTAACTCCTACCTATCTATCACATCATCTAATCACTTGTCTATCCAAGTAACATTACATCTATCTTTATCTATTTTCTCAATCAAGTTAAATCCACATATCAATCACATCAAATCACATCTATTTATGTCCTCTACATCTATGTCTATCCAATCATCTATCAGTCTATGTCTATATCCATCACAATTACGCTACATCTATCCATGTATATCAAAATTAAAAGCAGGAGAACAATCATATGACAAAGGAAATGATGAATCTATATATATACATGAGTGTCTGTACAACAAAAAATGGGTGGCTCTCAATCAAGCCATCTATAAAATGCCTTCCAATCGAGGCTACATCACTACACTGATACAAAATACATCAATCTCTATATCGTAAAATCTGATGTGTGGAAGACACTATCTCCTCCACCCTCCTCTAGACCAGCCGTCTCTCCTGACCACCGCCTATCGAGCTAGACGCACCTGCCATCGGGAGGCCTCTACCCACCTCGGCCTCTCCGGTGCTCCTCCCTCTCGATGCCCCGATCGCCGTGGCCGCCGCCGATCTCCTCTCGCCCGCATCGAGGCACATCTGGGGCATGCTACGCTAGGACATCCTCGTAGTATCTCACCTCAGCGAGGAGAGACTGATATGTACTCGTGCTCATGGTACCAAGTGCTCGTAGAGTGGTACTGCTGGTCGCGCTTTGGTGGTGCCCCTCCTATGGTCGTGCCCCGTGTCCTGCACTCGACATGGTACACATCACCATACTTGGCCCCGAGGGCCTCCCTATGTCGGCGATGGTAGCGATCCCTCTCGCTGGATCACCGTATCTCACTCCTGGCGAGCGGCGCCTCTCTCCAAAATCGTGGCATCCTCTCCGCCTGCCGAGCTCGATCTCCTCAAGAGCCACCGGTGTGTATGTGTCGTGGTGATGTGCTCTCCCTCCGGCCTCTCCAAGACTATAGCCATATCCTCCTCATCGGCATCTATAGATGCCGGAAGGTGTCGTGGTAGCTCTATCGCATACCATGCCGCATAACCATCATCCACTCTGGGTCATCATCACTGTCTGTGGAGGGTGGGGCCTCTCTCAATGGATCTGCTAGATCAAAATCGGCAGATCAGTCTCTCATTGCCTCTTTATAAGGCTCGTAAGTAGTCGGCACTATTCGTATTTTAGGCCGAATCTGTCTCTCAATACCCGTATAAACGGGACACACTCACATATCAAGCTCGGCCCTAACCACCTCGTCTCCGTCTCAATCCCACCAGGTGAGCATCCTCACCGCCCATGTCGGAAATACCCGATATGGTCTCCGGATGACTGCTCGGTGTCGGGCGTCTCAAACGCCAAAGATACCAATCTACCTGATCTCCTCGTATCTCCCGAAGCCATATCAGCCCGCCATCACCGGAATCAGTAATCAATAGCTCCTACTACTGCTGGCATCCAAGGAAGCCCGGATGGCTCGACACCGCTTATATGCTCATATGCCCAAAGAATGGAGCATAAATCGACATCGATACTGTCCTCCTCCAACATGGTATACATCCATAACTCATGATATATCTCGAGCTTATCAACGCATCAAGCAAAGGCAAACACCGTCGAACTACAGGATGTCACAAACGCATCTAATAATAATGTGGGAATTCCCACCTCTTCAATCGTGTAGAGCAAAATAGGAGATCACCATCTCGAATCAAAACTATACGCCTCGCTTCCCGGGAACATCTCATGCCTCGTATTGCGAGGCTATCCTCACCGCCTGGACACTATCTTCACCGCTCGCCTGCTCTCCATACAATCGAACTAGGGCTCTCTACCGCCGCGCTCTCGTGGCGTAATTCTATCAGTCCCCGGTGATCGGCAGCCTCAAAATCCTCGTATATGTCCTCGTGGGTGATGGTCATCTCACCTGCCCCCAACCAAAAGGTGCAAGTCTCGGCTATCCCATCGCCGCACTAGTGCTCGTGATCAACTCTACATCTCGCGGCACTCATCTCGTAGTACCAAAGCCCCCGAGCCCGCTAACACTAAGTGGCGCCAATCTGCGCTGTGACGCTGGGGGAGAATGGTCTCCAGAGCTCAAGAATCGCATCTCTCATGTGTAGTACCTCTCGTGCCTGCATCCATGACATCAAGAGCAATATTAGCTTCATATTTACCCAAATCCGAACATCCAAAACAAATTTTATCATTTTCATCCAGATGTCTCGTCCAATCGGCGTCGATTAAATAAAATCGGTGTTGATCTCATATAGTCAACGCCGATTGAACTCAATCGGCACCGCCTAAATTACATCGACCACTTCAGAGGCTTCCATGGTGCTCAAATCTAATTTTTATTCTCTCGAATCAATCGTCACGGTGTAAATAAATCGCTCACGTTTTCCATTCACATATTTATATGTGCTCGAACGGTTGGCGCCGATTTGTTTGGTCGGCGCCAATTAGTGTAATCGCCGCCGATTTTCCATATCTCTTTGCCATAGTGTTGATGCTTGGCTTATTTATCCGTCATTATCAGTTTGAATGTTGCCTTTTGGCACATATTTTCGAAATTATCATCCATTCCAAGTTTGTTCCCTTTGCATGGGGCACTCGCACTTTTTTGGGAGCTTAGAGTTAACGGGTCTGTAGGCACTAACGTTGTCTACTTTGCAGACCGTCTGGTTGTCCCTACCAATGTGTCTCTCTTTAGATGCTGACTATTTTGCAGCCCTCCTTACACTCATGGGTCTATAGGTACTAACGTCATCTCATGAGGAGACCGTCTAGTCTGCCCTACCAATGTGAGTTCCTTAGGTTGCTGCCTCTTTATTTATTTTTGTGCGTCATTAATGATCCGGTCTACTCCAGACATCTAGCTGGGGCTTCTTGCATTTTCATCTACCTTTTTCAAACTTGGGATCGTTTGTTCTATCACCCATCCCATCCCTAGTTTGAGGGGGATCACATCATCACTTTTTCTTCCACCTCCTTGTTTTTGTCTCACAACCTTGCTTATCGCAAGTTACTTGACAAAAATGGGCAAATGTAGACACCTAAAATTGGTTATCCAATTTAGTGTCCCTCGGCTTGCGCTTGCTCTCTCAGCAACCTCGGGGCACGTTTATATCACCACTATCCCCTTGGGGTATTATTCAATTTGTGATTTAAACACCTATCCTAAGTTTAATTCACCCCTTTATGTTTTACTCCGTGAGTAATTAAATATTAACTATTTAATTACACCTTTTACATGTATCCTAACCACTTATCTACCCCATATCTATCCTATCCATATATCCCCCCTATTTCTCCTCCTCCCAAAGCGGGATATTTCCCATATTTGAGGTGGAGGGATCACTCTTATCTTTCTAGAAATCGCTCATTTTGGCCGTCTCGGGAGTCTATTCCGTGATCGGCACCGACCGGTACTCGGTCGACGCCGATTTTTCTGAGCGGCGCAAATTATAATAGAAGCCCGTAACTCGGCCGGAAGGAACACAAGGAGGCACACGGAGAGACAGATTGTAAGAGAGACACAGATTGTAAGAGATAGAACGAGAGATCTTTGCGCATCGAGCGTGAGCACTATCTATCGAATGAGAGTGAATCTTGTCCAAATCAATCCCTAAGAGGAGCACCGTTACTCTGCTCTTATCACATCAACATCGCATGTCTCCATTGATTTTCTGGTGACTCTGTTCTGCATCCAAAGACAGTGCGGTCTTGCAAAGATATCTCTCAGCCTCTCGCAGATCCAGCAGACGTTGGCAATCTTGCCTTCATTTTCTCGATTCCCAAATCTTCTCGCATTTTATCTCGGACGACGCCGATCTATATCGCCGACACCGATCTGGACTGGGGCCGACGCCGATCTACATCGGCCGATGCCGATCCGAACCTATCGACGCCGATTCGCATAATCAACGCCGATTCTACATAATCGACGCCGATCATCCTGCAAATAGGTAAAAGGACACAGGTAACACAAATCCAGCTTTGTTTTCACAGTTCCCTGTTTTCTGTTGCTTTCTGTCTGCTGTTTAGATTTTGTTTATTACTTTGATCAGAAAATCTAGTCCTGTACGTACATCTTTTATCATGTATGCTTCTTTACTTAATTGAAAACGTGGACTGACATCCACCGAGGGAGCTTATCGCTTCCCGGACCCGCTTCTCGGGCAGTCCACCTAAATATCTTTTAACGTGGTCTTTTTCTGTCAAGCATCGGTGTCTCGCAGGTTACTTGGATCTACTGTGCAGAATTGCTCGTGTGCGCCCGTCTTATCTACATTGGCTTCCTTATCCATCTACATCTTTGGATCTTGTCCATCAGGTATCAATTTCATTTGAGTTTTTCAAGGTTTTTGTGTTTAGTTTGGTACATTAACTTGGATAGGTAACAAGCGTGAAATTCTTGATCAACAACAAATCTATAGCCTCTCGGTGTATTCATTTATCCACTAGATATAAGTATGTACCTTCCAAATGCATTCTTTATCCTATGGATATTTCTATTTTAGATGCGTCTTTTATCCACTAGACGCAGATCTGTACCTCTTGGTGCATTCTTTATCCATTGGATATAAACGTGTACTTTCCAGATGCTTTATTTTACCCTATGGATATTTTATTTTTGGATGCGAGTCTTTTATCCACTAGTTATAGATATGTACCCTCTAGGTGCATTCTTTTATCCATTGGATATAAGCATGTACCTTTGGAATGCATTCTATTACCCTCTAGATAGTTCTATTTTGGATGCGATCTTTTATCCACCTGGACGTAAATTTGTACACTCTAGGTGCATTCTTTTATCCATTGGATATTGATTTGTACCTCCGAATGCAATGATCTACCCTATGGAAATTTTAGGTTTTGGGCATAGAATTTTATCCTTTGGTTACAAGTCTCGTATAGTGTGGATGCACTCTTTTACCCTTTGGACATTTGGGTGTCACATGTACCTTTTAAAAAGATCAACATTAAAATATTATTTTAATAGTAAAACCTTCTAGAGCTCATAACTTTTGATCGTAGCTCAGATTAAGGTGATCTTATGTTTGAAATTGTGTATTTTTTCGAGATCTACACATTGGTGAAATTTTTATACACATATTTCAAATGTAAAAGGTCTTGTTACTAATGTAATATTTACATGCACTCAATTATAAAGTGCCAAATTTGGGAGGGTGTTGTAATCACTTGTGGACGCAATTTCAGTTGAGCGACATCCTAAAATTTTGGGTGTTGCATTCTTGTATCTATGGGTGTATACATTTATATCTCTCTTATTTTCTTGAGATATTTTGGATCTATATTTTTGACACATTTTTGGCATGTTGATAGTCTCTCTTGTGGGGGAACTATTCTGGTGAAGCCTAGTGTTAGTTTTTCAATGTTCGAGTAGTTTATTTTGGTAACTCATATAGATTTGCGGTATCACTCTACTCATTCAACAATATGGGAGGATGTGGTGTTGATACTGATTCTTTAGGTTTCGTGTCCTTTCCTTGTTACCTTGGCTTTTCTTGGATCATGGCACTCATATTTATTTTGATCTCATGTCCTTACCTTGTTGCCTTGGTTATTGTTCTTGGATCATGACACACCTATTTATAGCAGTTGATCTTGCTTCTTTGGGTTTCATGGCCTTGTCTTTTTACCTTGGATTTTCTTATATTGTGGCACTCCTATTTCTTTGGATCTCATGCCCTTGCCTTGTTAATTTGGTGTTTCTTGGATCGTGACACACCTATTTGTAGTAGTTGATCAAATTATGTTTGGTGTTTTTTTGCATTTTCGACATCACTCCATTAACGGCCTCGTAGCATGGAGCTATTCTGGTGAAGACAAGTGTTAGTTATTATTGCGCACCAAAATTCTTCAACATCGTATGAATTTTTGGATCCGATCTTCTTCGGATATCTTGCAGTAGGAATTTTATCTCTCTACTTTGTTATTATGGTTTTGGGTACCTCATGTGTCTATTTTTCTCGGTTGTTATACGTGGGTACCTCATCAGGTCTTGTTATCGGGACCCACCTTCTTTTCCGCCCACCTAAGCTATGCTTATAGGAGGGTGTTAGTGTAGGTTATTATTTATCCTTTTATTTATTTATTAGGATATTTCTTACACCTTTGTTACCCCAACACTTGTTGGATTAGCTTTCTTAGGTTTACTAGTTGTGTGGAGTTAGCTTACTATTCTTATGGAGTTAACTTAACTACCAGTATCAATTAGTGGGAGTTCTTCACCACTGATTTAGGTAGTAGTTGCACTTCCCTCCTCCTATATGTACATCTTTCTTATTGAATAATTCAATTCATTGTATTGTAATGTATTGAGCATTATGGATTATGATGGATTTCCATATATGGTATTTTAGCTCTTATGTTTTATGAATCTAATGTGGTGTGATATTATTATCTAATATCATGGCTTGGAACAATATTCTTATCGTTCCCTTCAATTTTTGTGTATTTTCTTCTCAAATTCTTTAAGCTTTCAACTTGGAGTGCCTCACTTTCTCTTCTTACAAAATAGGTGAAAATTAAAATAAAATAAAAAAGGAATGGCGTTCATAGATATGCCTTATTTCTTCAATATTTCTTTCATCATTGCATTTTGATTTCCTTTTTCTCATTTAAGTAAATTTTTCCTTATGGGTCTTAATAAAAATCTTTCATATCATCTTTCTCATCTATTTTAATTAGGATTTAAACAAATTGCATTAAAAACTCCATTCATACACAACCAAACCACATATCACATAAAATTTTCATTTAAAATCCTTCCCATGTAGACCTACTTGTATTTCATTACAAAGATGAAAATATGACTAAGTATAATGTCCGAGTATAAATAATCTCGTGGGTGGTATATCGGCTAAGCACATGAAACCATTATTTTTGCAGACAAGAAAGTGAGGAGTAGGTCCCAATACCATGCCTCATACTAACCCTAACAAAATATGGGCCTCACATACCTTCATGTATATCTAGGACTCTTACTTTAAACTCACCTAAAATAAGCCTTATCTAACCTTTTCTTAGTACCCTTTTAGCCATTCTCTCATTTCACATGTTTCTTAAATTAATCAAGCTAATAAAAATCTTTGTGTGACTTATTTTCATTTGTTTTAAAGAACTATCTTTTTTTTTTTCTTCGTTGTTTGTTTGATTAGTTCATGGGTTTAAACATATAATAATATTGTCTCCAAAATATTGATGATATGAAAAACTCTCTTCAAAGAATCCCCAACCACTCTTGAGTCCCATATAAAGTATATTCCAAGTGTAATAAATAAATTTTGATGACCTTTAGGGCCTAGTCCATAACCCCTTCATTATCCTAGTAGTAAGCCAACTACATCAGAGTTTCCAAATCCATCTAGCTCACATTTTTTCAATAATGGTGATCCAATCTTTACAGAACTTTTAGACTCTAATCTAGTGGCCCTTAACTCTTACCTTCCCTCCTAGGGTGTCCTCCTTCAACAAATAGAGAAATAAAAATGACCTCCCATTACTAATGTTATCATCTATTATTCCCGACTCAATGACTACTATCCCGATCCTTTTTTACAACAATGCATCCCATATTTCATAAGCGAGGAATCAGAACATCACTCCCTACTTCATCGACTCCTATCACTAGTTTTGATCTCAATGCCATCTAATCACAAGACTTGTCCGACCAACAACCATCTATGTCATCGATGCTTTTTCTAACTCTTCATTTACACAAACTAACACTCTAACATATCCTTACATATCTAGTCTCACAGCCTCTAATGCTCCTCTTCACTTCCGGGATCTTAGTTGGTGTTCTACTTACTATAACCCTCTTATTGCATTTCAAATCATCCCATCATAACAACCTACTTCCTCAATTCAAAATAAAGTTTTATTTATCCCCGCATTTATGGCCCCTATCAATATGAGTTTCGTCATTATTTACTTCCCTGTTTCACAATATATTACCATCCTCTCTCAATATATACCATAACCATCTTGACCTCTTATAAAAATTCCATTCATACTCTTTATGAATACATTCAACCATCACAACCCTTATTCTCTCAACATCTCCACAATATCCCATCGAGTTCTCATCTTCATCATAATGACATGTTACCATATCATTTAAACCAACAATCAAACCTACATACCTATATTAAACATAACTCGTCATCTTCAAAAATTCAACAACCATATCAATATGATCATTTACAAGCACTTATGAATAGGATTACAAGTCATGAAGCCTCAACTATAGGTTCTAAGAGAAAACCCTTTCGATGAACATATTTGAAATGAACCCATCCACCCATATGTACCTTTTAATTCTTATCCCCCATACCGAGAACTGCAAAAATTTATAAAATGCTATAGTGAGGATGAACCATAGAAATACATTAGGGAATTTTTTATGCGTGTTATCTCATCACACATGACTAGGATCTCATGTCAAAACATTTGTCATGTCCTTAGCAGAGCTCCCCTTGATTGGTATAACAAAATCCCACAACATTCCTTCTTCTCTTTCACACAACTCGCATAGTTATTCCTAGAGAATTTCTCCATAAAAATTCATGTGATATCTCCATCACTGATCTCTATGTTATTAAACAATTTAAAGATAATTCTATTGCATATTTCTTCACAGATGGTGGGGATTATTAATCAATTATCCTTCTCTCTTTAATAAATTTTTTTATCGTGGTATTCACTTGATCCTATACTGAAGCACATATCATCAACCCTCCACATCCATTCCTTTCGTAAACTCAATGAATTATTTACCAAGGCCCGAAAACTAGAGCTTCACACTCTTAAAGATGGTAAAGTTAAACTCAGGTCAAAGAAACCCAAACCTGAGTCTTCATTTAAACCTTCTTCTAGCAATGATAAATCCAAAGGATCAAAAACCGGGTTTTTATAATGGGAAACAATGGGATACCTTATGCTTTGATCTTATAAAACAAATTGGCATGGGAAATAATTTTGAGGGACACATAGGATATAAAGGAAACTTACATAAGTTCACATGCATAGGTAAGTGAGAATCAAGTATGTAAAATATTGGGTTTGAAGAGAGAGATTCAAGTTTATTAAAGTATGTTGCAATGAAGAGAAAACTAGATAGAGTAGGTATTACCTTGATCAATAGCCATGTTTGTCTTACTTTTTCTTTATATATTGGTCTATAAAGATGAATAAATGTATCTAGGCTTGGATGTGATGGTTGTTTTCTTATATCTATTTATTTGAGGTTTCAAATTCAAGCATGAGACCTTTATTAGATATAAAAAGAACTATTTTATTTAAGAAATAAAATTATTAAACCATATTTACCTAGAAATAATATTATTGTGGGAAATAACCAAGATAATTTGATGTGTAGCAAGGGGTTACAAGTTTCATTCCCGACCCCTAATATTTTATTAAGCCTAAATGATTAAAAGCTAACATTTAACGACCTTAATAATTAAAATAAGTGAATCCTTAACTAAGATATGCTTTATGAACAAATGGTAAAGTTCAATACTATGTAATGGAGAGGTCTCAATTTCAACCCCATCCTAATAATTTTTCCATTTTGAAGATTAAAATGAATGAATATAACTAGAAACCAATATAGGATATTTGGTTATAAATTGTTAAAATATTAAAAAAATATTAATTGTGTTAACCATAATGATTTAATTATAAGGTAATTTATTTGAAACATTGAACAATAAAAGTTAAGTTATCCTTTAGAAAGGGGTCATGACCTACGGAGACCTAGTGAAAAGAAAAGATTATGAGAGAAAGATATTTATATTATAGAGATATTAACCATAAGACTTATACAATGCTTGAAAATAAATATGGAATACAAAATTAAGTGAAATTTTCTAAAGGAAACATTTATTATGACTACACACAAGAAAGATAGGTAAATTACAAAGAACCCTCTAGATATAATTAGTCATATTCATTAAAAAGTTGTCATGGCATGTTTAACATAGCCATGTATATTAGAAAGTAATATTATTTTATGCTTAAATTATTTTAAGGAGATAAGATAAGGAATATATATTTATTTATGAGACTTGGGAAATTACAAGTATTCTTAACTTAGATAGTGTAACACATTCACCCTATATATTGGAATTATGTTAAACTGTAAGCAAGGCAAGAACACTTTAAAATTCATAATGATGATTTTGATTGTTAAAAAAGGTAACATAAACCTACACTCTCACATACAAAGAGATCAATTTATATTTATTATTGCTTTTGTAGAATATGAGATCAACTTTATATTACGACCATATATATAACATGTTATTATAGATCTTGTAAATATTAAATCTAATGATTAAAATTTATGAAAAAGACAATGTTTTGGATTATGAGTATGTTTATTTATTAGACATATTAACAAATATCTTATATATTGGAGATTACAATGGAAATTTTGGTTTAGGATTCTCGTAAATATGATTCTTATAATCGGTTTTATGATAATTACAAAATTTTATATTTCTTGAGTGCTACTCCTAGTTAAAATGAATAAGAATTAAAAAGGTAAAGGAAAATTAACCTAAGACTAAGGATTATGTGATACTATGAATTCACACATTAGATATTGATTGTATGTTTATTGTTGTAATTTATAAATTTTATATATTCAAGTTATAGTAAAAGATATTTAAAATGTATGTTTTAATCTACAAACTAATAATTTAATATTAGATATAGGAGTGTGTTTTTAAACTTTATTTCTACACAAATTTAAAATTATATATTTTTAAGTTTTGGTTGATATTATTGAGAATGTTTTTTTATTCTTATTAAATTTCCATTATAGCATATTCTCTCTTACTTTAATTCCATTCAATTGCAATACACGCCATTGTCTAATATTTATTTACAACTAATCTAAAAAAAAAGGTTTTACTTCATCATTTAAATTGTGTTTTCGTTATTAAATTATTTCTTATTTATTTATTATTCCTTCATTTATGTGTCCTTAGATTTATTAACTATTTTTAAAGCAATTGGACACACATACAATATTAAATGTTTCTATTGAAACCCTAAACCTAGGTTTTTGAGAATTTGTCCCTATATTAACCCTTGAAATGGGTAAAAACATATAATAATGAAGAAAAAAATTGATCAAAATCAGACGCAGCCTAAGTGTAGAAGGTTTGCAAGATAAATAAATGGATTAACCAAATTTGTACACACAAATTATATTTTTCTTACTCTCTAATTAGGAAATTAGGAACATTAATGTTGTGTAATGTTGATAAGGTAAACACCTTAGTATTGGTACCTAAAGGGGAATGATTTATTATAAAAGGTGTATTAAGATCAATGAAAGGGTTTGCATGGGATTCCATGTGTGTGGTTTAATAAATGAATTTCAATGTATGTTGCCTAATTTAACTTAAAGTCACTGAAGGATTTGGTTAGGGTGTGTTAAAGTTTGATTTCTTAACTCATTTAACAGGATTATGAAGAGCGTTGTCTCTTCTCTTCTAACGGCTGAAACTTTTAATTTTTGTTGTGATGGAACTGTGCATTCTACACCTCAAAGCTTCTTAGATGGTGCAGTCATACCTAGGAGCCTTCCTTTGGCTAATGAGCCATTGTAACAAAGCCCTCTATTTAGATTGAAGTATTAGGGGTCCGTTCCGGCTCCACTGCTGAAGTTGAGGTCAATATAAAAGGGAAAAGTGAGACAATAGTGAGAAAACTACATCCCCTATTTAGGAAACAAGGCCAGATATGACAAAGCATGGCACGTGGGTGGGGATTTTCGAGAGAATGCTTGGCCAGAATGTTGATCCCATTGGCCCCGTGGATCCACATGCCTTGTCTATGTTTTCAATCTCTCGAGACGATTAGACTCCCATTGGCCCCGTGGATCCCCACTCTCTCGGTTCCTAAAACTCCTCTTCAGAAGTTAGTTAAAAATGATGGTTTATTAAGAAAATTTGAATACAAAGAAGAGAAAATTGTAGATCTCAATATGAAGGTTGATGAGGTTCTTCGGATGGTGAAGATGCATCTTCATCCAAGAGGTGAATCCAAAGGAGTTGGTACACAAAATAAAACATATTCTCTTCCTCTTCTGACCGTAGATCAGGCTCAAATTCCTCTTCTTGAAGCCACATTAAAAAATTGATTACTGTCAAAGAGGATCTAATGGAAAAGGACATGCATAACATTCCTGTAACAAAGTCTAAACTGCCTCCTAATGGAGGAAGTGAGATTAAAGTAAATAGTGACATTATTAGGTTATAAATCACCCCAACATTATATAATTAAAGGAGACAAAGGGTGTGATATTTTTGAAACGTTTAATATTCTACAATATAATAGAGACGTAGAGGAAAGCATCCCCATTACAGCTTTAGAATAGCAGAAAAATATCAAGATTACAACTTCACCCTCACCTCCGTTGAAAAGGATTATTGAAGGTTTACAAAATAATCCTAGCTTAGACAAAGATGAAGGTGTGATGACCCTTTTGAAAAGTAGCATGCTGGAAGATTGCATCAACACCCTATCACTGGTGTTTACTCTTGAGAAAGCCAAAAAATGGAAATCTAAAGGCTTTGAAGGCATTCCAAATGCTTAATTATTTGGCAAGAAAAAGTCACTGGGTAATTAGACTACGTCCTATTCTAGGGTTAGTAGATCCTTCAAGAGGCAAGATAATACGAGGGATAATACCACTAAGGGAAGACCTTCAAATAATGATCAGAGAAAAAGGAAATCAGTAAGGCTCTTGCGGATGGAACCCAATCTTCTTTGGACCATCTGGTGCACTCCTCACCTCATATTTTTATTGAAAATCATTTCTTGGAACATTAGAGGTGTTCAGAGAAGTGGTAAGCAACACACCCTCAAGGATCTTCAAAAAAACTACAAGTCCACCATTATGGCTATTCAGGAAACCAAGATGAATTTGGAAGCTATGAAGACTTGTAGTAGATATATTTGGAAAAAATAGGAATGGACTGTTGTAGATTCAAGAGGGGCATCTAGAGGTATTGTTTTCTTTTGGGACCCAACATTAATTTCTAGTAAGTTGGTTTTTTCCTCTTCTTTTAACTTTCTAGTTACTTTTCACATGCATGAAAATTCCCTTAGTTGGATCCTCTCGGTTATTTATGCCCCTAATAATCTTCATGGGAGAAGACAACTTTGGAAATACCTCCAAACTTTTCAAGCTAATTATGATAGTTGGCATTGGATGGTCATGGGATACTTCAAAACTCCACTTTATAATTCTAAAAATAAAGGAGGATTTTCTTTTCATACTTTGTGAATGGAGTATTTGGAAGATTTCATTTATCATTATAATTTCCTTGATCTAGAGCTTCATGGAAATCATTTTTACGTGGTCTAATAAGAGACTTGGAGATGAGATCATTCAAGTTCGATTGGATTGGGCCATTATTTCTACTAACTAGATTATATCATAAGGTTTTCACCTCTCCTCTCTCCCCTAGGATAGGCTCAGATTATAATCTTATTGCTATGAAAATTCTCAATAATTATAAGCCTCGCGCACCCCTCATTTAAGTTTGAGAAAATGCGGTTAACTATCCAGACATTAAGGATAAAATTAAGGAATGGTGGAGCTTAAAAGTGGATGGTACTGCTCAATTCAGATTAGTCCAAAAGCTTAAAAATGTAAAAAATAAAGTTAGGCCTTGGAATAAGATTTTTTTGGTAACATATTCATTAGAAAAACATGTTAGAGAAGAGGTTTAATCTTTGGGGAAAAGAGTCTCAATAGTTGGTATGTCTCATAAAGATCATATTAGGGGAAAAAAACCTTTTATATTATTTCCATAACCTCTTTTCTAATGAAGAAACTTTTTGGAGGAAGAAATCTAGAGATATGTGGCTCAAGGATGGCAAAAAAAAACCAAGTTTTTCCATATGAAAACTCTCAAGAAGAATTCTCACAACAAGATTTCATAAGTCTCCCTTTCAGACGGTTCTATTACTTCAAATCATAAGAATATCAAGAAGCTCAGCTCTTATAATAATCTCTTGAATGATAACTCCTCTTTATCCTTGGAGGAAATGAATACTTTTTTAGACTCTATTCCTCAAGATATTTTGGATCCAGATTAAAAATTGTTAGCAAACTTGTTACATTATAGGAATTGCAAAAGAAAGTGTTCTCAATGGAAGGGGAAAATCCTAGGGCTTGATGAATTCTCTACAAATTTTTACCAAAATATTTGGGATATATGCGTTGATGATCTTCCTAAAGAGGCCAATGAATTCTATAGGATAGGGAGACTTGTGAAAGAGATTAATAACACTTTCATTATGTTAGCTCCTAAGAAACTAGGGGCTAATTATTTCAATAATTTTAGACCTATTAGTCTCACTAATGTCCTATATAAAATCTCACAAAGATTTTAACAAGTAGAATTCAACTGTTTCTTCCTCACCTCATCTCCAATTAGCAAGGTGGTTTTGTAAAGGGAAGGCTTATACAAGATGGTGTTGTGATGGTTCATGAAACCATCCATTCTATGGAAAAAGTAAAAAAGTAGGCATGGTCTTGAAGCTGGACATGAATAAAGCATTTGATAGAGTCTCTTGGTTTTTCCTTGATAAGGTAATGTAAATTTTTTGATTTGATGCTCAATTTAGAAAGATCATTAGAGTTTGTATTTCAACTCCCATATTTTCTATGATTGTAAATGGAACTCCTATTTTCTTATTTTCAAGAAATAGAGGCATTCGATAGGGAGATCCCATCTCCCCCTTCTCTTCATCATCATGACTGATAGTCTCAGCCGTACCATTTCTAGAGTTGTTTCCTTGGGTTACCTCAATGGATTCCAACCCACATCTCTGGAGCTCATTGTTTCTCATCAAAAATTTTATCATGATATTATCCTTCTACTTATTTCCTCTATTATGGAAGAAAAAAGATGAAGGCTATTCTCAAAACTTATGAAGAGGCTTCAAGACAGATAATTAATTTTGACAAAATTTCTCTCTATTTCTTTTACACTCATCTAGGAAGGAAACTAATTTTTTTCATATTTTTGGGTTGTGAAATTAAATCTCTTCCCACCACTTATCTTGGCCTTCCTCTTAGTACTAACAAAGTATCCTTGAGTGTTTGGAATGAGTTGCTTGGTAGGTTTCATAGGAATTTGGATGATTAGCAGGAGCCATCCTCTCTAGTGCAAGAAAAATCCTTCTAATCAAGAGCACGTTTCAAAACCTTCCTATCTACATTATGTTGTTGTTCTTTATCCTTTCTTATGTTGTTGATAGGATTTAAATAATTCAAAATAACCTCTTATGGATGAGTATAGAGGATAAATATAGATTCCACCTTGTGGCATGGGATAAAGCTTGCACCAACAAAAGTGTGGGAGGATTAGGCATCAAAAATATCAAAATAATGAATGTTTCTCTTGTCTCTAAAATGAGTTGGAGGTTGATCAAGGAGAACCTCCCCTGGAATACTATTATCAGAGCCAAATATCTGGATCAAGGTACAACCCAAGATTTTCTCAAGCTCGATAATCTTCCCAAAGTGGTTCTATTTTTGGAACAATCTGGTTAAGACTAGAAAAAATCTAGAGGTTGATCTGTAAATGGAATCTAGGAAATGGTGAGGACATTAATTTTTTTGATTACATATAAGCATATGTTCACAATCTTACAAACAATTTCCACTGGGAACAACTCAAAAGCAACTTCAAAATGGCTATAGGGCAGAAGGTCAATGACTACATTTGTAGCATTGATGGAAGACCTCAATGGAAGACTTTAAAATCTGATATCTTTGTTCATAAATATCTCATTATGGATTTCCAAAAGAATCTTAGTCATATTAAAATTATCCAAATACACTCTAAAGATGATTTTATATGGTACGATTCATTTGATGGGGATTACTCAGTAAGAACCGGTTACCAAGTTTTTGCGCATGAAACCCCCTGTGGTTTTCCATGGAGAAAGATTTTGTTCAAGGAACTCACTCCTAAAATCAATCAGTTCCTATTGTAGGTTTTGAATAAGAGTATCCTTACCATTGATAACCTCATCAAGAGGGGTTCCACCATTCCCAATAGGTGCTACCATTGCGAAAAAGAGAATGATTCTATCTAACACCTTCTCTTACACTTCCCTACTGATGTTGCTTTATGGAAGCTTATCTTTAGCAGATTTGGCATGAGTTGGAAGTTCTCGGATGATATAGTTCAATCCTAGGAATAGTGACAACCTCATTTCAAACATGGTTTGCTTAAGAGGTTCGGAGGATTATATTTCAACACACTATCTGAAGAATATGGAAGGCTCTAAATTCTCTCATTTTCAGAAATATTATCAAATCCATCAAAAGGATCCTTAATTAAATCATGGTTGCAGCCAAGGAAAAATTCCTAAAATTCAAGCCTCCCAAGAATTCTAAGTACCCCAAATAAGAAGAGAGGTTCTATGGTTTTGTACTCTTGTTTTTTTGTGCGGTTTTAGTATTGCGTTTTTGATGTTTTGCATCTTTTGTTGGGATCCTTGTAGGAAGATGACCACGACTTTTTTTTATCAGATTATCTCGGCTCATCTTAGGTTTTTATGTTTGGGATTGGCCCCACATATCAACAAACCACTCTTCCCTTAATGTTCATCCTGTATTTTTATCCTTTTTGTATAGGGCATGATCCCTTCAAAACAATTTACCAATAATAATTAAAAAAATATACATTAAACAAATATTAGAATTACATGAATATAAATGATAAAAAAATTTATACATTAGATTAGGAGATATGGAAAATTTATCTTTAATATGAATCACAATAGTTCAATGCAAAACACACACAAGAAAAAAATGGTTTTGAGGAAAACACAAGACCAAAAATCATGTAATGAAATTAAGATTTGAAATATAAAACCCTAAGGGTGAGGAATGAAACCCTAGCTTGGCTTGGATCAATAGATAAGTATGTTCACCAAAATGTAATATGGTGTTTAGGTTTATGATCCCAAATCTTATTACTGATTGTATAATATATTCCATTGAGGGAGATGAGATTGGTTGGTTAGTAAAAACCAAAATCCAAGTGAATTAAGCTCAAATTTTATAGCATGACAAAAGATAATATATGTAGGGAGAGAGGTGGTGGAATAATTGAAGATAGTGAAGGCAATAGAATCTTTGGGAATCTAGACCAATTATTATATACGAAGTTATGTCCTTTATTAGTGCTCTTAAGTATGTTAAATCCTTGCAAATTAATAAAATGGATAGTCAAAGAGTATTTATTATCAACAATCTCACTAATGTTTACCATCCTAGATAGATAATTAGTAACTTGATTAAATAAGTGTTGGAGATAACTCAATCATTCAAAATGTGGCTTCTAATAATTTTTAAAGGAAGGAAACCTAGTAGCATATATTTTTATATTTTACATAGGTGTGAATGCCAATAATTTGGAAGCATCGAATGTGATGGATGATATGTTATAAATAACCATATTTTTTACCCCTTCATGATAGAACCGATAATCCTGGTTTAAATAAGGAGTCATGTCTCTCAAGAGGGGCATTTTAAACCTCGTATTGTTTCCCTAACACTTTTTAAGTCTAACACACATGCTATAAATTTACTTCGACACATTGGTTTTGGAATATTAAAAATAGTTAAAATAGGATTTGTAGGTATGACAACATGTCTTGAAACTATGTAAATATAGATTTGGTAGAGTTTCATCAAGGTGCCTCTATAATTTATAGAGATCGGAAATTATGTGCAAGATAGATTTGTTTGTAGGAGAATATGTTCATATCCAATATTGTCTAAGAGGATACAATTTTCCATCCTAGATATTTGTTTACTGATTCAAAGTTGTAGTTTTTATAGTTCAACTATATTTTTTTTGATTCAACTATATTTTTTTATAGTTTGAAACCTTTTTTAATAGTTCAACTCGATATATATTTTATAGTTCAACTAAACAAAATAAATTGATGATTCAATGTGTAAATATATCAAAATAAAATTATGATCACAAGGGTTTTAAGTATGTATGTACCAATGTTTGCTTGTTTAGGAGCCTCTTTTGTATCCTCTCTCTCTTTTTGTTTCTCCCTATGAATTGATCTTCTAACATGCTGCTCTTATAGATCTGCCTCGCTATATTTTCGCTTGTTATTTTGTTTATTTGTCATGATTCCTCCACTTTGTCAATTTTCACATGTACACACAAATTGCTAGATCTGGATCTAAGAATAAATTCATAGGAAAACTATACACTTGTAGCTCTTACTATAAAAATATCTTAATAGATTAGGTTGTATTTAATTATTGACATTAAAAATAGGAATTGTATTTTATTTTATGATTTTCTAACTTAAAAACTACTTTTCTAATTTTAAAATAATTTTGATATAATATACATGTTGATACATAATCACAACACCCCGATTGTTTACAACTTGATAGATTGAAATTGTTAGTGTGATTGTATATCATGGAACTTTTCCCAAAGCGTAGGAATTTGTAATCGATAAAGGTCTCCGGATGAAGGTCAGTTCCTATTCCTCGATTATGATACACACACTTGAATTATAGAGGATCTATCCTAAAATATAATCTAACTTATCAAGAAGAGAAGGTTAAAAGGATTACAAGAAATTGAACCTAAGCTACATGAGGTGATACACTAAAAGGAATATTAAACACCTACTTTACATGGAGATGAAAACCAATAAGTTTTAAGGGGATGAATACACACCAAAAGTCAACAAATTGTTATGAATTCATTGAGAGGAGAAAAAATGGAGAGAAAATAGAGATTAGATATCTCTTATTCATTCTATTAATATCAGAAGCACGTTACAAATTATATAGGAGAGAAGCTTAACAATATTCCCCATAATAGTAGGAGGGGGTTACAACCAGACAGAGAATAATGGGATATGAAACAAAAACTCCTAATATATAATTATTTTCTACGTAGACTATGCCAACATTCCCCCTTATTACATTATTCTTGCAAATGTAACCCCTAAAAAGTTTAAATTTCACTTTTCCAAGAGATTTGGTGAGAATATCAACTACTTGTGCTTCTATAGGATAGTGGAGCTGAATGTGATGGTTCAAGACATGATCTTGAATGAAATGACAATAAATCTCAATATGTTTTATTTGTTCATGAAAAACATGATTCTGCATGAGCTTCAACACTCTCTTATTGTCGCAATAGAGAATAGGTGACTTTTTTTTCAGGAATGCCAATGTCATCCAAAATGCGACGTAACTATATCAATTCACATACATCTCCTCGTATGGCATAATATTTTGCCTCTTGCCTATCCACGAGATAGGTCCAGATCCGAGATGAAAAATGTATCTTGTGGTTGACTTCCTATCATCAGATCTGACGTAGTCCGAGTGGACGTATCCCTATAAGAAGAAATGATCATTCTTCTTATATTCGAGACCATAGTCAACTATACCTCAGACATACCTCAAAATGTGCTTTTTTACAATCCACTGACATTTCTTCGGCTCCTACATTAACCTGGAAAGATAACTGACAACATAGCATAGATCTAGTCTGGTATATGTGAAGTAGATGAGCCCTCAAACAAATTTCTTGAAGCGAGTTGCATCTACTTGAGGTGAATCCTAGAATCTTGAAAGTTGTAAATGTTTTACCATCAAAGTGGATAGAGGTTTATAGTTGGACATATTATATTTTTCAGGAGTGTCTTGGCATACTTTATCTGGGAGAAAAAATGTGATGCTTCTTTTTCCATATCTCCAAGCCAAGACAATAATGTAGTAGCCCCAAATCTATCATGTCGAAGGTTCTTTTGAGATCATTCTTCACAATATCAACCTGATCTTCTAAACTTCCAGTGATCACAAGATCATCCACATACACAACAAGAATGACAATTTCTTTTCCTACCTTATTTATATACAAATTTGAATATGAGGGGCTACGAGTGAACCCATGCTACAAAGGTGATCATCTATCTTGATATACCATGCCCTTGGAGCTTGTTTCAGTCCATACAATGATTTGATGAGACGACATACCTTTTTAGGATGCTCTTCATCAAAAAATACTTCAAGTTGGGTCATGTACACTTATTCTTTCAAATCACCATTTAGGAAAGCACTCTTGACATCCATCTACTGAAGTTTCCATCCTTTCTATGTTTCTAGTGCACAAACTACTTTGGTGGTCTTGATCTTTGCAGTGGGTGCAAAGGTTTCTTCATAATTGATTCTCTCTTTCGAGCATTCTGAGCATATCCTTTTGCTACAAGTTGTGCTTTATGTTTGTCGATGGATCTGTATTCCATATATTTTGTTTTGAAAACCCATTTGAAGCCTATGGGTTTTTTCCTATGGGAATTGAAAAGTTCCCATGTCTGATTTTGCATGAGTGAGTCATATTCTGCATCCATGGATTCTTTCCACTGAGGTTGACTGAGTGCTTCACGAACATTATCAGGCTTGGAGTTATTAATCAGTGAACTCATGAGTGTAAAATTTACCTCATTTCTTGTTTGAATCCTCATTTTGACTCCGGATGAAGTATTTGGGAGTTGTTGCAAATGAGAGTCTTTGATGGTGCTTTGTACCCACTTCGGATGAGAACTTAGCTAATTTTGTGAAGAATTGTTTCATTGATGTGAGGATGGATGTAGAGTAACATTCTCCAGTTCTCCAAGGTCAACATATAGCTCCCCTTGCAACACATATTTTCTCTTAGTAGTCTCCTTTGGTTGATCATCTGATTCGGAGACTAGTTAGTGAGAGGTGGTTGGTAATGGTTCTTCATTGTAGAATGTTGAGTCAAGGATGACTCTTCACTAACCACATCTTGAATTTCATAGTTTTTCTTTGTTTTAGGATCCATGAGACGGTATACGTTTGAGGTATACCTATAGCCAATTAGGATTCACAGGAGTGTCTTTGGCTCAACCTTCTTTCTCTTCTTAGCTGGGACATGCATATATGTTGTGTAACCAAATACTCATAAATGATAAATTGATGGATTTTTACCACTCCATACCTCTTCTAGCATTTGATCCTTTAGAATATTTGTTAGTACCCTATTTATAAGATATATTATTTCCTATCTTTGCTTCATCCCAATAGCATTCCTCCATTTTTGTTGTTGATTGCATGGAATAATCCATCTCCATCATTGTGTGATTGTGTCACTCCATGATTCCGTTTTGTTGGGGTGTGTAGGGAGTAGTTAGGTTCTTCTTAATGCCTTATTGGTTTAGGAAGGCCAAGAATTATTTGATGTGAATTCCCCCCCTCAATCTGAGCAGAGTAGAAGAAGTGGTTTTCTAGTCTCTTTCACAACACGTTGATAGAAATTATGAAAATGGTGAAGATCCTCACTCTTCTTCTTCAGGAAAAACACCCACATATTTCAAGAGTGGTCATCCATAAACAATTGGAAGTACTTGTATCCTAAAAATGAAGCAGGAAGTGGTCCATTCAAATCGGTATGAACTACCTCCAAACACTTCTTGGCATGGAAGGTTCTCGCCTTAAATGGATCCTGTGTTGTTTTCCTGCAAGACAACTAGGGAAAATAGGCAAGGAACTAGACAATTTGGGAAGTCCATGTACCATTTCTTTTGAACTCATCTAATGCAATGAACTAACCAACAAGTGACCATATCTAAAAGGCCAAAGGGCATTATATTATACTGTTGATGTAGATAAAGCTACTAGAGAAGATGAAATAGTATTTAAAGAAAATAATTTATCATTTAGAAAATCTCTAGGAATAATTGTACCTTCTCTTGAGATCAAGCATGATTTGATGCCATTTTGAACATGAAATTCTAACTTTAGATGAGGATTCAAGAGCTGATTGACTGACAAGATGTTGCTAGTCAATTAGGAACATATAATACCTTTATAAGCGTACATTTTCATGGTCCCAAAGGAATGGTAACTTGGCCTATTCTTTCTACAACGTACTCTTTTTCATCTGCTATCTAAACCCGATCTCTAGTGGGTTGTTCATTTAGTGAATAAAATAGCTTCTTATCACCGACATATGCTTACTGGAACCCGAGTCTATCAACCAGACTCTCTTCATGGGTTGTGAAGTCTGAGAGACTAGTACAAGATTCTTACCACAATTGGCTCCTTCTAGGTGTCTCCTCATCAGAGTCATCATCTTGTTGAGTTGTGAGATGTCCCTTATAATTTCTTTGATGGGGACGTCATTTTGAATTTTGAAAATCTTCGCATCCGGATGGGATTGATTGACTCGAAGACCCTTGTTTCAAGCCATTGTACCAGTAGTGATCAATGTCGTGAGTGTTGGTTTTACAGATTTGACACCACCTCTTTGAATTTTGAGCTTTACTATTGATGTTGATGTGCTTGTGTTTTCTTCTCTGGGGGACCTTTCTGATTCTTCTGGCCACGATGGGGCTTTGAGAAAAGGGATTTATCCTGGGCCTCATCTTGGACTAAATTGATGGCCTCCTCCTACTACAACAAGTTCACGAGTTCTTTGAATGTCAATTTTCGTTTGGATACATTCAATGTCATAACGAACACTTGGAACTGAGAAGGGAGTGCCCTCAAGGTGATCGAAACAAGAATCTTGTCTTCTACCTTTTCACCAAGTCCTAGTAACTTTGTTCACATCTCAGCCACCCAATGTAAGAACTCCTCAACTTTATCATCTGACCCCATACATAGGGTGTTAAGTTTTGACTGAAGATGGAGTATCTTAGTCTGATTCTTCACCTCAAATATAGTTGGTAGTTTATCCCATGCTTCCTGTGGTTTCTCTACATCCCGAACATGTGGTTACACATCATCAATGCTTTGGCACTAGCCATCTCATATTTTATGAGTTCATCAGGGGTAGTGGGAACTGTCATTGACCCTGTGACGATGCCCCATAATCCTTCAAACTAAAGGATAGTTTGCATCTTTGTTTTCTAGGCCGCATAATTTGGCCCTTTAAGTAATTGAGCATCGGAAAGAAGCAACTTGAGCAGACATTGTAATAAAATAAAATAATATTTATTTATTGCTTGCCAAGAAATATTGAGTCTCTACTCACTGGTGAGAGATACTTTCTTGTATATGTTCTCGATACTCACGTCTTTGAGAGATGATGACACTTCTGGGGCATTTTTCCTCGTCTTCACGGTTTGCATCATAACCAGATTCTAGCTAGATCGAACTCAATTTTCTGGAAAATGACATCGAAAAGAAAATCCTCTAGAATTCCTCTTGAATTAGTTCAGAAAATACAAGGTTTTCAGTATAACGAAGCTCGTTAAGCAAGGTGAAATAGAACCCAAATCTATCTTGAGCGTCTTGACAATGTTCTTGGGCTTGTGAGTCTTCCTTTTGGATCTCAATAGTCCCGATATTCTCATGCACATTTGACATTCAATGTTGGCTTGAGAGACTCAACATTGCCTTGGTGGAGGCCTCTTCTTTAGTCCATAATGGCACTTTTTTATAATTATTTAGCAAACATGGCTTTCGACCACCTGGTATAAAGATAACTCAAACATTTTTCTCCTGCATTCAGACCTCTCTTATTTTGCGATACCCGTTCAGGCAGAAAATTAAAAAAATAATGCTTTTAGATTCTTTAATGCAACAGAAAATGCAAGTGTCTTTTCCAATTTATTCCACTTGTGTAAGAATGAAGATATATATTTTTTATTAACGGAAATACCTTCTATTCCTCCCACTTGGATGCCTGCATCCACGTCCATGGACAAAATGAAGAACCAGGTCCAGACTTTGCACAACGTTGGTCACTAGAATGTATCAGGAAGATACGTCTTGATTTTAGTAGCAAATTACAGCCAAATTAGCCAAGTTCTTAGTCAGTCGTTTTCTTGTGTAGTGTATTTGGCAATAAATTACGTTGCCTTCCCACATTACCTTCAAATCTTCACTCCACAGATCCTCCTTACACGTTGTAAAGCCGTGTACCCACTTCTACCACGCTGGTCAAAGAGATGTTGGTCAAAGAGACTTCTACCACATGGCCACGAGTAAGGGAAGGTCTTTCACATAGGTCGCTGGAGAAAGTGCTAGTTTAAACAACACTCTAAACTTGCCACACATCAAGAATTTTACAAAAATAAATTCAACAATCTCCTCTTTGACTGAATGGAAAGTGATCTTCCACGCATCCTCTTCCACGCAGGTCGCTCCTCAACACAACAGTATGTCCTCCTCATGTCTATGCCGGAATTGTTGTTGCTTTCTATTTTAGAAGTTTTTTTCTTTTCCACAGGCCCGGATAGAAGAAATGCTCTGATACCAGGTTGAGAGGAGCAAAAATGGAGAAAAAAACAGAGATTAGATATTTCTTATTCATTATATCAATATCATAAGCACGTTACAAATTATATAGGAGAGAAGCTTAACAATATTCCCCATGATAGTAGGAGGGGGTTACAACCGGACAAAGAATAATGGGATATGAAACAAACACTCCTAATATATAATTATTTTCTATGTAGATTATGCCAACATTCATTCACCATTAAACATAGACCATTAAATATGCAACACAATTTAACATGCACAGTTAACCAAAATTGTAATGAGAGATCAGAAAGATGCAATAAACATGTAAGAGAGGGTTAAAATTCATCCAAAGACTTATATTATTGCTCCACAGATTTGATAAAGTGCATTATAATGGCCAAGAGGCAAAAAATTGCATTACAAATTGAATGGGAGGTTTGAACTCACAAATTCACTTACAGACAAGAGAAGAAGGGAGGGTGTAAAGCAAGATTATCCAACCTTTTGAAATGAACCCCTCCTTACAATTTATAGGAAGAATGAGAGAAATGGAGAGAGAAGGAATTTGAAATATTGCTTTAACCACAAAAAAATGCATTAAAATCACCTGAAACAATGATGGATGCCATTGCAAAACCCATGTAGCCATGTATTTTTCCTTGTTGGAGAAGAAAGGAAGCCCATGCCTCATCGTTTTGGTAGGTAAGAAATCTAGAAACACCCTCTAAAATGGTGCACTATATTTCTTCATTTTTAAATAATTAGCCTTACTAAAATTAAGAAAACCAGTCATAGTTATGTAGAAGACACTGAGAGATTTCCAACAAGTCTAATTGTATGTAAATCCGAGCTCATAGTCAAAAAATTTGGCCATCTAAATATGAGGGTGCCATTCTACAATAAATGCAAGTGGTTGGCTTGGTCTTTTCGGACTCTGAAATTGCATCGCAATCTCTGAGATCAAAAATTTTAGACTTTCAGGATTCAGAACTTCGGAATTTTCCACTTCGGAGTTTGTTGCACTGTTCATCAGTCTAAGCTAGTGAATCCTCCAAAATGTCAAAATCCTAAAGTCTGAAATTTGGAATTTGGGTTTTGAACTCGAAATTGTATTGAGTGGCACTGACCTTCTCACCCCCGACCTTGTGTAACCTTTGAAACCCTAAAGTCTAAAATTTCAGACTTCAAGTTTTAGACCTTTAGGTTTTGGGGTATTTGAGAGTTCGGTTTTGAGGATTTGGGTTTTTAGTTTTCATGGTTTTGGAGTTTCAGGGGTTTGGGTTTTGGGTTTGGGGTTTTAGGGATTCGGGTTTTCAGGTTTGAGTTTTGGGAATTGTTCATCCACTCGGCCCTTCTACTAACTCTGAACTCCCAAAATCCCGAAGTCTAAATTTTGGACTTCGATTTTCAGAATTTTCTCCCCTCCCCCACTGGCACTTTGTTCACTGTGAGCTCCCAAGACTCTGAAACTATGCAATTGACTTTGTCTTTTATGTGTTGACCTCTAAATTTTTGAGCTTTGGCTTTGCTTGTCTTTGGGTTTTACCATTTTTCGCTTGGGCCTACCTTTGAGCAACCTCACCTCCGAAGTCCTATATTTGGAATTTCGGAGCACCTTCATTTCTTGAACTCCTTTGCAATGTGCTCAAAGCATGTTTAAACTATTTGGCCTGGTCTCGAAGTGTGATCTCCCCTAGCCGAATCGATCCCTCATTTTCTCTATGGGGTCATGTTTGTCCAATTTCACTTGAGGGGAAAAATTGGATAACAATACAATTATTAAATTTTGTAATGTATTTTGAATAAATTTAAGTAGATGAATATAGCTATGTTTTAGATTTAATTATATATATATATAAAGTTTTATTTTGATTTATGTAATCAATGTTGGAAGTTAAATAAATCAATGTATCCACATATTACATGATTTTATCTTTTTATATATAATAATAATAATAAACACATTAAATCTTAAAATGGAATGACATAAGAACTCATAAAAAAGTGAAATTAGTTATTTGTAGATTGTGATATGCTTTTGACAGATTTTATAGATCCCTGATTGGAATGGATGTATATATTCTCACAAATACACAATAAAAATATTTCAATATAGTTTTTAACTATCTCTTGGTGAATAAAAAAGAAAACAAAAATTACATTTTCATCAACAAAAAAGAAACCTACATCAATATGTGATTCTTCTCATGAAGTAGTATTATTGACAAAAATAGTTGGTGATTTACATGTTTCATAAAATCAATTATTGATATTGTAATATGATAACAAAAAAAGAATAGATATTTAGAGCTCCACGTTTAAACCTAATCTTGCCTATTTTTCATGGTTTTAAATTTATCATGGTCTACCACAAAGCTATAGTATTTTACATTTATGATTCCCTAGCCATAAAAATGAAACCTAGACCATTATACAACATGTTTCGATATATTAAAAATATCATGTTGCCAAGCCCTAGATTCATGTTTTCATCAAAATATCTATAATTTTTCCTTTCTATAAAAGGACATCCTTATATAATATATCTATATCACATTCCTATAGTATGTACATAGGTGTTGTATGAAATCATTAGAGTAAATTTTGTTTTTCATATAGAGAGAGAGAGAATCAACTATTTTTTTCTCATACTTTTATTGGTTGCAATATATCAGATTATAATTAATCTATGATTATTTCTAATGTGGCTTTTACAAATTTAGGTGTAATGTCAAAAGGTGTTTTTAGAGGTTTCACATCTCTTGACCCATCTTTCTCATTAGGTGAATGCTCTAATGTACCATGGCTTAGTCACACCTCTTACCCATTCTTGTGATCCATTATTGAGAGTTAAGGGTAATATCATACCCACTCCAATCATTGCTCTTAAAACCACTCAATATATATTTCTTTACCTCTCTCCCAATCTCCTATATTGAATAAACATGTATGGTGCGAATAACCATCACCATGATGTAATAGGTGGGCTCTCTTTATTTTACAAAAATATCCCTTAACTAGCACTATAAATTTCTATGTCATGTGGATAGGAACAAGACAAGGAATAAGTAACAAAAAAGTCATTGATATCACAACAAATCATAGCGAGGTCATACTAACTCGGTTTGAACCTATAGAGGTGGTTAAGGTGAGCCAAATGACATGGATCCTCTTCTATATAATATCTTTGCGATTAATTTTTACATAGACTTTTGTTTTATTTAGTTCTTTCTATTATTTTTGTAAGTTATACCTAGGCCTTTGGCCTTCGGCCTAGTGTAACGTTCATATGGAATATTTCCAAACTATCGAATATTTTTATGAATAGTGTTTGCATGTTTTTGGATTAATATAGTATTTTTTGTTCAAAATAATAATCACAATTATAATATAATTTAATATTTAATATCTTCAAGTGATGTGTAATGAAATTTTATAATGATTAAAAATATTCTCATATAATGATATTTTGTTAATTACTGAAAACATTAAAAATGAGTTTTCATTTCAATATATCTATGATTAAGAAAATATTGTAATAAATAAATGATAAATCTAAATACATATGAGCACAATGATACAAACAATTAAGTATATATTTGATTCAAGCAAATAAGTAATTTAAATTTGAAACCCTAGTTGAAAATGAGGAGATAAAAGACTTTCGCTAATTCACGGTGATGTTAGAGTTTTGTCAAGCAAGAAAATAGATGAAAGAGGGACTCAAAGTGTCACCAATTGAACAAAAAAATTGCAAGATTTTCGGAAATTCTAGGACTATGGCGCCTATGGAGGGTCGGGGTGCAGAGACCTTCTCAAGCTTTTGTCACTTCACAGAAGTTGCATAAATCATTTTTATAGGCGCGACATGTTCGTTGGATGTTTCCTTTAGTCGCTTATATATCAATCCAATTCCTTGTTATTATCCTGAAACTTGCAATAATAAATAAGCACCTACAAAATAAAAATGTATCAAATTTGAAAAATAAAAAGATGCAAATGGGGAGTAAAACTAACCTCGGTGGTCACCCGATTGAGTGAACTTACGATCGAGTGCTACACTACATTTAACATTCCATGAAATTTTGCATGTGTGTGTAAAATCAGGCCCTAGGTATGTCTTGTGCAGGATGCACTTGAATGGTGAGCAATAGCTGCATGTAGAAGATTTAGATAGATGTGTGCATGGAAAAATGAACTTCCCCTCCTATGAAGTGTATACAAAAGAATGAATCCTTTTTTCCCTTGTGTGAGTACTAGATGGATGTTTGAATACTCTAGTTCTTGGTCCTTTCTTATGATCACATCGCTTTATATTTATATGATTCCCTTGTTTGAATTTCATAATTAATCACTAAAAGGATACTAGTAAGAAATGAGATTCCTAAACGGATATAAGAGACCCAAAAGATGTGAGAAAAGTAAAAAGAGGTCGGGGTGCCTAGATGGGACAGGGAGAGCCTAGGTGGTGGTGTTAAGAGTTAGAAATGCCAAAGGATGAAAAGAAAGACTCGAGCAAGAAGGAGTGTAAGAAAAATAAGAAAACCAGAAAATAAGAAAAGAGGTGAAAGATAGTGATTATTTAGTGCTTTTCTCTCTTAGGAATCATATGAATAGTAGTATGTGTTTAGGCCTAAATAAATACCCAAAGTGCATGGTTTAGTGTCTACATTTTCTCCTACTTTATATTTTTGAGTGAATTTCCAATAACATAAAGTAGATAAGATATGTGTACCTAATAACCATGTATATCAATTACAAAAAGAGTTCTAAGAGATAAGAAAATGTGTGGAGTGATAAAAATATGATGCGTGAAAGCTCGAGAAGAGGAATTGAAAAACAATGATGATGACCTTAGGGTGAGAGTGTATTTGTAGATGTCACATTGTACCTCTTTTTGATGTATCTTGTTTTGTAATGATATTTGATTGATGTGACAACCACTTCCCATAATGATGGACCTGCAAAAGAGAAGAATGAATAAGTAGTCAAATACGTGTATATGAAAAATTTGATCAAAACACATAAAAATATGTAAGTAAGTATCTACAAAAATGAAAAGGAATATGTGCACCCAACCAATGATGACTGAAAGAGATAGAAAGGATCCGAAGATGTTGTAGAAAAACAATTTTTTGGTGATCTCATGCCGATTGCGCTTAGTGTGAGTTTTTGGGAAATCTCACGCCCATCTATGCCAAGTAAGGAAGAAGTGTAGGATGAAATGTATAGTATCATTCTCTAACCATTGAATGCTTCCGAAGTGTAAACACCACTGCAAATGGTGTGTGAAAATCCAATCCATTTCGATCCAATCTGATATAATGTGAAGGTAGAAAAGAAGTCATATGCATGCACGTCGAGTGTTGAAGGAGTGTGTGTCCTATAAAATTTGTTGTTTAAGATTTTTTGAACTGTTCCAAACCGAGAAAATCATATAACTCTCCCCTAGTCATAGGTTTCGAGGCTCTATTGTTTGTGTCTGGGCATTGGTGTCTATGTTGTCTTTGAAGACCTAAGTCATATTTTGGGCCATTTTTGTAAATGAAGACTGTGTTAATCCAAAGTACTTAACTATTTTGAACTATTACTATAAATCATTGTATGGGGTGAATGTTTCACCAATGATGCACCCTCTCATTTGGGGTGCATGCAACATCACTAGGAGTATACGACCCAAAGGAGTACTAGAAAATGAACTAAAATGGATGCCCCTATAGGGGGAAGGGAATGTTCTTGGTGAAAACAAAAGAACATGCAAATAAAGTGGATAGAAAACATTTCTTTGTACATAAAAGGTAAACATGCATACGAAGATGAGATGTAAACTAGCAAGTAAGAATACAATGCACAAGAAGACAAAGTAGATCGTGAAAAGCGGGTTGCAAACATGGGACATCACTCATGATTTTGAAAGACAATCAATGTTGAAGTGGAAAAAGTATATAGTGTGCACACAAGACAAAGATAAAATCCTCAAACAATAGTATAGAATGGAAAATAATGGTAAGCAATGTATCAGGACAACCATGGTAGAAAATAGTTTTCGCAAATAAAATGTTGCACATTAAGTACCCGTTAGCATGTTAGAAATATATAAAGTATATTAAAGATTTTATAATCCGGTATAGTAATGTGTTATGAACAATGAAACAATAACACTTGTAGTGTGTAAAAACTTGGATGCCCCCAAGAGCCTATTATGGACCGGTAAGAGATATAGTGCCAAGAATCCATGCTACGTATAATGATCTCTCTAGAGTCTATGACCACAACTAGAAAGCAAGTGAATGCACATGTGTATATAGAAAATATAATTACATATGATGTATCGGCTAACATAATGAGAAAGTGTAACATTTGAGTATAAGTAAGCAAGAACATTGTGCAACCAAGATATGCAAAGTATGTTGTGAATTAGAGAGATGGAATGATATGAAAAATGAGTGTGAAAGGAGTTGTTTTCCCAGGAGTGAGTGCGAATGAGTATGCATGATATGAGGTTAATTTATAAATTCCCCTAGAAGTTGAGAATGAACCATAGAACAATAGTGCGTCATAGGGAAATGGTTTGAATTAGGCACTAGAAATATATGATCATAAAAGCATAGAGCATAGAGAGTGAGTGAGTCACTTCCCGAGTGAGTGTGGTTAGATTAATTTTATATTTATACCTCATAAGTTGAGTATGAATTGTGTAACTAGAGTACATTAGAGCGTAGTGTGTCATCATCAATGTGTGCTAGAAGGATATGTCGTGAATGTGTTAAGTGTGATATGTGTCATGTGATGCAAGTTGAGTTTCATGAATGTAGTGATCCCTCAACATTCAAGTGTTAACCATAGCATGAGAGTGTGTCATCACATAGTGACAATACAAATATATCAATATGTGCAAAATGTGTGTGAAAGAATAGATATAAAGTAAGAAGTGTTATAATAGAAGTATGAAATACCCGACAATGCTAGCATGGGGAATAAGTTTGATGCTCCCCAAATGTATGTGGATGATTATGTTATCAAATGAAATTGAAAGATGAGGGTCCTCCACCTGATGCTTCCATAGATAAAGGTGTGTGATCATGCTCTAAGATTGGTGGTGTATGAGACACATGTTGAATCAATGAATGAGATCCATGTGCATAAGACCTATGAGGTGATGAACACCTATGTGAAGGATACCACGAAGGTGATGTACACCTATGTGAAGAATAGTTTGGAGGTCATAGAGACTCATGTGGAGTAAATTTCGGAGGCAATGAATACATATGTGAAGCAAATCCCGAGAGGTGATGAAGGCCTATGTGAAGGAAGCTGTGGAGATGATGTATATCTATATGAAGGAGTCATCTGAGTAATGGACCTAGACTGATGTGATAGAATAGAAGAATGATGATACTATGTAAGTCAAGAATGAACAAGAGAGAAAGGATTTGATTGTGCTTTTGATTTGAGTGGTCCTAGGGATCTAGTAGCTCTAGTGAGTTCAATGATGACCTTGAGAGGAGGTTACATCCATGGTGTGGATGACGAGAACACCATTGATATTAATGACCTACCCTTTGTGAATTAATTTGGGACACAAGTGATGTATGTATATGATAGTTTCAGTTGCACGGATCCAAGGAATTGTTATCCAAATAACTCTCCCAACTATTTGGATGAATTTTACTCTCACTCTAGCTCTGATGCTTCACATATCAAGTTGCGTGCCCATAGGATTACTCATCTTGCACTTTGTATAGGTTTTATACCTTCCACTTGCTCCCTGAACCTTGTAATTATTCCATGCACCCTTTTGAATACACCTCCCAAATCAGCTAAGTTCCAGTTATTCCTGTCATGTAGCCTCTTTTTTTTCTATCATCATGCACCCTTCCTGAGTTAGATATCCATGCCCTACTTCCATTATTGTCTTTCTCAAGTATGTGTTCTTTTCTATGACGCGTGCACCTATGCATGTGCATTCTCTCTGCTTTCCTCTCATGCACTTGCATCTTGCCATGTGCCTCCCTTCCTTGCTGAAATCCATCTACGCATTCCATTTCCCTTTTTGCTCCTTCCTCTTGTGCGCTAGCTTTCTTCCCTTCTTTTCGTGTAAATACCAAAGTCAATACCTACTTTACGTGTAAATCCCTTTACTACAAGCCTTGCCTTGTAACTTTTTTGTCCACCCTCTTCTTCCTTAATTTTGTAAACCCACTTGTTCTGCAATGTCCTCTTACCTACTAGCAACTTAACAAAATCCCAAGTTTGGTTTTGTTCCAAGGATTCCATCTCCTCATCCATGCCATGCTCCCACTGCACGTGGGTCTCATCCTACATTTCTTCTTCAAAAAAAAATTTGATTCACCATTATCAGTCAATAATAAATAAAATAGAGAAGGTTTAAATCTTTTTGGAGGTTTACTTACCCTTTGTGACCTTCTCACAAGAGTTTGGGGTACCGGAGGCTCAATTTGGGCCTCTTGAACATTAGTATCCACTCCGGCGGTGACAACTCGGTCACATCTAAGCGACGTGAGTTCTACTAATCGATGCTAGTTCTAATCCTCTGTAGAATCTGTTAGTGGTTCATCGACTAATGCCGGTCGGACTAACCAACCATAGTTATTGTGTATTTCTGTAGGTATTTCTTTAAAACTTGAGAGTTCATTTTCATCAATAAACTTATCAATTTTCTCATCCTTAGGTACCAAAATTTGATCCCTGTACATTCTCTTTTCATTCCATTCAACATCATGACTCCTAATAATTTTAGAATTCTCTAAATCCCAAAAATGGAAACCGAAATCACTAGATCCATAACCAATGAAAGTGCACCTCTTGGATTTTGCATCCAAATTTTTCTTATTTTCCTTATCAACATGCACAAAAGCTTCTAAACCAAAAAAATTAAGAAAAGAAAGATCTACCTCTTTTCGGTCCAAGCTTCCTCTGGTATTCCTCCATCTAGTGAACTTGAAGGCCTACGGTTAATCAAATAAACCACTATATCAACTGCTTCTACCCAAAACTACAAAGGCAATCCAGAATGTATCCTCATACTTCTAACACGTTCCATGATTGTCCTGTTCTTTCTTTCTATAACACCATTCTCTTGTGGTGTTCTTGGAACCATTCTTTCTCTACGTATCCCATTAATGAACAATAATCATTGAAAGCCTTCTTCTACAATATTCACCACCATTTTCAGATCTAAAGCCTTCTTTTCCGTCCCCTCGCGTCCTCCTCAAAGCTGAAGCGCTTATTTGTTCACTCGAGGCCCGAATCATATAATTATAAAAAGGCCATGGAAGATTCCACATTTCAGCTTAGCACACCTTCAAAAGGCGTGACAAAGGTGGGGTCCCCAAATGAGCATAGGCCCTCCACGTGGTTAGAGCTCAACAAAGGTAGAACCAGGACATCGAAAATTCTAAGCATGGGAAGAGCCAGCGGAAGCCTCCATGTGTCAGCTCAGCGCATCTTCAAAGGTAAAGTCAAAAGGCAAGTTTCCAAATGTGCATTGGCCCTCCATGTGTTTAGGGTCCAACATAGTTTCTCTTAAATAGGTAGAAAAGGCATAACCGATGTTGAAAATTCGAAGCATGGGAAGGCCAAAGTAAGCCTCCATGTGTCTCATCGGCACAAACTTTAAAGGTGTGATAAAAGCAAGGTACCCAAATGAGTGCAAACTCTCCACATGGTCGAGCTCGAGAAAGGCGGAACCAGCCATTGAAAAGTCTAAGCATGGGAAGAGCTAATGGAATCCTCCACATGTCACCAAATGAAACTTCAAATATAAATCCAAAGGTAGGTTTCCAAACATGCACTAGCCCTCCATGTGTCTAGGGCCCAACATAGTTGCTCCTCAATAGGCGGAAAAGGCAGAATCGTCCATTGAAAAGTGCAAGCATGGGAAGGCCAATAGAATCCTCCACGTGTCTCATCAGCACAACTTCAAAGGTGTGAAAAAGTGAGGTCCCCAAACAAGTGTAGGATTTCCACATGGTCAGAGCTCAAGAATGGCAGAACCAGATGTTAAAAATTCTAAGCATGGGAAGAGCTAGTGGAAGCCTCCATGTGTCATCACAGAAAAATTCAAAGGTAAAATCCAAAGGCAAGTTCCCAATGTGTGTTGGCCCTCCACGTGTCTAGGGTCTAACATAGTTTCTCCTAAACATAAGGGACTTAGCCAAAATACAAAGAAAGTAGAGAAGTCTCATGTACAATGCCAAGTGTCGGCACGTTACATTCGAGGAACCTAAAAGGCAGCAAAATCTTAAGAATACATGGGACTTCCACGTGGATCTTTGCACGGATAGACTCCGAACCCAAATAAGTTTGGAAGAGATTGGTAGAAGGTCAATTCAATTGAAAGATGGATCATGAATCCCACCAAGAATTTTAAATGCTTAGATCTTTAAAGATATTGTGAGAGCCTGTGTGGAACGCCCGACCCTGACCTTTAGATGATCATAACTTTCGAGGAAACTTAGATTTGAACAAGAGAGAACTTTTGGAAAGCTCTCGACATCTACTTCTCAACTAAACATTGTTAGGATTCTCACCTACCACCATAATGAAGTATGGTTTTCCTTTCTTTCCCAAATAGGAACAACACATGGAGGCATGGGTTTTACAGTGGAACCCATCATTGAGGAAGGAAAATTCAATGCTCTTTTGGGGTGGTTAAGGCGGGTGAATTCAATTCTCTTTTGGGGTGGTTGAGACAGTGAATTCAAAGTGCTCTTTTGGGGTGGTTGAGGAAAGTTTTGATTTCTTCTCTCCTTTCTAGAATATAAGAGGAGGGTAATTTTTCTTAGGTTGGTCATCTTTTCTCTCCTACCCCCTCTTTCCTTCTTCCCTAAGGTTGAATGTAGAGCTTAAGCCTCCTCTCTTTTCTTTGTAATGGCATTTTCTTGCCTCTTTCCCACTAATGATGTACTGTGTGAACTCATGGAGCAATAAAATATTTTTTGTGATGCCATTTTTCCATTCTTTTCTTATTTTATTGTCTCTTCTTTCCTCTCATCATCCTGGGTATATTGTGCATGTTTTTAATTTCTATTGGAGGTTTTGGGAGCTTTGTTTAATGGGTTTGAAGTGGTGTTCTGTTTGAAATTTATCTTTGGTCTATGATTCATCTTGTCCATCCTCTCCATTACTCACCTCTATCCATTTTAGGAGTTGGATTTGTGATCAAAACCTCCTTTTCTAGTATATCATTGCTTTAGTGTAGGATCTATTTTCATGCACTCTCTCTCCCCGGTCCTTTGGAAAGTTAGATTAGAATTAGATAGTTTACCGCATTAAAGTAGATTTTTGTAGGTAGTTTAAGAGTAGGAACCAACCTTCTCTCGGAGGACCATATCAAGTTCACAAATCCCATAGCTTGAGAGATGGTCCCATGTTATGAAGTTTTCACTAGATGCCCCATCCAAAATTGAGCCATCCGGGGTGTTGTGATTTTGCATCAACAATTACGGCATGTTGGGTGGGACTGGTTTAAAGCACCTAACCACTTCACTTCATCAGGTTTGATGTGCTCTTGGTGAATATTTCAGCCTTGGGAGGCACTTTCAAGAACATTTGGAGACTCCATCTGGTCAACAACCCATTCTCTGAGTTGCATAATTTCCTTCCATCCATTTTTCTTCCATATCTTTCATTTTCTTCCATTCCATGAAGTTGTGTAGTCATGACTTCATTCCCATCTTGGAATTCACACTTGCAGCAATAGTGGTGCATTCCACCTCAATGTATTTCACAACTCCTCCAGATCAGCATTATGATCAGATTCAGAACCATTATGCTTACCCATATGAGTAGGATGTAGATCAGTTTGGTTATCCAAAAACTATGGAACTTATCAAGAGAAAGGGTAATGATGATAATAGCTATATGGAGAATTTTGATCTGTTGGAGAAGATTCAAAGCATGGAGGCTAACATGGTTCGAGATCGAGGATACACAAATGAAAGCATTCAAAATTGGTTACAGGGCATCTTGTCCATGGGAAGGCCCTTTTCAAGACACTATAGCCCACAAGAGAAGCTTGATTTCATGGTTGAAATTTTTCCTCAACTTGCATAGTGGACCGAGGAAATAGAGGCCTACGAGCTTGGTGTCAGAAAACTTTTCAATGGGTAAGTCCACCACCTCATATCTTTTATTTTCCTCTTTCTCAATCAGTATCATCGCAGCAGTGTCATGAGTCTAGTTTCTCACTTGCTGCCCCAAGTGTTGATTTCCCTTCTCCATATTCTAATCTTCCATCTCATCTCAATTCCTCTTCCCTTTTCTCTTCCAAACAATCATTCCCTCAAAGAAACAAGAAATTCCACTTCCCTCACCACCACAAACAATCTCAAATTGGTTGAGACCCCACCCACCACTCCTCCTACTTTCCTAATTCCACGTCAAGGAGAGACTCAAAATTCTAGCCAAGGGGAGCAATAATAATAATATCTTAGAAAATAAGAAATGATTAGAAGCTTGGTGAGTTTAGCTCTTAGATTTAAGATTAATAAAATCCCCTTGATGGTCAAGCCCCCGGAGGAGGATGAGGTCAAGCCACAAGTGGTGGAAGCTTTAGCTATAGCACAAACGAGGAAGAAGGAGCTACTCCAAATCCAAAAGAGGAGGAGTGCATTCTGGATGTGGAGGAAAACCTTTCAATTTCAAAATATTCAAACACAAATAAGAACGCAAAAGAACCTTTAGTTCTTCCTCCCACTTCATCCCCTTCGATCTCTAATGTCGAAGAAGAGTTTGAGATTTCAAACTTCATGTTTGAAGATGAGGGGAACCATGGTGAGAAATTTACAGATCAAGAGGACACCATGGAGGAGGTTGAGCACATGCAAAGATGCAGGACAACGAGGAGGCAAATTATCTGTCTAACTTGGAGGATTTCTTTGATGGAGAGGAGCCCATGGAGGTCCCATCTTTTACTCCTCTATCATCCACCTTCCAAGCACATGAGTTTGATGCCATAGAGGAGAGAATTCAAGGACATAAGCCTACACTTCATAACAACCCTCTAGAACCAAGGTTAGAGGATCCTAATCTTCCATGTTCTTCTTAGAAGGAGGAAGGGAACAATGATGACACCATTTCCACACCAGTCATCAAGGTAAAGGCTAAGCTACTTACAGAACCAATGCAATAAAAATATCAACATGCAAGCAGCCTCCTTTTTGAAAAGGTCTACAGGAAGACTCCATTTTTGGAGTTTAATTTCAGAGAAATGGGTACATCCATCGGATCAAACCTTTCCCAATCAGGTACTTGGCTTCATTGGAGCTAAGGGAGAAGCCAAAACCAGTCATGCTTACTTTTGAGCATGAAGATGAGTTTCAAAGTACCAAGGATCAACTTCAATGCCTCTTTAATCAAATACAAAGCAACTAAAAGAGGTATTTGTCTTGTTTCCAGTTGATACCTTGATGATTTGGGTGGAGGATCAGCTTCTTGTCGAGTTTTCACTCATAATAAAAACTATGCTTAGCACAAATCATATACATGGCTTCCCATTTTGAGAAAGGGGAGCTACTTCTCCCTGTCAGTTGTAGGATTTGTTTGAGTTCCCTTTGCTTTCGGTTAGCATAGAGTAGGTAGGTTTTTTTCAGCAGAAGAAGTGCTCGTGCACACCCTGCATGTCTTACTTAAGGCATGTATGTTTTCATCTTTTGTACATAGTTTTTGTTTGTATTGCTTGATCGGTGCAATGCATCATACCCTTTATTTTTTTGGGTTTTAAAATGGTACTTTAACAAAACCACATTCAATGGATAGCAAGTCCCTCCTCTTTATGGGAGAGGTTCCCCTATTGAAATCAAGAAGAAAAAATTATAGACAAATGTACAACTTTCATCTTAAGGCTGGACTTATGACATCGTTAAATGCTTTTTACCAAAAAAACTTATCAATACAAACGAATGGAAGAACCGAAGAAAGGAAAGAGCACAATATAACAATAATTTTAGGAAATATAGATAGCATAGGATAAACCTATATGTACTGAGCAAGAGTGATACAAAATAGAATCATTCACATTCATAACATAAGATATCATTCCACAAACACAAAGTTCTAGAAATCATATCAATAAGAACAAAAATTTTATTATCACACGAGAAGATAAATGGTCCAAAAATTTCAAGTAAGCAAGAGGGGACAATGGAGGAAGATAGAGAAAAGGGAAAAATCCTTCTCGTATTGATTTACTTTCAACTATAACAAAACTATCGAGTCCAAAATTTGTGATGATCTAAGCTCTTAAATTTATAGATGAAGTGAAAAGAGGAGAAGAAGAGAAGGAATAAAATTTGATTTGGAATCTCAACCACCAACTATCAATGCCCTGCAAATCTTCCTACAATCTGTCAAATTAGGTTACGCATGTCTTTGGCGTGTTGAAGAAGGGAGGATGGAATATCACATCAAATTTGATTTAGTTGAAGTAGTCGATCACATATTAATGGTATGAAATATGATTTCCATATTTTCACCCAAATCAAGATATCAGTTGATTCTCCATGTTTATTTTCATGTTGGAGAAGGAAAGATGGAAGATCAGATCAGATCTAGGTAGTAGAAGCAATCGAATCCGTATTAATGGCTTGAAATACTTGTTCCATATTTTCACCCATCAAATATTTCTAAAAATAATATTTTATGCTTCCATGGCATAGAGGAGGTTGAGATATTTCCAACGGTACTAAATTTGTCAAATTTTGAGCATTGGAGTGAAAGTTATGATTATTTGAATATTTGAATCGAATTCATACAAAAATGGTGAAAATGCAATTATGGCAAAATGGATCCACGGGCCCAAAATTTAAATTATGCCTTTAGCGCAAAAGATGCAAAAATTCCCCACAGCCTCATAGCCTCTCAAATTCACTTTTGATGTAGGTCTAACATGTGGCTTTGCATGAGTGGTAACAGAGTCGCGACTCACTTTATAATTTTACTTCTTTTAGAAATAAGGCTCAAAATCTCAAAGTTCTTTGCCAACCCATTTCTCTACTTTGAATTTCAATGTGGGCTCAACATTTGAATTTATCCCTTGGTATGAGTAAGGTTGTGGTTCATTTTATCACTTTACACCTTTTATGGAAACAAGGCTCAAAATCTCAAAGTTCTCCGCCGACCCCCTTCCCGCTTTGACTTTCAACGCGGGCTTAACATTTGACTTTTTCCTTATGGAAACAAAACCAAAATTCCCAAAATGCTCCGACGGCCCACCTTCCCATTTTGACTTGAAACATGGCCACATGTCCCTTTATAGCTGTTTTACGTATTTTTGTTTTTAACCAAGTCCTCTGTTTGGCGAAGGCTTTATGTCTAACCTAGGACACGTGGAGACTCAATGCACATTTGGGACCTCCCTTTAGATTCACCTCTTGAAAGAGTTCCAAAGAGACACATGGCTCCTTCCATGGCTTTGCTCTGTTTCATTGTGTGTTGGCTAAGTCCTTTTTTTTGGCGGGGCCATATGTCTGACCTTGGACACATGGAGGCTTAGTACACATTTGGGACCTGCCTCTAGATTTTTCCTTTGAAGTTACGAGCTGACATGTGGAGGCTTCTACAAACCCTTTTATACTTAGTTGATTCAATGGTCAAATCTACTCCTTCTTTGAATCGACCACTTGGTGAGATTGGGAACACTTGGGACCTCGCTCTTGATTATTCCTTTGAAGTTTTGCCGAAGAGACACGTGGAGGCTCCTAGCGATGCTAGGACTTTTCAACAATCGGCTTTTTCTTATTCTCGAACCAAGGACACATGGAAATCTCACGCTCATTTGGGGTTTCACCTTTTGTTACACCTTTGAAGTTACACCGATGAGGCACGTGGAAAGATGGTGCATGTTTGGGGAACCACCTTTGGCTTTGACCCTTGAAGGTGCGCCGATGAGACACATGGTGCCATGGCTGGCCTTAGACTTTTCAACAGGCTGATTTAAATTTTTGAGGCTCTGACCATGTGGAGGGTTAACACTCATTTGGGGTCTATCCCTTGGGTCTTACTTTTGAAGTTGCACTAATGAGGCATGTGGAGGGTTCTGCTGACCCTCTTATACTTAGTTGATTAAACGTCTAACTCTGTCCCTTTTCTAGACCTTGGACATGTGGAGGGATGGCACAAGTTCGGGGTCTCTGCGTTTATGCACCATACCAAAAGTGCATTAAAGAGACACATGGCACCTTCCACGGTATTTCTATACTTAGCCGATTTGGGCCTCGATTGAATACTGACTTTCTCCACTTTGACTTACGAGGCAAGATCAAGAACCATAGAAAAACTTCGACGACCTCGAGACAAGATCCAGATGGGAAGATAGAAAGTTTATCAAACCATGCAGACTACAAGATTTTAAATTAACGGGTGAGATTACAAATGAGCACCATCTTCTTCAAAGCATGAATTTTCCTATCTCTCTTCATACTTCTCAATCTGCTCAAACATCTCAAAATTTTCAAAACTTGACTTAAAAATGAGGGGAATTTTTGAGGATGACAACAGTAGCTCTTTCTAGGGATGACTTGGCTAGGATAGAGGAAGGACGCAAGATCAAAACCATAGAAAAATTCTAGGAAAGTAGACCAGTTCCTTATCCATTGGGTAAATAGATTCAAAGGAAAAACCAATACATAATACAACACACAGGAAGGGAAACAAACCAAAAAGGAAAGAAAAAAAACACAACACCGCACACAGTATATTCAAAAGGATTTCCTAATCACCTAGGAATTGAACAACTTAACAATGTCCATCCATGTAATCCAATTAGAAAGAATTTTCTCGAGTAAAGTTTCGATTTTGAAAGTACCAAGCCAAAGAGAATCAAACTTACCATGGATTCCTCGAGGTTCATGTCTTTTGTCCCACACTAGAAAAATGTATCCCACTTGAAAATATTTGGGCCTATATTTCTTGTCAAACAAAGCTTTCACCTTGATTAATGAGTGAAGATTCTATCAAAAACTTCAGAATTTGTCTTATTCCAGCTTGTGGAGATACATGATCCTCTTGTTCAATGAACTAGTGAAACTTGTATCTTCAATAGCCTACATTAAGTGCAAGGCTAGTAATTCCAATTCTTGTGGGTGAGCTTGACACCATACACAACATGGAATGGAGACATCCCAATTACTCTTTTGGGTGTAATTATATCTTCCCAGAGAGCATCATAAAGCTTCTTGTGCCAATTCCTTTGAGATTCATTGACAAGCTTCCAAACGATGGTTACCAGATTCTTATTTTTTGATTTTGCTTGTCCATTCCCTTGAGGATAGTAATCTAAAGAATGAGCAAGGGAAATTCTATAGCCATAGCATAAATCCATCATCTCGAAGAATAAAATTGGAAGCATTATCAATCACGGTCTTGTTTGGTACCCCAAACCTTATTAAGATGTTTTCCTTGATGAAATTACATACCACCTCGAAGTAGTGCATTTATGCGGAATAGCCTTTACCCACTTTGTGAAGTAATCTATAGCAGTTAGCACATGAGTATGTCTAGCACTGGAAGGTGGGTTAAGAGTTCTAATGAAATCCAATCCCCACTGTTGAAAAGACTCATCAATCACTACTAGTTTGAGTGGTAAAGAAGCCAACTTAGGTCTCCCAACAAAATTCTGACAAGCTTCACACTTACCTACCCATTTTGATACATCTATGAACAATGTAGGCCAATAGTACCCTACACAAAGGATTTTATGGGAAGTGGCAAGAAGAGAAATTCCCTCCATAAGACTAATCGTGAAAATCTAAAAACAACTTCTTTTTTGCTCTTTGTCCACACATTTAAGGAATCTTCCATCAATGCCTCACTTGAACAAATCATTTTCCCATAATACATATTGTGCAAACCTTAGCTTAATAGCTCTCTTTTCCTTGGCACTCAAATGGGATGGAAACTCTCCATAAGTAAGAAAATGTGCAATATCAACATACCACTCATTTGTTGAACTAAGAAAGAGAACAACAGGAACATCAACTACTTTTGTGGACAATTCTTCATCAGCTCCTTTAGCAATAAGCTCACATAAGCCTTTACCCCAGATTATCTTAATTGGCTTGATATCAAGGTCATATTCTTAGACTTTTGCTACCCAATTGCCTCTCTTAGTTCCAAAATTCTGTTGTGTAAGAATAGACTTGATGGTTGTATCAGGTATAAGCACAATAGAGTGAGAATTAAGAATATAAAAATTATTTAATGCTTGATAGATTTGACCACTACAAAAGCATGTTTCTCCATCATAGTATATTTAAATTCATGATATTTAGAACATAGCTCATGAATGCAATTGGAAGTTCATGATCCTTATAATTTCTCTGAGTTAGCACAACAACCAAGGTACTCTCTGTAGCATAGCAATAGATAATAAAATCTTTGCTGAAATCAGGACATGCTAAGATGGGGTTTTAGCAATGGCTTTCTTGATACCTTCAAATGCTTCTTTACCCTTGGAAGTCCAACCAAAGTTTTTCTTTCCTTTCATCATGTGAGCAACACTCATAGTCAGTTCTGCAAAATCTAGAATGAATCTCCTCAGGAAATTTATCTTGCCAAAGAAAGAGTGAACACCCTTTTTTCTTATGGGAAGAGGAATTTGCTGGATTGCTTGAACTCTTTCTAGATCTATCTTGATCCCTTATTTGGAAACAATATGCCTCAAAGCAACTTGCCTTTAGTAACACAAAAAGAAAAACTTCTTAGGATTCGAGTAAACTCCATGTTCTCTGCATTTTTGAAGAACTATTTCCAGATGTTGAAGATGATCTGCCCTTGTTTTGGAAAAAATAGTCAAATCATCAAGGTACACAATAATACACTTTCCCTTAGACTTCCCAAAGCTAAATCCATTTCCCTATAAAAATTTGCACCATCATTGATAATACCAAATGGCATTCTCTTGTTGGAAAAGGTGCCCTGAGGGTAGTAAAATTAGTCTTGTGCTGATCTGGGGTCTTGACTTCCACTTGAATGTATCAGAGAATCCATCTAGCATAGACAACATCTCAGCCACGAGATAGCTTGTAAAACTTGATCCATCATGGGAGTGGATGGTTGTCTTTTAGAGAGGCTGATTCAAATTCCTGAAGTCTACACAGATGCGGATCTCACCATTCTTTTTTTCGAGGCACATTGTTGGCAATCGATGTTGAATGATGTATAGGGAAAATAATCTTTTCTTTTAGTAACTTTTGGATCTCTTGAAGAATAGTATTAGTAACCTTAGGATTGTACTGCCTTTACTTCTTCTTGAAAGGTTTGATCTAAGGTTTCAAAGGGATATAGTGTTGCATCTCCTTTGGTTGAAAATCCTTAAGATCTTCATATGAATAGGAAAGAACATTGGCATACATTTTTAATAGGTTTACTACTTTCTTTTTCTCTTCTTGAGTGCAACATTTTCCAATATTCACCACCCTGGGTTCATCATTGCTTCCAATATTGACCTTCTCATACTCTACAAATTGTCGAGTCCCTTGAGAAGCTTCATATTTGATGAATCTATCATGTTTGTCAAACATATCTTCTAGACTCACCAGTACTTTGGGAATCTTATTACCGTTTAACTTAATGCAGCCATCTGATCCATCTCTTCCTTGATATCTTCCTCATTAGAGGTCACATGTTCTCTAGGAAAAGTTTCACTTCCTTCAAAATATAAGCTGATTGAATTTATCTTTAAGCTCCAATAAAGAGATCAATTGTTGATCATCATTGAAAACCTTCTAGTTTCTTGCATTATCCACACTAGGCCTATGAATCATTCAATCGTAAATTTCTCTTGAGAGAAATATGGATGAGAAGTCAAAAAGATCTTGAGATAGCTAGAGAATCAAATATAGTATTCTTTTCTCTTGGCGGCTTGATTGAGAAGGCATCAAGGAATTTAATGGAATCCCAAACAAGATTTCTATAATGTTTCAATCTCTATTCTTGACTTGGTAAAGATCCCTTACTTGTTTCACAATCAACTTTGCATCACCACAAGAACAAAGATTCTTTACTCCTATTTATTTTGCCATGCTCAACCAATGATGAGAGCCTCATACTCAATTGTATTATTTGTATTTTCAAAATGAAGCTTGAAATAAAATGGATGAATATTCCCTTTTGGAGAGATTAACACCACACCAGCTCCGATTACCGGTGATGAGTAGCTTCCATCAAACTCCAAAGTCCAAGCGCCATTGGGATCATGAATCACTCCCTTAAAGACTTGCCTCATCCTTTGATATGATCATATAGTTTCCATGCCCAATATCTTCATAGATTATTTTTGCTTTTGGATCATTAGTCTTTTTCACAATATACTTAATTTTCTTTTTTGGTAACAACATTCTTATTTTTTCATTGACTGGGATCAAAGCACGTGACCAGTCCATCTGAATTTCACCTCCTACCTCTTTACAGAAATTCCTAATCAGCAACATACCATATGAGGGAGGAATGTCAACAACCAAATTAGTGGCTAAGACCCTTTTCTCTGGAAAAGAAGCAAAAGTTACTTGTGCATCTTTAATCCTTCCAACCAAAGGCACTTTTCTACTCTCTATGGAATAGTAGGAACCAAAGGCATGTGTTAGAGTTAGGCCCAAAGCATGAGCTACTTTTGCAGGCATTAAATTTTTAGATACTCTTGATTCTATGACATAATTACTGAGCTTTTGGCCAGCTATGAGGAGAGTCACATAAAATGGTTCAATTTTCTCATTAGGGGAAGTAACTGTAGCCACAAGGCTTGGTTGAGGTGAGGAAGAGGGAGTGGGAAAAATAACTTTAGAGGTATTAGATGAGGCTTTAGATTTGGAATTAAAATTTTTTACCATTTTAGTAAAGGATTTTGGATGGGTTTGGTAAAAATCTGCCTCTAAAATTTGGATCTTTGTCTTCTTAAGGTGATCAATGATATCAAAAGATCCAAAGGTGGATGGGGAATCATTACTAGGAACTTGAGAAAATTTTGATTTATCAGTTTTAGGAGTTGAAGGACAATAAGTTTTGGAAATAGAAGTAGAAGGAAAAGGATTAGCATTACTCACCTTTTATGTGGAGGTAGTGGGAATAAGAGCTCCTCTTCTTACAACCACTGGAATAGTTATAGGAAACTCCTTGGATTTCTTAGCAGGCTACATCACTTTTTATTTTCTATTCGTTTTTCTCCCGAGTCATAACAACATATGACTCACTATTCATATCTGCCACTCTTTCATCATATTCATCTTTGTCATCCATACCTTTAGTGGTAAGGAAATGAACTTGAGATCCACCAAGCTCTTCCAATTCTTCATTAACCTATTCTTCTGGTTCTTCATAGAGCTCATTAAACTCCTCATCATCAGGTTCTTGAACTTCACAAGTTGCATTGATTGGAAACTTGATAGGTGGGCCTTCAATAGCCAATTTATTCTGAGAAGGAGGTAGCTAGTTCTTGGGCTGAAAATTCTTCCTTGGAATATCTTGGTAAGGATTATGCTGAGCCAATTGTTTCTTGATAGCAATGAGATCATTTGCAAGATTATGTACTAATTGATCAGAATTGGCTTGGGGGAAGAGGAAGAAGAAGATGCTTTAGATTTGGAGGATTCTATTTTTAGTTTACCAGACATGATTAAATCATCCTCAACAACAAGTGGCGATCAAGCGATCGGCATCGAGTTACACGGTTAGCTCTCCTTAGTGCATAGCTTACTTGAGCAAGCGAGCATTGAGGAAGAAGCACTTTTTATTTGATCTATAATGAGTGTTTTGTGGAATTTTAAGAAATAGCTTGTTGAATTTAGCCACAAACTAACTCATGGGTTCATGTGGTTCCTTATTAATATGAGAAATTTGAGCCAAGAGGGCATGCACATCTTAGCAGGTTTGAAACGTTGCTCAAACTAAGTTGTCAAGGTGGTCCAATTAGTAATTGACCCAGTAGGAAGATGATAGAACCAATCAGCGGTATTATCCTGCAATGTTTCCATAAATATCCGACAGAGGCGTATTCATGTTCAACCCCAAGAATCCACATGCAATGATGAACGCTGCTTGATGTGTTCATCTAGGTGTACTTTCCCATCACCTCGGAATTTAGGAAAACCTTTCCTACTACTCCTGGGTAACTCATTCAATGGCTGAGGAAGAGCAAGGGGCCCAATCCGTTGTCCCAAGGCAGAGGTGTTGCCATCTATGGGAAGATTTTCTGAAGGGGAACTGAAACACCAACAAGTATCAAAGCAAGAAGATTAGGATTGAGTTGTTTTGGAGGAATGCTATTCTTTGAATTTATGTCTTTAACAGGAGGTGTGCTTAAAGAATGAGTTCCTATGTTCCTCCTTATTGGAAGAAGAGAGAATTTTTGTTGCTCTAGAAGTTGAAAATGAGAATCTTCAACCCTAATATATTTCTTCCCACGTGTATACCGTAGAGTCACCAGATCAAAAATGATCTTGAATTTGTTCTTTTAAAAGGGATATGTTTGAAATAGAATCCCCAGTGGAGTCACCAAAAATGTTGGGTTTTAAAATGGTAATTTAACAAAACCATAGTCAAGGGACAACAAGTCCCTCCTCTTTATGGGAGAGGTTCCCTTATTGAAAGCAAGCAAAGTAAAGATTATATACAAATGTACAACTTTCATCTTAAGGTTGGACTTATGACATCTTGAAATATTTTACCAAAATATATTATCAATACAAATGAATGGAAGAACTGAAGAAATGAAAGAGCACAATATAACTATACTTTCAAGGAAATATAGATAGCAGAGTATAACCCTATACATACCGAGTAAGAGTGATACATAAAAGAATCATTCACATTCACAAAGCATAAGATATCATTCCATAGACTCAAAGTTATAGAAATCATATCAATAAGAACACAAATTTTCTTATCACGGAAGATATATGGTCCATTAATTTCAAGTAAACAAGAGGGGACAATGGAGGAAGATAGAGAAAATGGAAAAATCATTCGTATTGATTTACTTTTGACTATAATTACACTTCAAAAGTATCGAGTCCAACATTTGCAATAAGCTAAGCTCTTACATTTATAGATGAAGCGAAATGAGGATAAGAAGAGAAGGAATAAAATATGATTTGGAATCTCAACCACCAAACATCAATACCCCTACAAATTGACCTACAATATTTCAAATCTGGTTTTATGTCTTTGGCGTGCTAAAGAAGAGAGGATGGAAGATCATATCAAATTTGATCTAGTTAAGCACTCCGATCACATATTAATGGTATGAAATATGTTTTCCATATTTTCACCCAAATAAAGATATCCATTCGATTCTCCATGTTTTTTTGCGTGTTGGAGAAGGAAGGATGTAAGATCATATCAGATCTGGGTAGTTGAAGCAATCGGAACCCGTATTAATGGCTTGAAAGAATTGTTCCATATTTTCAACCATCAAAGCCTACTAAAAATAATATTTTATCATTCCATTGCGTAGAGGAGGTCGATATATTTCCAATGGTACCAAATTTATTGAATTTCAAGCATTGGAGTGAAAGTTATGCTTATTTGAATATTTGAATCAAATCCAGTACAAAAATGGAAAAAATGCAATTTTCGCAAAATGGATCCACGGGCCCGAAATGAAATTGCGCCTTTAGCGCAAAAGAAGAAAACATTCCCCACAAACTTCACTTTTGATGTAGGTCTAACATGTGGCTTTGCCTGTGTGGTAACGGAGTCGCGACTCACTTTATAATTTTACTTCTTTTGGAAACAATGCTCAAAATCGCAAAGTTCTCCGCTAACCCACTTCTCTACTTTGACTTTCGATGCGGGCTCAAAATTTGAATTTATCCCTTGGTATGAGTGGGGCTGTAGTTCACTTTATCACTTTATGCCTTTTATGGAAACAAGGCTCAAAATCTCAAAGTTCTCCACCGACCCACCTTCCCGCTTTGACTTTCGACGTGGGCTTAATATTTGAATTTTTCTTATGGAAGCAAAAACAAAATTCCAAAAATGTTATGATGGCCCACCTTCCCATTTTTACTTGAAACATGGCCACATGTCCCTTTGTGGGCTTGTTCTATGTTTTTTTAATTTTTACTAAGTCCTCTACATTTGCGAAGGCTTTTGTCTAATTCGGGACACGTGGAGGCTCAACGCACATTTGGGACTTGCCTTTGGATTCACCTCTTGAAAGAGTGCCGAAGAGACACGTGGCTCCTTCCATGGCTTTGCTCTGTTTCTTTTTGTTTTTGCTAAGTCCCTTTTGTTTGGTGGGGCCATATGTCTGACCCTAGACACGTGGAGGCTCAGCGCACATTTGGGACCTACCTCCGGATTTTTCCTTTGAATTTGTGTCGAGATGACACATGGAGGCTTCCATAAACCCTTCTATACTTAGCTAATTCAATGACCGGCTCTTCCCCTTCTTTGACTATGACCATGTGGCGAGCCCACACACACTTGGGGACCCGCTCTTGATTCTTCCTTTGAATTTGCATCGAAGAGACACGTGGAGGCTCCTATCGATGCTTGGACTTTTCAATGGCTGACTCTGTCTTCTTTTCGGACCTAGGACACATGGAAAGCTAGCGCTTGTTTCAGGTTTTCCTTTGGCCACACCTTTGAAGTTGCTTGATGAAGCACGTGGAGAGCCGGCACATGTTTGGGGAACTACCTTTGACTTTGACCCTTGAAGGTGCACCGATGAGACATGTGGCATCGTCGCTGGCCTTAGACTTTTCAACGGCTGATTTAACTTTTTGAGGCTCTGACCATGTGGAGGGCTAGCAATTATTTGGGGTATGTCCCTTGGGTATCATTTCGAAGTTGTGATGCCGATGAGGCACGTGGAGGGTTCCGCTGACCCTCTTATACTTAGTCAATTAAACAACCAACTCTGTCCCTTTTCCAGACCTTGGACATGTGGAGGACTTGCGTAAGTTCATGTTCTCAACATTTTTGAACCATACCAAAAGTTTTCCGAAGAGACACGTGGCACCTTCCTGATATTTCTATACTTAGCCGATTTGGGCCTCGATTGAACACTGCCTTTCTCCACTTTGACTTACAAGGAAAGATCAAGAACCATAAAAAGACTCCGATGGCCTCGAGGCAAGATCCAGATGGGAAGACAGAAATTTTATCAAACCATGTGAACTGCAAGATTTTAAATTAATGGCGTGAGATTGAAAATGAGCACCAACTTCTTAAAGCATGAATTTTCCTATCTCTCTAGACTTCTCAATCAGCTCAAACATCTAGCAAAGGCACCAACTCAAAAAATTTTTGAAACTTGACTTAAAAAAAAGAGGGGAATTTTTACGGTGACAACAAGTTGTTGCAGCATTAACCTCATATTTGCATGTGATCAGTTGCTAATTTCAAAAGAAATCAAATGCAAAGCAACTAAAATCAGGTTTTGAGACAGTCCATTTCCAGAATAGGTGAATTCCTAGGTCATGACAATTTTCTACTCTCAGAACTCTTATCTTCAATATTTTCTTCTTAAAATTAAGAGTGTGGATAGCAGGGCAAGCTCGGGATCACCAAGTGCAAGTTGTCGAGTTCGGAGTTCCAAATAATATCAGTATCAGGTTATCATTCATGACTCCATGCCCAATGGACACTCCTAAGGCCACTGATCTCTTCATCTAGCAAGCAGATGGCCCCGAAAGTTGCCAAATTGTTATCAAATAACTCTCCTAGCTATTTGGATGACTTTTACTCTCACTCTAGCTATGATGCTTCACATTTCAAGTTGTGTGCCTGTAGGCTTCCCATATGGCACTTTGCATAGGCTGTAGTACTTCCATGTGCTCCCTGTGCCTTGTAATTATTTTGCATGCCCTTCGTATATGCCTTCCAAATCAGCTAAGTTCCAGGTCTTCTGTCACACACCCTTCCTTAGATATATGTGCCCTACTTCCATACTTTTCTTTCACAAGTATGCGTTCTTTTCTATAAGCGTCACACCTACGCATGTGCATTCTCTCTTCTTTCTTCTCACGTTCTTGCATCTTTCCACATGCCTCACTTCCTTGCTACAATCCTTCCGCATTCCCTCATGTGCCTTCTTGTTTCTTCCTTCACATTCTTCTCCACTTCCATTTCCCCTTTTGCGCCTTCCTCCCACGCGCTCGCTTTCTTCCCTTCTTCCTATGCACACACCTTCTTTTATGTCCCCTCGCACCCTCCTCAAAGCTGAAGTGCTTATTTGTTCACTTGAGGCTCAAATCAGCTAAGTATAAAAAGGCCATAGAAAATTCCACGTGTGAACTCAACACACCTTCAAAAAGTGCAACAAAGGTAGGGTTCCCAAGCGAGCGCTTGAGGCCCTCTATGTGGTTAGAGCTGAGAAAGGCGAGAATTGACCATTGAAAAGTCTAAACATGGGAAGATCCAACGGAATACTCCATGTGTCATCTCAGTGCAAATTCAAAGATAAAATCCAAATGCATGTTCCCAAACATGCATTGGCCCTCCACGTTTCTAAGGTCCAACATAGTTGTTCCTAAATAGGTAAAAAGGAAGAATTGGCGTTGAATATTCCAAGCATGGGAAGGCCGGTGGAAGCCTCCATGTCTCATCAACACAACGTCAAATCTGTAAAAAAGTGGGGTCCCCAAAGCGAGCATAGGATCTCTACTTGGTCGAGTTGCCCGAGAAAGGTAGAATCGACCATTGAAAAGTCTAAGCATGGGAAGAGCCATGGAATCCTCCACATGTCTTCTCAATGCAACTTCAAAGGTAAAATACAAAGGAAGGTTCCCAAATGTGTGTTTCCCTCCATGTGTCTAGAGTCCAATGCAATTTTTCCTAAATGAAGGGACTTAGCCAAAACATAAGTAAAGCAGAGCAGGCTGCTTGTGGACGATGCTAAGTGTTGGTAAGTTGCATTCCCAGGACCCTAAAAGGTAGCAAAATATTAAGAATGCATGGGGCTTCCACGTGGATCTTGCATGGATAGACTCCAAACCCAAAGGAGTTTGGAAGAGATTGGTGGAAGTTCATTTCAATTGAAAGATGAATCATAAATCCCACCAAGAATTTTAAATTCTTAGATCTTTTAAGATATTGTGAGAGCCCATGTGGAATGCTTGACCCTGACCTTCAGATGATCATAACTTTTGACTGGAAACTCAGATTTGAGCAAGAGAGGACTTTTTGGAAATCTCTTGACATCATTACTCAACTACGAGTTGTTAGACTTCTCACCTTCCACCATAATGAATTACAGCTTCCTTTCTTACCCAACAAGGAACAACACACGGATGTATGGGTTTTCTGGTGGAACCCATCATTGAGGAAGGCGAATTCAATGCTCTTTTGGGGTGGTTGAGGCAGGTTTCAATTTCATCTCTCCTTTCCGAATATAAGAGGAGGGGTATTTTTCAAGAGGTTGGTCATCTTTCTCTCATGCCCCCTCTTTCCTTCTTCCTTAAGGTTGAATGTGGAGCTTAAGCCTCCTCTCTTTTCTTTGTAATGGTATTTTCTTGCCTCTTGCCCACTAATGATGTACTGTGTGAACTCATGGAGCAATAAAATCTATTTTGTGATGCATTTTGTCCATCCTTTTCTTATTTTATTGTCTCTTCTTTCCTCTCATCATTGCAGGGTATACTATGCATATCTCGATGTCTATTACAGGTTTTGGGAGCTATGTTTAATGGGTTTGAAGTGGTGTTCTATGTGAACTTTATCTTTGGTCTGTGATGCATCTTGTCCATCCTCTCCATTTCTCACCTCTCTCCATTTCAGGCAATTGGATTTGTGATCAAAAACCTTCTTTTCTGGTGTATAACCACTTTAGTGTAGGCTTTGTTTTCATGCACTCTCTCTCCTTGGTCCCTTGGAAATTTAGATTAGGATTAGATAGTTTTCCTACATTAGAGTAGATTGTGGCAGGTAGTTTAGGAGCAAGAACTAGCCTTCTTTGGAGGACCATCTCAAGTTCGCAAGTCCCATAGCTTGAGAGATGGTCCCATGTTATGCATTTTTCTTTGGATGCCCCATCCAAAATCGGGATATCTGGGGGTGTTGTGATTTCGCATCAATAGGAATACCTAAGATCATGTCACACCAATTATTTGAAGGTGCCACATGAAGAGGCAAAAGCATGGTAATATGACCAACTATGACTAGAATCTCAACATATTCATCTAATTGAGGAAATGGATATCAAATTCATGAGATTGGATAGCGATAATAGATAAGAAGTGCAATATAACTTGTGCTTATGCAAAATGAGGGATCAACCATAGTGTTATTTATAGAAATAAATCCAATAGAAGCACTAATATGTAATGTATCAAAAGAGAATGTAGCATGATAGTCATGATCATAAAATGTAATGATCGGTGTAGATGTCTCAGCATGAGCAACTAAAAAATCAAGAGCCCTCGATACAAGAGGAGGCACTACAGAATATATGAATGGATGAAGAGTCAAACACTTTCTTGTCATATATGAATGGATGAAGAGTTAGACACTTTCTTGTAATTCCTTTTTCTTGTAATTTAAATATTTAGGATGAGATGGGTCCAGTTGAGTGGGGGAGGAAGCCTAATAAGGATGCTCTCAATGCATTACGAAATAAAAGATGTGGATCAATAGGAAGCTTAGTGAATGTAAGCTTGATAGTTTCCATTGAAGCTTTTCAAGATTGGATATAGCATTGATAGTAGCCTTGGATTTAGTAGGTTTTGTAGATGGATTAACAGTTGATTTCCTTTAAAAGTGCATCAAAGATGAAGCTTTCTCATGATACTTAATATTTCCTATAGATAAGAGTTTAGTTTCATGCGGTATAAGATTATTACATAAATGATCAAATGAAGGATATGTCTCAAAGATAACATGCTCAGAGAGGAGGAAATAGACTTTAAACAACTATATCTTAAAGCTCAAAGTCTGCAAGTACATTGGATATCTTAGCTAAGTTGTTCTTATAGCACAAGCCATAATCTGCTAGATGTTCTTTAGATCCTTTTTTAAGTTATGTGAGTTAAGCATAAGATATCTTAGAGCTAATATTAATACATAAGTTAGCAAGAAAATCATCAACTAAATGCATAAAATATGTTACCGAGTGAACAAGTAGATCATAGAACAAACAAATTGCATAATCGTGAAAACTTCTAGGAAAGATCTTAGCTAATAGAGTATGTTAATCTATAAAATATAGACATACCACCTAAAATTCTTAGAGATGCTCTTGAGGGTCACCATGACCATTGAATGGGGAGATTTGGAGTGAAAAAATTAAGAGGAAGTTAATAAGAGAAAATGGTGGCTATGAAAGGAGTATAAAGTAACAAAGTTGAATCCGGATATGGAGACGTGCGAGAAGTAGCATGTTGTAATTAATGGATTTGAATGTGAAGATATTGATAAAGAGAGGTTAAGCCTTGAGTTTTGGCAAAAGAGACTTGTCTTGTGTGAGAACTAAGAGGTGGAGTGAACGGTTGGTGGGTGTAGACACCAAAATTGGGTCACACTCCCCTTAGTCCCTCGTCAAATAACCAGCTCAAACACACTCACCTAACCATGGCCCCTTACACCCCACACTAATATTAATTTAATTAATTAAAATAAATTAATCCATGTCCTCACAATATTTATTATTTAATTATTCTAATTAGGATAATTCCCACACCACCGCCTCACCTATAAACCTCACCTAGCCACCTCACCCTAAGACTATTCTTAGTATCTTTCCAATAACTAACTAAGACCCAAATAAACCCTAAAAATTAAAGCCTACATTCCCTCTAAACACATTCCCTCCCGTTATAAAATAAGCTTCCGTTCCAATCCGTGAGAAGAAACTAATTGGATCCAAGAAATCAAGTAGATCTACCCATTTTAGTAAACCTAGGAAATCCCACCCTAATCGATGTTGGTCACCCCTAAACCGACGCCGGTCAACCTGGAACCATCGTCGGTTACCTTTTATTCCCTTTGGTAACCTTATTTTGAGTTTGAAACATTTCTGAGGGCAAGAGAGCATAATCACATCTGTATGCAATCAAAGGGAGCATCCGTTCTCACCCAGGACATCCACATGACCATCCAAGCCAAGAGTGATTCACCAAGCAAGAAAAAAACCCAAGCAACTCAAGCAAGATTCTCCTATCAACCAATGGCCCTTCATGAAGAAATCTCTCACCACCATCTCCACTCTTCATGCATAGTTGTGGAACCAAATTTCAAGTAAGTATACTTCTTTATTCAGTCCATTTTGTTTGAATACTTTAGTATTTAGATTCTTCTGTGTGTTATTACTTTCCTAGCCACTCACAGGTCCTCTCTGGTAACTATCCCCTTATACTTCTTCCAAAACCCCTCAAAATCTATCCTAGCAATCCAAAACTCCATTTCGACCTACCCAACCCTTTGTGCAATCACAAAGAAGATCCAAAATCCATTCTGCAACATCTCCCATTTTCCCATAGTCACAGGCATCGGTCTCCCTAAACCATCATCGGTCGAGCCTATACGGCATCGATTTACCTACCCGATACTACTCCTTTACTACCATTCACCAACTTAACCCATAACTCCTCCCAACTTCACCAAAACCCCACCAGACCTACCCACTGACCTGCATCCCTACCCACACCTCCTAGACACCTCACCTAGTTCCCCATCAACCTAGAAAATAGACCAGACCCCTATTCTTGACCATCTGTCATTCCTTCAGTGACCGACATCGGTCGGGATAATTAACCGACATCGGTCAGGACTAGACCGGTATCGATCTTTGTGTCTACCAACATAGTACAGACCAATAACCTACCTAATTACTCCCAAGTTACCTATAATCACCTGTGACCTTCATCATATCTCTATCAGACCTACAGAAACCAAGAACCATTCATCCAACCTCTAGATATGATCCTAACCTAGCCTATTAGATTAGATTTTGCTTATTGTGTTTATATGAGATGCCTAAATCATATTGACTATAGTAGGACAATATTTATCTTATTTCTCGCACTAATTTATTTACAATAAAGTGGATTGACAATCTCTGAGGGAGTATCGCACTTCCCGGATCTAGCATATGTTAGGAAGTCTCTGCATATGCTATTTAACTTCTATTTGGTGGTCTTTTTGTTTATTTCAGGTAGTTCCTCCCAACCAAAAGGAAGATCTTATGGTTAGCTATGGATCAAGAAGTCATATGTGTGCAACAACCTTCAACTAACTTTAACAAGTATTCCTCCTAGCCCTTTTACCCTTATTTGTTTTGTCACATTCCAAGAAATGTTCTAAGAATCAGGTGAAACATTTTGGCATGCCGGTGGGACCCATTTGGGGTTCCTTGCATTTCTTCATTCCTAGGTAAAAGTTGCATGTTTGTTTCCTTTCCGAAAGGTTCTCACATTAAATTTCTCCCCTGGAATCTTCTCTTCTTTCTATTGTCTCAAAGCAATCATGTTTTGGTGCTATAAAAATAACTCTTCTTCTCTTTCATTTGTACTGCATTAGTGAAAGATCATATTCTCTCTTGTTCATCTTTTGTGTCATTAAATTTAATATTTTGATTTGGGCTTAAAATTAACGGCATTTCATTCTTGTATGTTGAATTGGTGCACGTTAAATGAGGGCAACATATATGTTGGAATACATGGGCATCTTATGGTTGACAAAAGAATCATAGAAAGCACATTCTCTTTCTTTTTGAGTCTTACCAAACTGTAAAAATTCAAATTAACATATCTTTCTTAAACAACATCTTACCTAGGAACATCTATCAGTGATCACATGGTCGATTGGTAGGTACTCCCTAGCTCGTTGCTCATGTCGAGTCATTATCTCAGGAGATGGCCCACCCCACCATAACATACCTAAAACCTCTCCTTTTAGATATCCTTCTTTGTAGGACGCCTTCCCAACAAAAAAATTATGTTCTAAATACACACAGTCATTTCTTAATAGCTTAAGTTGAACAAACATAACAGAAAAATCACTTTTAAGATCGTATTTTCCTTAGTTTTTCTACTTGGCTTGTGTTTTGAGGTGAGAGGACACATTCTTCATCTTTTATTTCTCCTTGCACGCTCCTCATCATAGTTGGTGTATTCCAACTTAAATGCGAGTGTGTGTAGACCCCATTTTTATCATTCGAGAGTTCGGGTTTGATTCCACACTTGATTTTAAATCACAACCACCTTTTTCTTCATCTCTATTTCAATTTCACAAGAATCGATGGTGTCGGTCCAATGACCGTCGTTGATTACCTTCTTATCGTCACCGGTTTTATCCAACCGATGTTAGTTTATAGTACTTTTAGTGAACCTAACCAAAAGGACACTTGTTTCATCTTCTTTGTTATTCAGAGTCTCTATAACTCTTAGTATCTTCTTTATTCCTGATAAAATCCATCCTACAGCTTATCTACCTGGTAGATTATCAGTCTTTTTCCTTATTTGGAAAACTATTTTTTTTTGAGTGACCGACCGTGGTTACCTCTAACCAACATCGGTTTACCCTAACCAAAGCATCGGTTAGCTTTTTCATTCTTCCAACTGACATTTTATCCAATCCATCTATCACTACTTTTTTCCCATTTTCTGTTATATTTATGTGTCATTTATAGAAAGCAGTCCTACCAAATCAGCACTTGTTCACATGGTGCTAACTCGTAGCCAAGAAAACGCCTCATATTCCACACTAGTTGTCAACCACTCCCCTAGTCCTTCACCACCTTTCATTCTATCACCCATGGATCCTACCCAACCTATCACTATTGCCACATGTGACGAGGAGTTCACACAACTTCTTGATCGAGAACCTTATTGCCTTACTGATTCTATATTTCCCACTCATCCACTTGAAATTCCTCAGTGTCTGTTGATATATAGCATGCCCGTATCTATCCCCGAAAATCCTTCCTACTTCTATGTAAGCCACTTCTAGCTCTACACTACCCGCACCTGCCTTGCCCCAGTCATTTCATAGTTAGGCCCTATACCTGCTATGACCGCCACATCTGCCACATCTATTACACCCGCAACATCCACTATACCTTTGTCAACCACCCAAAACATAACCTCATCTATGCCTATTGTATCACATATACCCATAGAAACATAACCACCCCTGGTGTCGATGAACCCTACCCCATTTCAAAATATTTTCCTTTCTATTCCATAGTCCTTAGCCCCCATCACTACTAGATTTACCTCGACCCTTCCACCTTCATATATGTACAATCAGTAGCCTCCCATTTCATCTATCATTCATTCTAGGTATGTGCCCCTATTTCAATCCCTCATTCTCAACCTACCTATTTGGAATCACCATATACTAGAATTCCACCTCCATCATATGTCCAACACCAACCCTCTTACGCTACAGGAGGTACTCATCCATCACCACCTACCAATGACCTCATCAAGTTAATGATGGACAAGATGCAGACACTGGAGGCATCGGTTTCTGGCTCACACAATTCTCTCACCTATGATGAAATTTGTAATGAGCCCATACACCCATCCATTCCTATTCATCCATATCCCGTACATTGGGAGATTCCTAAATTTAACTGCTTCAACAACAAAGAGGACCCAAAATAGCATTTGTGGTCTTTCAAACATGGGTGTTATCTGATCACCCATGATGATGCTTTGCTTCTGAGGACCTTTCCCATGTCTCTGACTGGGCCCGCATTAGACTGGTATAGTGGATTACCTAGACATTCTATCTACTCATTTAATCAGGTAGCCCAAGCCTTCTTGGATCATTTCTCCATCAATGTTGTTAAGAAGGTTACCACATGACCTCTACTCTATGCATCAATATGATGACGAGTCTATAAAACATTTTATCCCTCGTTGATGTAGCATGATCAATCAACTCATGTTTCAATTACCACAAACCGAACTCATAGAGCTCTTCACGTAGACTTGTGCTAGATGTATTTCACCGACACTTCGCAAATGAATACTTTACAACCTTCGATGAGACATTCACCATGGCACAAAAACTAGAGATTTGGGCCATCGAAGAAAAGAAAATCCAACTACGAAATAAGAATGCAACATTTAAGTCAAATGATACTTCTTCTTCTTTGAAGCTACAAAATAATTATTCAAAATCCAAGGGAACCACTAACACGAGAGATACTCAAGGCCATCCTAGCTCATCCATCAAACCAGGCTAAACCCTCATCTAATCTTTCCCCGTCCATACTTTTTAATCCAGACGAGAATAGTGGAAATATACCCCAATGGGGAGACTTATTCTTCTGGTTTAGAAAATATCATTAAAGTTTGGGGCCATCACCCTTCCTCCTATAAAACCACACACTAGTTTTGATCCTGCTCGCCCCACACATACATGGTACAAAGAGCATGACTTCTGTAACTATCATCGGGTAAAAGGTCATAATGACGGAAATTGCATCACTTTCAAGAACATTGTCCAAGAAATGCTCGAGAATGGCAAGTTAATATTGGATAATCTGAATGCACCTGCCAACCAAAACCTGCACATTTTCAAGAAACCATTTCCTAATCACACCCCTTCTTCTAACCAAATTGGGGAGCCTCAACTAATGATAGCAATACATGTGAGGTCCATGTTATTTTTAGTGACACACCAGATGCTTCCCAATTGCCTCATATTCCTTCCATAGAGGAAATCCTAGCCCGAATTCCTCCACCTACACATGAACCCACTTCACCTATTCCTCCACCCATAGAGGAACACCTTTCATCTCCTCCCTCACACAATGAAGGAGTTTCGTTAACATTGAGACCACTTAGCCTTTTTCTTCTCCACCTATAGAGTTGTCACCCACAAGCAGTACCTCTCGACCCATGGGAGATGTTTTTCCATCTCCTCCACCCACGAAGGAGCACCCATTATCTCCACCATCTATCAAAGATCTAGTAGAAATTTGGTTACCTCTAGGTGACCATTCTCAATCAACCACCCAAGATCCTACCTTTGACTTAATTTTGGCTCTCTTACCCACGAGGTTGAAGTTAGTGATTTCCTATTTCTAAAACACATTTTATCAGAATCACCATCGGACCCACATTAACCTCACCTACAAGCAATGTCATTATCACGCTTAGCCGATCGCCTAGATTATGTTGATAGAGCCTTACTTTGGGGGCATTTTCTACTTCCTATCTCAAAGAAAAATGCGAGATGTCACTCATGACACCTCCACTATCTATCCAAAAGTGTTTCGGTTGACCAAACCGAACACAATCAAAACTATCACAAATTCTTCCACGACACCATACATGGCTCAAATCACATCTCTACAAATAACCCAACATGCATCTACATCCAAACCCGCACTACATCATCTTCTTTACCTAAACCTATTATTACTTTAGGGGTCATACAAATGGCTAGCCTTACTCATCCACCCATCAAATTAGATTTAGCTACGTCTTCCAAAACTAACACCAAATTTAACCCAACCCCTAAACAAAAGAACCAATCTCCTAGACCTCATACCCCAAACTCACCAACCACACCCTTATCACCTTCACCCCTTCCATCCATCCTAGGACCTCACCCCTCGAACCATGGCTAAGAAACCCCCATCCATCGGTAAACCCATAACGCAACAACCCATTTCCCCATCATAGACCTCTAATATACCCAAGCACCCCACACAACCTCCGCCCTCACATGTAACCTTTTTACCACCCATACCTCCAATACCATCAATAAATTCTTCACTACCCATGACACTTCCTTCCCTTTCCCTCACACCTCCTACCAAACCTATGCCACCTACCTCCACAACACCTCGATTACCCCCATGGGTAACCCGCCCTCTTCCACCATCTACTTTTCCCTCTACATCGGGTGTGCTGTATCACCTTTACACAAGAAGGTGTAATCAAAGGAAAAAAATCCACTACCCTCCAATAAGGTAATTAAACCCACCACACACTCTATTACCAGTTCATCTACCATGCCCTTACCCAAGAGATACAACCAATACCTAAGACCACACCACACACCAAGTTAGTAGCCCAACCCACTCCCCCTCTTTTAAAGAATCTTCTTATATAGTCAGCTGCACCTACACCCAAACCCACATTCACCTCCCATTGTGATCCACTAGCAAGATCATATGCCAAAATCTTAACCAATCTCCTCGAAATTTTTGTCATCACATTACCACCTCTTATACCTTATGACACACTCAAACCCAACCTAAAATGGTTTAAAAAAAAAAATTGCACCTACCATCATGTTCTAGGACACGATGTAGAGAAATTTAAGGCTTTGAAAGCTACTCTTATCTAGTTGTTTCCTCCTAAAATAAAACTTTGACGATGATGATCTTATTGATGAGGACCCCATTTCGCCAGCACCAATTTCCACAGTTCTTCCTCATTGCCTACTCAGTGACCAAAATCTCCACCCCCACAACTCTTAGATCCATCCCTGAGATTCAAAATTAACATGTTTCATATCAAATAACTCGCCAAACCTCCACCCAAATGTTGGTGTGCCCAGCTCATATCACAAGGTTCCTTCCCACCCACTTGGCTTCGCCCTTCCTATCGTTACACCTATCATGGTTCATTTTCATGCTTTATCATTCCTAGCAACCCCATCTCTTTCCATTCAAAAAAATTACCTCCCAACCAATGTTATATCATCCCCTAGGTGATTTAGGAAATTCCATTCATTCCCCTAGGTGATTTTAGGACTTCATTGAAAATGCAAATTTTGGGGAGTCACGGGAAGGGCTGTCATTGGCCTTCCCAGGACTAGATTGACCCCCTGGAGCAGAACGGAAGGGAAAAATTCAACATGGAGGTGAATGGAATACCTTATGACATCAAAGAAATGATTTTGGAAGGTTTAGAGAAGTTTTTCAAGACTTGGAGCAGTCTGAGTGAAAAACAAGGTTCACAAGCCTAGACAATACACAAGCTAAAACAGCCATTGGGCTTCAGAAGAAGATTTGAGAGCTCCAAATGGAGTTGGAAGTAAAAAAACATCTTCAGAAATAGTATTACAATACCTACATGATGGTGAAATAATAATTTTCACAACACCTTGGCGCATATGATTGGAAGGTAGTTTTCTCAAGCACAAGTGGAGTCCCAGATAAAAACTCTAATTTTTCAGGGATCATATGGTCGAATTAAGACATTAGACCCACATCATTGGATTAAAAATTCCATTTCTAGTCAGGATCATATAAAATTTCACCAATAAATTCCATTGGGAGCTCAAGTTATCTTCATTCCAAGTTACCCTCTCAAAGGCAATTCAGGACTTAGTCATTTTTTTCGAGAGGACACGTGTCAACACCAGGAGCCTGGCGGGATTTCATGTCCCTGACGTCCCTGAGGTCAGGTACATCAGCCCTTGAAAAATTTCCCAGCCCTCATGTGACCTCTAGGACCCTCATATGACCTCCAGACTTGTGACAGTTCGGCCCCGGGTGCTTATTTGGAGCATGCATTCCCTTGCCGTCGGATTGGGACGCCACGTGTCAGCTCCAGGACCACTGTGGAATTTGATGTCCCTTATGCACCTGAGGTGGGGACATAAGACCTTGAAAAATGTTCCCATCCCCTATGGGGAGTCTTCTTGACACCCACGTGACCGTAGTTCAGCCCCCAGTGCATTTTTGGAGCATCCATTCCCTACCGTTGGATCGGGAGCCACGTGTCACCTCGGGACCACCTGTGGAAATTGTTGTCCCTTATGAACCTGAGGTGGGGACATAAGACATGGAAAAATTCCCCATCCCCTATGAGGAGTCATTTGGACACCCACGTGACCGAGTTTCAGCCCCCAGGTGCATTTTTCAAGCAAATCCCCTGCCGTCGGATCGAGGACACATGGCATCGCCTTGACCACCGTGGAAATTGATGTCCCTCATGTCCATGAGGTTAGGGACATCAGGACATAAAATTGTCACCCAGACCCTCCATGTGCATGTTTTTAAAGTTTAAATCCAACACTTAGCCATTTTCTTCCTCTCATTTCTCCTTCAGAACTCCTCACCTTGCCATGGCTCCATGCGTGATTGTCCAAACACCCGGTCCACCATTGTTGCTCCAGAACCAGCTCCACCATGGCCACATAAACTCTTAAAACCATGAATGCATAGAAATATTCAGGCCTCATAGAAAAATGGAGTGAAATGATGAAGAACGAAGAGAAAAATGGAGATTTTTTTTGCTAGATAACCGTGAAGTCACCCGATCGAAAAATCCTCATATCTTGTAAGATACAAGTCGGATCGAGATGTTGTATTTTTGCAAAATTCCTCATTTTTCAAGGTGATCAAGATCCAACAAACAAGAGGTCAAATGGTGCCCAGAATCATTTGCTCCAACAAAACCCTCACTTTCGTGCATCGACTCACATTCGTTGGATTTCCCATCATTCCAACAATGGAAATGAGCTAAAAACTTGCACATGAGTTCCAAATGAAAAACCTATTGCAATGGAGTTGTTTTCATTGCAAATGGAGACAAAAACCAGACCTACAAATTTTGAGCTCCATTAATGGCCGCCATGACAACTCTGTGCCGAAGCCACTACAGGTCAAAATTTCAAAATTTATTTCTAGGCATTCTAGTGGGCAAAACTATGTGAAATTTGGAGGGTGTGATGTAATCATAATGACAAAGAAGAGTCCAAAAAAGTATGTTCCATCACAAATCGAGCACTAGAAACACACTTTCTAAAAATAGTAAGTTTTCCTATACATGCTTGCTATTTTTGGCAAGTCTTCATCAAAAGTGGCTATGGAAAGAGCAGTGTGCACTGAAGATCTCCAAAAGGATAGAATGATTATCGGAGTAGAAAATAGTGGAAATGACCATTTACTAAAAATAGTAAGTCACACTCAAAGGGTAGTTTTGGCACAATGGGACATTCAGAACTTCGTTGCATTTGGAGCTTTCCATCAACGAGGATCAACAGACTTCATCGGGAGACATATCCTCTTCTTCTTCTCTCTCTCTTCTCTCTCTCCTCTTCCCCCAACTTTCTCTCACTTTCAAATTTTCTAATTCTTCATTGGGGTTTGCACTTTTTGATATACCTTTAAGTCACTTAAAAGTGACTTTAGAAACATAATGTAAATTAAGTCACCTTGCTATTATAAAAGGGACTTAAATATTTAAAGTGGAATATGAACAGTCTTAAGTCATATTAAGGTATTTGAAAGGTCATGAGGAAGATGAAGAGTCATATTCTATTCTATAAATTGTAAAGCCATTCCCATTTCAAAGGGTTGGTAATTGATCTTGTAGACTCAAGAGTGCATTGTACCTAGAGAAAGCAAAGGAGATAGCCATTTTCTTCTACTCTCTTCCCCTCTCAAATTTCTTCCATTCCCACATTATGTACAACTTTGATTTGAGAAATCAATACAAGAAGGAGTTTCTAGCTTTCTTTGACTAAGGGGTTTCTTGATACTTGGTGATCGGTGAATTCTATTTGGTCTTGTTGCTATTCGCAGAGTTGTTTCTTCCGATAAATGCATGTGTTGAAGTTTCTAACTAGTGTGTGTGCAGGAATATGATTTTCTACCTATAGCATTAGTTCTCCTACCTCTTTTCTCACTCCCTTTCCCACTCTATAGACATGAAGACTTCCCTAGCAAGAGATTGCTAGCTTTTCCATAGGGTCAGTGGAGTGCCCCTGTTGGATCCCGGTCGAAAGACCACCACAGAAATCCACACTTTCTCATGCATGCACATACGATAGCTGCACCGGTTAAGTAGAGGGACTTAGATTCCCTAGAGCGTTGGCAAGAAATCCACAAGTTTTCCACCTGACAAATTTTCTTGCCAACAATTTTTGGCACCCACCGTGGGGTAGATTTAGCAGCATCTGCACCCAATATACGACCGCAAGGTCCCAAAATTAAAAAAAAAAAAATCAAATATTGAAAAAAATAAAAAAAGAGTTCATGAAAGTCCATTTTGAAAGATACACTGCTGATTTCTGCACATGAACTTTTCACATTCCACAGTGCCCTTTCATGTTCCGACTATAGAAGTTTTCAAAAGCTGGCTGAAAGAAGATACACCAGGTTGAGCAAGGTCGAGAGGTGTTGCTGATTCCAATTTTGAAGCTTTGAAAAATCAGCAAGAATGAATTAGAGATAATCCATACTTCTTCTCTCAAGCCTCCTCTCCATCTGGCACTTGAGTAGTTCTCCTGGAAATCCTATCCAAACTCCTTCAAATTCTCCAATTTTTCAACCATCATTGAACATCGAGTTCATGGAAGAAGAAGAATTTGAAGAAGCAAGAGCTGAAATAGAAGTAGAAGAAAAAAATGGATGGATGAAGAAGAAATACCTCAACCCATTGTTCCATGGGGAAGGAATACAGGCCCGCTTGCTCTTGAACCCCCTCTTCATGATCTACCAATGGGTTCCCGCAAGAACTTTCCAAAGTTCAAAGGTGAAAACACACAACATCTGAAGAACACATTGCTGCTTTCATGACATCATGTGGAATTCTTGGTGTCAACATGAAGATGTTCTTTGTAAGATTGTTCATGGAGTCCCTCAAGAAAAAGTAGTAGAATGGTTCTACCTCCTACCTTCCCGATCCATCACTGGTTGGGATGACATCAAGGCTGCCTTCGAGGAAAGATTTAAATCAACTGAAGATTTTCAAGACCTCTTGGTGTAGTTGGCTCAAATGAGGAAAGGAGAAAGTGAAACGATGAGAGACTTCATGGCTCATTTTGAATGGTTGCTTCGTAGGATACGGAAGAAGATTCACCCTCTCAGAACAATATCAAAAGATTCTTCATAAATGCTCAATCACCGGAGGTAGGATTTCTCCTACTATGAAGAGTTCAACCAAGGAACATTGTAGAAGCACAAAGGAGGGCCATTGAATTGGATGATGATCTCATCCTCTCTGGAAAGATCAAGAATCCATCAAAGGGCAAGGCCCAACATCCTGAAGATGAGAGAACTAATCCATCGCTGCAAAAGTTGGTGAATGAGATGGCCTCTTTGAAGAGGGAATTATTTGAATGAGTTTCTTCTCAAAGAAGCAACAAAAATCAGATTGTAGGAGCACCCCAAAGACTTGCCTTGGAGGCCCCACCCATGAATGTAAATTGCAGATTTCAAGAAAGTGAAGAAGAGCTTGAACAAGAAAGTGAAGGTGGTGATTTCCTAGAAAGTGATGAGTTTGAGAATGATACACAAATCAGATTTTGTGAGTATTATAGAGGTTATGAAGAAGATGAAGAAGATGCACCCAGTTTCTCATGTGTGGTATTCACTCATTCTCAGTCGAGAAAAGAGCATCTCCCTCCATTGCTGCAAAAGAAAAGAAGGTTGATGATCCTCCTATGGTGACTCTGAAAAATAAAATAATCAGTCGAGGATCCCCACTTCCATCTTCCATGAAGTCTGCATTGTTGGATCCTGATCTCATAGCAAGTAAGAAGACTCCCGAAATCCCAAGTAAGTCTTCCAATGTCTCTTCCATTTCTAAACCCAAATCTTATCCTAAAAATCTAATTCCTTGAAAGCTCCTAGTGTGCCTTTCAAAATACCATCCATTCCTCAAACATCAAATCCTACTCCTAAGCCTATCCTAGACTCCAAAATCAGTCCCTTCACCCCCTTGTCACATCTACTCCCTTTGACTTCATAGAATATGAAAACAAAGCCAAAGTGTAGATTACTGAAACCGAATATTTGTGGACTCATCTGAACAATTTGAGAGGTTTTTCGATATATCAGGAGTGGTAGTCTAACACCCAATGATGTAGCTCATCATTCCAAAGGCATGCTACCAAACTCACCTACACCTCCCTCACAGAACATGCTTTCTCTGAGTGCATCAAAGACTGATAAAGTTGAACCTTTCTACGTCTCCCTTCTTGTTGGAGAATATGTACTGAACAATTGCATAATAGATTTGGTGCCTCAGACAACGTGATGCCTTTGAAGGTCGCCAAGGCTCTTAAACTTATAATGACTCCACCTAGTGGCTCTTGTTACTCTTTGGAATCAAAAAAGGTCTCACTTGTAGGGAAGGTTAAAGATGCACAGGTGGCTCTCACCAAATTTCTAGACAAGAAAGTTTCAGTGATGATTTTGGTAGTAGACGTCCCAGCCTCATTCGGAATGTTGCTGAGTAGAAATTTTCTGCCGAGAGTTGGGAGGAAAATTCAGATGAATTGGTCTTTTGCAACCATACCAGTGAAGGGAGACATGGAGAAATTACTTCCGAGAAGAAGATGAGGTACACAGTATGAAATTTTGGAAGCCGGAAGCTAACATCTTGTATCAAGGTAGCAGGTAGATGAATCACTTTGTGGCAACCGAGGAAGAAGAGGATATCCCCATCTTGATAGGCCCAGACATGCCTTCCCAAAGAGATTTGGATTTTGAAGAAGCATTGAGGAGATTTGAGTTACAAGAGGGAAGCCCCGAATCACTAGATGATGTAGACCATGAGGAAGAGGAGATGGTTCTTGATGATTTTCAAGAAGAAAAATCAGCTTATATGATTTTCCAAGATGATGAGTTATTCTCATTCCCATTTGGGGATGAAGATGATCTTAATCAAGCCATCTATGGAGAGAAAAATCAGCTTGTGATGAGCTTGTGAAAGGTTTGAAAGAAATGTCTATACAAGAAATGCTTAAAGCCGTAGAAGAAACTAAAGACCCTGAGCTCAGTCTCAGAACTCTTGATGCAAGCCACAAATCTGCAAGACAAGCGTGAAGCTGATTTGGAAGCCTTAACTAATGTGAAGGTTGGCCACATTGAGATAAAGCAATATGAAAAATATGATGCCACTCTTGAGCTAATGATTGATGGATGCAATAATGAAATGGAGATATTTTCTTTCCCATTTGAAGATGAAGACTCTTTCCATGATGAAGAAATTGAATCAAGGAGTTTGAGACCTCTGAAGATGAAGCTCTTTTTGATGAAGGATTGATAGAGTGTAGTGATTCCCAAAATGATGAGGTAATCCTCCAGGATAGTTGCCTTGAGCTGCAAAATAAATATTCTTCAAAGGCATACAAAGAGGAGCTATAGGAAATGATGAAGCATAACTTTGTGCAAGAAATCTTGGATGTAGTAGAAGTGGTGGAAGACCCCAAGTTGATTCTTGATCTCTTCACTCCTGTCATGAACATACAACACAAGTATGAGTTTTCCTCCATCCCTTCCTTCAGTACTCAAATGCCTCACAATGGAGTAGAGATAAAGGATGAATCAAATGTTTCTCATGGAGAATATTTCAATGAGCATAGACCCGGGAAAGAAATTAACTCAGAAGGTTCAAGGAATTGGAACAAAAATCAGCATTGGGGCAGCGATGAGATGCTCGATGGAGAATCAGCTATATGGATAAACATGGAAGGCAAACTGGCTATGAGACCAACTTCAAAGAACACGAAGGTAGTGGAATTTCCAAGAAAGGACTTGAGCATCAAGAAGCTCACATGGAATCACTCCTACCAAGTAAATAGATAAATGTGAAAGCACCTGGCTTTCATAAACAATTAAGGAAAGGAGGCTACTTTTTGGAACCCATCAATGGCTTCGTGAGAACATCATCATTCGGTGTTGCCTCTTTAGGGGTAACTTTTGAGAAATGAAAAGTACTTCAGTGAAAGTGGGTTGTCCCCGCCTTGTACCATAGGTGATTGATAGGTGTTTTTCCCTTTTTGTTGTGTGTGTTTCCCTTCTGTTGTGTGTCGTGTGTTTCCTTTCTCTTTTTTTGTGTGTGTGTGTGTTTCCTTCTTCTAATCTTCCTTTCTAGAAGTTGTACATGACTCCATAAGGCCCAATGGATAAGGCCTGGTCAATGAATTATATGGTCTAAAATTGAGATTCTAGATTCCCATGCCATGTCTTCACTTCTCTCAGTCCATGTCATGTCCCCAAGCTAGAGCCAGTTGTTGTCGTGCAAATGTGCAATAGGGAAATTGGAAATTTCCAAGCACGACAACTATACCCCTATGCTGAAATTTTCATGCTTTATCATTCCTAGGCAACCCCATCTCTGTCCAAGTCAGTCCAAATTACCTCCTAACCAATGTTATATCATCCCCTAGGTGATTTAGGAAATTCCATTCATTCCCCTAGGTGATTTTAGGACTTCATTGAAAATGCAAATTTTGGGGAGTCACGGGAAGGGCTATCGTTGGCCTTCCCAGGACTGGATTGACCCCTGGAGGAACGGAAGGGAAAAATTCAACATGGAGGTGAATGGAATACCTTATGAACATCATGGAAATGATTTTGGAAGGTTTAGGGAAGTTTTTCAAGACTTGGAGCAGTTTGAGTGAAAAACAGGGTTCACAAGCCTAGGCAGTACACAGGCCTAAAACAACCTGTTGGGCTTCAGAAGAAGATTTTGAGAGCTCCAGATGGAGTTGGAAGTAAAAAAAACATCTTTGGAAATAGGATTCCAATACCTACATGATGGTGAAATAATATTTTTCACAACACCTTGGCGCATATGATTGGAAGGTAGTTTTTCTCAGGCACAAGTGGAGTCCCAGATCAAAAATCTGATTTTTAGGGATCATATGGTGAATTAAGACATGAGACCCACATAATTGGATTAAAAATTCCATTTCCAGTCAGGATCATATAAAATTTCACCAAGAAATTCCACCGAGAGCTCAAGTTATCTTCATTCCAAGTTACCCTCTCAAAGGTAGTTCAGGACTTAGTCATTTTTCGAGAGGACACGTGTCAGCACCAGGAGCCTGGTGGGATTTCATGTCCCCGATGTCCCTGAGGTCAGGTACATCAGCCCTTGGAAAATTTCCCAGCCCCTCATGTGACCTCTTTGGGACCCTCATATGACCTCCAGACTTGACAGTTCAGCCCCGGGTGCTTATTTGGAGCATGCATTCCCTGCCGTCGGATCGGGCGCCACGTGTCAGCTCCAGGACCACCGTGGAATTTGATGTCCCTTATGCACCTGAGGTGGGGACATAAGACCTTGAAAAATTCACCCATCCCCTATGGGGAGTCTTTGGACACCCACGTGACCCTGAGTTTCAACCCCCATGTGCATTTTTGGAGCATCCATTCCCTGCCGTTGGATCGGGTGCCACGTGTCACCTCCAGGACCACCGTGGAAACTGATGTCCCTTATGTACCTAAGGTGGGGACATCAGACATGGAAAAATGTTCCCATCCCCTATGAGGAGTCATTTGGACACCCACGTGACCGAGTTTCAACCCCAGGTGCATTTTTCAAGAAAATCCCTGCCGTCGGATCGAGGACACATGGCATCACCTTGACCACCATGGAAATTGATGTCCCTCATGTCCCTGAGGTTAGGGACATCAGGGACATAAAATTTTCCCAGCCCCTCCATGTGCATGTTTTTAAAGTTTAAATCCAGCACTTAGCCATTTTCTTCCTCTCATTTCTCCTTCAGAACTCCTCACCTTGCCATGGCTCCGTGCGTGATTGTCCAGACACCGGTCCACCATTGTTGCTCGAACCAGCTCCACCATGGCCACATAAACTCTTCAAACCATGAATGCATAGAAATATTCAGGCCTCATAGAAAAATGGAGTGAAATGATGAAGAACGAAGAGAAAAATGGAGATTTTTTGCCAGATAACCGTGAAGTCACCCGATCGAAAAATCCTCATATCTTGCAAGATACAAGTCGGATCGAGATGTCATCTTTTGCAGAATTCCTCATTTTTCAAGGTGATCAAGATCCAACAAACAAGAGGTCAAATGGTTCTAGAATCATTTTCTCCAACAAAACCCTCACTTCGTGCACCGGCTCACATTCGTCGAATTTCCCATCATTCCGGCAATGGAAACGAGCTAAAAACTTGCACATGAGTTCCAAATGAAAAACCTATCACAATGGAGTTGTTTTCATTGCAAAGAGACAAAAACCAGACCTGCAAATTTTGAGCTCCATTAATGGCCGCCATGATAACTCTGTGCCCGAAGCCACTGCCAGGTCAAAATTTCAAAATTTATTTCAGGCATTCTAGTGGGAAAAACTATGTGAAATTCGGAGGGTGTGATCATAATGACAAGAAGAGTCCAAAAAAGTATGTTCCATCACAAATCGAGCACTGGAAACACACTTTCTAAAAATAGTAAGTTTTCCTATACATGCTTGCTATTTTTGGCAAGTCTTCATCAAAAGTGGCTATGGAAAGAGCAGTGTGCATTGAAGATCTCCAAAAGGCTAGAATGATTATCCGAGAGTAGAAAATAGTGGAAATGACCATTTACTAAAAATAGTAAGTCACACTCAAAGGGTAGTTTTGGCACAATGGGACATTTAGAACTTCATTGCATTTGGAGCTTTCCATCAACGAGGATCAACAGACTTCATCGGGAGACATATCCTCTTCTTCTTCTCTCTCTCTTTCTCTCTCCTCTTCCCCCAACTTTCTCTCACTTTCAAATTTTCTAATTCTTCATTGGGGTTTGCACTTTTTGATATACCTTTAAGTCACTTAAAAGTGACTTTAGAAACATAATGTAAATTAAGTCGCCTTGTTATTATAAAAGGGACTTAAATATTTAAAGTGGAATATGAACAATCTTAAGTCATATTAAGGTATTTGAAAGGTCATGAGGAAGATGAAGAGTCATATTCTATTCTATAAATTGTAAAGCCATTCCCATTTCAAAGGGTTGGCAATTGATCTTGTAGACTCAAGAGTGCATTGTACCTAGAGAAAGCAAAGGAGATAGCCATTTTCTTCTACTCTCTTCCCCTCTCAAATTTCTTCCATTCCCACATTATGTACAACTTTGATTTGAGCAATCAATACAAGAAGGAGTTTCTAGCTTTCTTTGACTAAGGGGTTTCTTGATACTTGGTGATCGGTGAATTCTATTTGGTCTTGTTGCTATTCATAGAGTTGTTTCTTCCGATAAATGCATGTGTTGAAGTTTCTAACTAGTGTGTGTGTAGGAATCTGATTTTCTACCTACAACATTAGTTCTCCTACCTCTTTTCTCACTCCCTTTCCCACTCTATAGATGAAGACTTCCCTAGCAAGAGATTGCTAGCTTTTCACATAGGGTCAGTGGAGTGCCCCTGTTGGATCCCGGTCGAAAGACCACCAAAAATCCACACTTTCTTAACCAATGACCCTTCACCCGTAGCCTCTCTCACCAAATTACCACCTTCTTCTATATCTCCACCTACTCACCAAGTAGCCACCCTCCTTCTTAGATGAAGAGATTGCACCACATCAAATTGATGACCCCGATCCAACCCTTTTTATCTCCGTTCATATTGATAATATAATATACGATGTGGTGTGCTTGATGGGGGCGCTAGCATTAACATCATCTCTTCCTATGCATTCACCAAATACCCATACCCTAAAAATTTCATGCATAAACATCCTGTCATGTTACGTTCATTTAATGATGCTATCACCTCTACACTTGGCACTATCATCCTCCATGTTCGCATGGGCCCCCATACTATTCCAAAGTTATTTTACGCCGAGAGGGGAGTTTCAATATAACATGTTGCTTAGTAGACCTAGATTAGTGTCATGGGTTGTGTTCCTTCTACTTTATATCATTGTTTAAAGTTTGAGCATGAAGGATACACCTATACCATTCTAGCCAACCCATCACTTTTCAAAACCTACAACATGCTTTACCAACCCAATGACGTGCTCATACCCATTAAGGCATCCACCGCCATGACCACTTCCTCTTTACCCACACCTCCACTCACTAATTCCACCACTACCTCAACCGCACCTAAATCCTCCATTCCTACCACTGCGTAACAACCTCCACGGCTGACCCATGAGCCTCCCAATCAGCTGGCTCCACCTTCGATCCAACCTCTAACACATCATCTATCCCAACTACCCACATATCGACCACTAATCCCTTGGAAGGCATTTTTCAGCACCTCACTGCCTGGGGGAGTATCATCTATATAATGTAAACACATTCCTCACTCCACAAGAGTATGAAATCCTTCACCAATACCCTCACTATGATCACCGCAAAGGAGAGCATCTCCTTTACTGGTCCTCCCCACCTTCGCACCAATCTCACCTATGGGGGACTTGATACTTCCACTTATACACCTGAATCACCATCATAAACCCACCCCTTTTCTATTGACTTCCAGTCACTCACCAACCATTCTTCACCCACACCTTCCCGTATTAATGTGCATGGAAAGGTTTTGGTTTTGGATTTTACAAGCAAGTCGTGACACTATTATTCCATGTACTACCCATAAACATAATGACCGTAGTGGTATCGGCTTTGCTTGAACTACCTACTAAGAAGACCCGTATTGAACTCATTGCGGATATCAATCATTCTCTACATTCTTCACCGCTTCACCTTCTTCACCACCTTCACCGATAGATTCGATGGATCTAGAATCCATTCCTCTTAAAAAAAAATTTATAAACACCATTTCCTTGGGGCCTCGACTTATTAAGGCGGGGGTGAGGCTCCCTCTTCTCTTCCCTTCCTGTATCTTGAAATGATCAATGACGATACACCTTCTATTAATGTCGTTCAATGTCAGGATGATGAATCTACACTCACCTATCTTGGTGCAAAAGACTCTTATATTTACCGGTCATTACCATCTGAGACACAAACCATGTTAAATGAATCAACTATCAAAGTCAACATCCATACTTAGGATGACCCGCACATTCTAAAGATCAGCCAATCTTTAGATACCAGCTGAACAGGAATCCATCACTTCTTTTCTCAAAAATCACAACCATGCTTTTGCTTGGTCTTATGCTGACATGCTCGATATTTACCCCACCATAATGGTTTACAATATCGTAACCATTCCCGATGCCAAAACCGTAAAACAAAAGATGAGTAAAATGCACCCTCGCATTGCTCTTCTAGTCAAAGAAGAACTTCAACACCTTCTTTCTGTTTCCTTCATCTTACCCATTGATTATCCCCGATGGATTTCTAACATTGTCCCTGTCACTAAGGCAATAGGGGGACTTCACATTTACATGATTTCCATGACCTCAACCTAGCTTGCCCAAAAGATGACTTTCCTCTACATGGTATTGATCAGCTAGTTGACCTTACTACAGGCCATGAGATGCTATCACTCATGGATGGTTTCTCGGGTTATAAAAATCTTGCTTAACCGGAGGATCAACACAAAACCACATTCATCATCCCTTGGGGACCTTCTACTATCAAGTCATGCCTTTTGGCCTTAAAAATAGTGGTGCCACATATCAAATGGGTATGACTTACATCTTCCATGACATCATGCACCATATATTGGAATATTACGTAGATGATATACTTGCCAAATCTAAATGTCGTTCCGAGCACCTCGTCATCCTAAAGACCATATTTGACCCCCTCATTAAGTATTGTTTTTGCCTTCAGCCCAAGAAGTGTGTCTTCGTGGTTCTCTCGGGAAAGCTCCTGGGATTTATCATTTCCTTATGTGGTATAGGGGTTTACGCTGCTAAATTCAAGGCCATTATCAAAATGCTTCCTTCCACTAACCTAAGACTACTCCATAGCCTGCAAGGTAAGTTATAGTCTATTTGCCATTTCATTTCACACCTTTCCGATCGATGTCATCCATTTCATCATCTTCTCAAAAAGGATGTATCCTTTAAATGGGATGATATTTGTCACAAATATTTTGAGGCCTTAAAACAATACCTTCTCCAACCACATGTACTCATTCCACCTAAATATGATTAACCCTTCTACCTATACATCTCTTCTACCGACCACTCTTTAGGGGCCATGCTCACTCATCGCGATGAACAACATAGGGAGCAGGTAGTTTATTACATAAGTCGTACTCTTCTAGACTACAAACCCGATACACCCATGCTAAAAACTTTTCTTAGCCTTAGTTTTGTTGGCACTAAACTCTGCCATTACCTACTCAACCACAAAACCTATGTTGTGACCTAATCGTAGACACCTAAAATTGGTTATCCAATTTAGTGTCCCTCATGCGCGCTTGCTCTCTCGGGAACCGGGGCACGTTTATATCACCACTATCCCCTTGGGGTATTATTCAATTTGTGATTTAAACACCTATCCTAAGTTTAATTCACCCCATTATGCTTTACCCGTGAGTAATTAAATATTAACTATTTAATTACACCTTTTACATGTATCCTAACCACTTATCTACCCCATATCTATTCTATCCATATATCCCCCTATTTCTCCTCCTCACAATCAAGCAGCGGGATATTTCCGTATTTGAGGTGGAGGATCACTCTTATCTTTCCGTAAATCGTTCATTTTGGCCATCTCGGGAGTCATTCGTGATCGGCGACCGGCCGGTACTCGTTCGACGCCGATTTTTCAGAGTGACGCTGATTATAAATAGAGGCCTAGAACTCGCCTTACGGGAGGACGATGAGATGGAGGATGCAAAGACACGAGATCGCTGGGACACGAAACACAAATCATGAAAGAGAGAGAATGAGAGATCTTTGTGCATCTAGTGTGAACATTATCTATCAAATGAGAGCGGATCTTGTCCAAATCAATCCCTGAGAGGAGAACTAAGTATTGTTACTCTGCTCTTATCACATCAACATCACATGTCTCCATTGATTTTAAGTGACTCTGTTCGCACCGCGCAGATAGGTGCGGTCTTGCAATATCTCTCCAAACCTACAGATCCAGTGAGACATTGATGATCTTCCCTTCGCTTTCCGATTTCCAAATCTTCTCGCACTTTGTCTCCGATCGACGCCGATCTACATCGATCGGCGTCGATCTATATCGATCGATGCCGATCTATACCCCGGGCCGCGCCGATTCTACATAATCGACGCCGATCATCCTGCGATTAGGTAAAGGACACGGGTAACACAAATCGATTTGTTCTCACGGTTCCACAATCTTACATGTTGCTTTCTACCTGCTGTTTAGATTCTGTTTATTACTTTGATTAGAAAATCTAGTCTTGTACGTACATCTTTTATCATGTATACTTCTTTACTTAATTGAAAATGTGGACTGACATCCATGAGGAGCTTATCGCTTCCCGGACCCGCTTCTCGGGCAGTCCACCTAAATATCTTTTAACGTGGTCTTTTTCTGTCAAGCATCGGTGTCTCGCAGGTTACTTGGATCTACTGTGCAGAATTGCTCGTGTGCACCCGTCTTATCTACATCGACTTCCTTATCCATCTACATCTTCGGATCTTGTCCATCAGGTATCGATTTCATTGGAGTTTTTCAGGGTTTTTGTGTTTAGTTTGGTGCATTAACTTGGACAGGTAACAAGCGCGAAATTCTTGATCAACATTCATGATTTCGGTAGAAAAGCAAACTGATCAATGCGGAAGTTTGCTTGATATGGAAAAGACCTGATTAATACGGGAAGTATTTCGGTGATGCTAAAAAGTGTATAAACTCGAGTGAAAAAGGCTGATCAATGTGAGAAGCCTTGAGTATTCCTTTGAGAAACTGTACCGTCCTTGAGGAGCGGTCTGTATTTTGAATTTTAATGATAGCCATCCTTCGAGGGCATGGTCTATATCTTTTGATTCATTTGATTGTATGGATAGCATTTGTCCTTCAAGGATCGGTCCATCTTTTTGGATAGCATATTTTTTTTTTTTTTTGAAATTTTTTTGGAAGAAGCTGAGTTTAGACCTAGATAGATCGAGAGAGGGGAAGAAAACATATAAAGAGCACGTACTCATGCCCAGAGTAGATCCGATTAAGATAAGCCTTTTGGACAAATGAAGCGGTGATTAAGGTATTCCTACCATGAGGAGGAACATATCCGGAAGAAAATGCTATGAGTAGTGCGCGATACTCATATTTAAGGTAAAAAGACAATAGGCGGAGAACCACATAGTTTTGAATCACCATGAAAGTATATAGTGGTTGTTAGATGGATGACTAGATTTGTGTAAGATAGATTTTAACGGTAGAAGGGCCGTAGATGTAAGGCATTAAGAGGTTCCACTTGGTACACCATCCATGGAAGATGACGATAAGCCCCTGACTCCATATTTATGAGTGATAACATACGGACCCATCCAGTTGGGAGCAAACTTACCACGTTGACTCCTTTCAAGGTGTATATCCTTTGTTTCTAATCAAGGTCATTTTCATTACATCCTTGGCTCTCACCGAGGGTATTTCCAATCATTTCATCCAGTTAAATTACCATTTAACATGTTAATTTAATCAAGCTCTATCATTTATCTAATTTCATCGATCTACTTTGTCCAAAACACATCTCATCGCCTCTATTATAAACACATGTGGGTCTATCTATCTATCTATCTATTTTTATCAAAATTTAATCAAAATCTCAAAATATCAAATCCATTCCAACTATCAAATCCCATCTATCCATCACATCATCTAAACACTTGTCCATCCAAGTAACATTACATCTATCTATATCTATTTTCTCATCCAAATTAAATCCACATATCAATCACATCAAATCACATCTATTTATATCCTCCTACATCTATGTCTATCCTAACACATCTATTTTATCATCTATCATCTATCGATTTATACTCTTTTTTGCCCGTGGGTTGCGGTATCGCTTCTCCACATCGTTTACTTCCATCTCCTAATCTTCTTTGCCATGGTGTTGATGCTTGGCTTATCTATCTAGTCATTATTGTACGCTGAATGTTGCCTTTTGGCACATATTTTTGAAATTATCATCCATGACGAGTTTTTTCCCTTTGCATGGGGCACTCACACTTTTTGGCAACTTAGAGTTAACAGTGCAGTGAGGCACTAACGTCATCATTTTGTAGACCATCGGTTGTCCCTACTAATGTGTCTCTCTTTAGATGTTGACTATTTTGCAGCCCTCTTTACACTCATGGGGTCATCGAGGTACTAATGTCGTCTCATGAGGAGACCATCTAGTCTCGCCCTACCAATGTGAGTTCCTTAGGTCCGCTGCCTCTTTATTTATTTTTGTGCGTCATTAATGATCCGGTCTCCTCCAAACGTCTAGCCTGGGGCTTCCTACGTTTTCATCTACCTTTTTCAAACTTGGGATCGCTTTTTTCTATCACCCATCCCATCCCTAGTTTGAGGGGGATCACACCATCACTTTTTCTTCCTTTCTTCCATCTCCTTGTTTTTGTCTCATAACCTGCTTATCACAAGTTACTTGACAAAAAGGGGCAAAATGTAGACACCTAAAATTGGTTATCAATTTAGTGTCCCTCGTGTGCGTTTTTCTCTCTTAGGTAACTTTGGGGCACGTTTATATCGCCACTATCCCCTTGGGGTATTATTCAATTTGTGATTTAAACACCTATCCTAAGTTAAATTCACCCCATTATGTTTTACTGTGAGTAATTAAATATTAACTATTTAATTACACCTTTCACATGTATCCTAACCACTTATCTACCCCATATCTATCATATCCATATATCCCCCTATTTCTCCTCCTCCCAAAAGCGGGATATTTCTCATATTTGAGGTGGAGGATCACTCTTATCTTTCCGAAATTGTTCATTTTGGCCGTCTTGAGTTCTTCCGTGATCGGCGCGATCGGTACTACTCGGTCGATGCCGATTTTTCGGAGCGGCGCCGATTATAAATAGAAGACCGAACTCGAGTTCCGGATGACGCAAAGACATAGATCACCAGGACACACGGAGGACACAAAGACACAGATCGCGGGACACGAAACACAGATCGTGAAAGAGAGAGAACGAGAGATCTTTGCGCATCTAGTGTGAACATTATCTATCAAATGAGAGCAGATCTTGTCCAAATCAATCCCTGAGAGGAGCACCATTACTCTGCTCTTATCACATCAACATCGCACGTCTCCATTGATTTTCTGGTGACTCTGTTCCTGCATCCAACACAGGTAGAGCCTTGCCAGTATCTCTCCCGGCTTGCAGATCCAAAGAAACGTTGACAATCTTCCCTTCATTTTTCGATTCCCAAATCTTCTCACATTTTGTCTCGGATCGACGCCGATCTACATCAGTCGATGCCGATTTGGACCAGTCGACGCCGATCTACATCAGTCGATGCCGATCTGAATCAGTCGACGCCGATTCTACATAATCGACGCCGATCATCCTGCAGATAGGTAAAAGGACACAGGTAACACAAATCCAGCTTTGTTTTCACAGTTCCCTGTTTTTGCATTGCTTTTCATCTCTTTTTTAGATTCTCATTTATTACTTTGATAAGAAAATCTAGTCCTGTATGTACATATTTTATCATGTATGCTTCTTTACTTAATTGAAAACGTGGTGACATCCACCAGGGAGCTTACCGCTTCTAGGACCCGTTTCTCGGGCGAGTCCACCTAAATATCTTTAACGTGGTCTTTTTTGCCAAGCATCGGTGTCTCGCGAGTTACTTGGATCTCATCGCAGAATTGCTTGTAGTACTGCGTCTTATCTACATCGACTTCTTCTTATCGTCTACATCTTCGGATCTTGTCCATCAGTGCATCGATTTCATTGGATTTTTCAGGTTTTTGTGTTTAGTTTGGTGCATTAACTTGGACAGTAACAAGCGAAATTCTTGATCAACATTCTTGATCAACTATTTACGGGCGTGCGAGAATGTTGATCAAGAATTTCGTGCTTGTTACCTGTCCAAGTTAATGCACCAAACTAAACACAAAAACCCTGAAAAACTCCAATGAAATCGATACCTGATGGACAAGATCCGAAGATGTAGACGGATAAGGAAGTCGATGTAGATAAGACGGCGCACATGAGCAATTCGCATAGTAGATCAAGTAACTCTGCGAGACACCGATGCTTGTGCGAAAAAGACCACGTTAAAAGATATTTAGGTGGACTGCCCGAGAAGCGGGTCCGGGAAGCGATAAGCTCCCTCGACGGATGTCAGTCCACGTTTTCAATTAAGTAAAGAAGTATACATGATAAAAGATGTACGTACAAGACTAGATTTTCTGATCAAAGTAATAAATGCGAGAATCTAAACAAGAGGCGTAAAGCAACAAGACAGGCGTGGAAAACAAAGCTAGATTTGTGTTACCTGTGTCCTTTACCTAATTGCGGGCGATCGGCGTCGATTTTGGCTCATCATCCGATTCCAAAACTAATCGGTGAGATGTGGTTGGAAGTGGATCTTCTATTGATACTATTGAGTCAAAGGATGACTCGTCACAAACCACGTCCCGACTCTCATATATTTTCTTTGTCTCTAGGATCCATGAGATGATATGCCTTCGAGGTAGTATTGTAGCAAGAAGGATACACGGGAGTGTTTTTGGCTCAACCTTCTTTCTCTTATGAGTAGGGACATGCATGTATGTTGTGCAACCAAATACTCACAAATGAGAAATTGATGGCTTTCTACCACTCCATACCTCTTCTGGCATTTTGTTTTATAGAATCTTTGTCGGTTCCCTATTGAGTAGATATACAACTATGTCTGTACTACTTTAGCCTAATAGCATTCCTCTAGCTTTGTTGTTGTTAGCATGCAGCGATCCATCTCCATCACTGTGCGATTGCGATACTCAACAATGCCATTTTGTTGGAGTGTGTAGGAGCAACAGTGAGTCGCTTAATGCCTTATTGGTTCAAGAAGGCCAAGAACTTCTTTGATGTGAATTCCCCCTCGATACGGCGAGTAGAAGAAGTGGTTGTCCAGGACTCTTTGACAACACTATGATAGAAGTTCGCAATTGTTGAAGAGCCTCACTATTATTCTTCAGAAATATACCCACATCTTGTGAGAGTGGTCATCTACGAATAGTTGGAAGTACTTGTATCCTAAAAATGAAGCGTAGTAAGGGCCATTCAGATCGGTATGAACTACCTCCAGACACTTCTTGGCATGGAAGGTGGTCACTTCAAACAGATCTCTATGTTGTTTTCCGCAAGATGACTAGGGAAAATAGGAAAGGAACTCTGGACAATTTGGGTAGTCCATAGACCATTGCTTTTGAACTCATATGGTGCAATGAACTGACTGACAAGTGTCCATATCTAAAATGCCATAGGGCTAGTTGATTCTATTGTTGAAGCAGATAAAGCTACCGTAGAAGATGAAACAGTATCTAAAGCAAATAACTTATCTTTTACAAAATATTTAGCAATAACCATACCTTGTCTCGAGATTAAGCATGATTTAATGTAATTTTGAATAAGAAATTATACCTTAAGGTGATGATTCAAGAGCTGACTAACTAAAAAGAGGTTGCTAGTCAAGCCAGGAACATATAGTACCTTTGTAAGTGTACATTTTCATGGTCCCAGAGGAATGATGACATTGCCTATTCCTTTTGCAATGTACTCTTTGTCATCTACTATCCAAACTCGATCTCTAGTTGGTTCTTCGTGTAGTGAATCAAACTGTTTTTTGTCACCTTACATATGCTTGCTTGCACCAGATTCTATCAACTAAACTTTCTTCGTGGATTGAGAAGTTTGAGAGACAAGTACAAGGTTCTTACCACAATGGGCTCCTTATGATGTCTGCTCATTAGATTCATCATCTTCTTATTGGGCTACGAGATGTCCCTTGTGCTTTCTCCAGTGGGGACGTCATTTGGAATTTTGAAAATCCTCATGCCCGGATGTGCTTGTATGGATTGAAGACCCTTGTTTCAAGCTATTATGCCAGTAGTGATCAGTGTCATGAGTATTAGTTTTGTAAATGTGACACCATCTCTTTGAATTTTGATCTTTCTGTTGTTGTTTGGGTTGCGCTTGATTTTTCTTCTCTGGGGGACCCTTCCGATTCTTCTGGCCATGGTAAGGCTTTGAGAATAAGGCTTTATCCTGAGACTCCTCATGGGATGAAGTGATGGCCTCTTCCTACTGCAAAAATTCACAAGCTCTTCAAATGTCACTATTTGTTTAGACACATTCAGTGTCGTAACGAACACTCGAAATTGAGAAGGGAGTGCTCTCAAGGTGATTACGATGAGAATTTTATCATCCACCATTTCACCAAGTGCTAATAACTCTAATCTCAGCTCAGCCACATGACGTAAGAATTCCTCCACTTTCTCGTCTAACCCCATAGAGAGGGTGTGCAGCTTTGACTGAAGATGAAGTATCTTCGTCTGATTTTTGGCTTCATAAATGGTTGCCAACTTGTCCCAAGCCTCCTTGGGTTTCTCTACATTCTAAACATGCGTTACACATCGTCACTGATACTGAGCATTATCAGCATCAAGGCTTTAGCACTAGCCATTTCATATTTTATTAGTTCATCGGGGGCTGTGGGAGCGGGCACAGACCCTATGAAAATTCCCCATAATCCTTCAAATTGAAGGATTGTCTTCATTTTTGTCTTCTAGGCTGCAAAATTGGACCCTTTGAGCAACTGAGCATCGGACAGAAGTAACTTTGGAGCAGACATCGTAATAAAAAATATTTATTTATTTGAAGAGTTATTACAATTTTGACTCACTGATGAGAATTACTTTCTCGTAGATGCTCGCAATATTCGCGTGTTGTGAGACGGCGACGCTTTGTAGGGAATTCTTCTTCGTCATCACAGTCGGTGTCATACCCGACTTCTAATTCTTCCCATACTCACTTTTCTTGGTAGTTGACATCGAAAAGAAAGTATTCAAGAAGTCCTTCTCGAACTAGCTTGTTGAATGCTAGATTGCCAGTGTTCGAAGCTCGTTCAACAAAGAAAAGTAGAACCCGAAGCTCTCAGGAGCTTCTTCATGGTGTTCTCTGATTTGTGCAAGTTGATATTTCAGCTTTTAGCTGTGGCGGCTATGTTATTGACGCTCTCAATCAAGTTGTCTACACTCGACATTCGATGAAGTGTTGAAGTATCTCCAAGTTTCTTCTCCTCGTGTAGTTCTACCTTTTCACACAGGTAGCTGGTTTGTTCCTCCACGGAGCAGCAAGTGACACACTCCAAACTTTATTTGGATGCAAGTCTTCATGTAATTCAGATTTGAAATTCCACGCAGAAACTGATCAGCAAACAAAATTTTATTTGCTTCCTTCACACGTGGGCCTCTAGCAGGTTTAAGGACTCTCCACGCAGAAAGAATAGAGATGCTTCCACATTTTTCTTTCTTCCACACAACTTTGGTTAGTTTCCACGCACTAAATTATACCTCCACGTAGGTTGTTGTTTCTTCTACAGCAAAGAGACAATGATGCAAATTCCAATGACTTGGATCGCTTTAATTCCTCCACCCAGTAGGATATTATTTGCACCACGTTTTGAATGTCTCCAATCACGTAGTAGAAGATATAAGAACTTCCACGTAGGTGAACAACCTTTCCATGCATAGTCCAGCTACTACAGGCCACTCCAATTCCTTAATTCCTCCACGTAGCAGGTGGATAGCTTCACTTTTCAACGCAGAAAACAAGAAAAACATGCGCAGGTATAAAGAACACTTTTTTTTAAATGTCCACGTTTAAAACAAAACACTTTATCTTCTCTTGCGTAGGTTTTACAAAACATTTTTCTCCTCTCCATGCACGTAGTACAATGTAGGCCACTCTGATATCCTCCATGTAGGTTCACCTCCACATATCCATGAGTAGGGAAATATTCTACATAGGTGAATATTCACACAGAAAAAATAGATTTCCACGTAGCAAATTTTGTATTGAAAAAATCACGCAAGTTTTAAAAAACCTCCACCTAGATTTTCACGTAGATCTCCTCTCAGTTGCAAGTCTATTCTCCTCACGCACAGCGCATCTCCACTTCACGTAGGTAGAATGCTTTACGCAGCAACAAGGGATAAACACCGAGAGAAAAAAACTACACACAAAGTCAAAGATTAGGTCATCTCGATACCAAACTATGAGGCAAAAATAGAGGAGAAAGAATAGAGATATGTTATCTCATATTATTCTCGTAGAGAACAAAGAACCCATGTACATTTTTATAGGTGCGGATTAAAAAGACTCCCTAAATGGATGGAGAGGTTACAAATTAGAAGGATAGAATAATGGAATAGATAGAACAACTAGTCTAATAATAAAAAAAAAGTATGTAGACTATGCTAACACTTCCTACCTTGGATACTTTGGTAAGATATCTATTTATCTATGTCCACTAACTCTAGGAAACCACTTCTGGTTAATACCTTTAATAGACTTTATCATCCCTATAACATCTTTGAACTAGTGTTTTTAACTCTTCAACATTTTTATCCACCACTCAAATATCCTCCCTTTTATGAACTCCTAGTTATGTGATTTATGTATTATTTTAATGGGAATCTTCTAGTGTTTAATTTCATTATTACTTATTTAAGGTTCTAAAATTTATTTTTACAACCACATCAAAGATGAGTGAAACTAACAGGGCATGTATGAGGTAGGTATAGTCCATATAACTTTCCATTACTTCTTTACAACACTTTTATTTTAATTTTAATTTCAACATTTACTTTTAATTTCTTGTTGTATAGATCTTTATCCAAAAACCATCTCATGTTTCACTATCATGATATGTGATGGTCTTTAGCTGAATAATATGTATAAACCATATTTCTTATATTTTCTATTGATTTATTTTGTGCAGGGGTTAGTGATGCATTTTCTTGTTGAGAGAGTGCCTTAAGTAGCGTATCAGAATGACGTTTGATCAAACTTGGTTATTTCAACTTCACCACAAAATTTGAGAGATGTCTATGATAGCCTTAGTTACCCCATACATTCCTCATTTATTCTCTCGTATTCACACATTGTACTAATTTTGTCTACTTTTACCATTATGTATACCTACTTCTTCTTATTTCACACTATTATCCTTGTTGACCATCATTTATCATCTAGCATCAAGTCCTTTCGTTTTTAAGCCTATAACTTTATGGGTTACCCCAAGGCCAATTCCATCATCCATGGGAGATGTCACATATTTTGGTTTTTCCATGGGTAACACCATTACCCATGGGAAATCACATCAGGTATATATGCCCCCATTTTTAAAAAATAATACCAACACTACAAAACTATTTGATTACATATAAATTACACATCATCTTCTCTTAATCTCGTTAGTTTACACATATTATCTTAATTTGGACTCTATTAGCTATTTTAGACACCTAAAATCCACTTACGTAGTTTTAATACTAAAGTGGTAGAAATTATCTTTTATCTCATCATTTTCATTATAATTAGTATTTTATGCTAATTAACTAATGTTTCCTTTATTTTGGTCAATTAATGAAACTTCATTAATTATCTAGCTTATTTCACATTTGTTATGTAAATTAACGGCACTTCATTAGTTATAATCCTCTTGAATCAAACAATTAGCTATTATTAGTTAATTAACCCTTTTTAACAATGCATTTAATCAATTAACCATTTTATTAGCTAAATATCACTTTCAAATGCTTCCAATCTTATCAAATTCATCCTAAATCACCTCCAAATATCCTAAAAATATTATTCTAGTGTATTAATTAATCCTAAATGATTAATTAAAGCACCCCGACTCCCATGAGTTGATAAATAACTAGTTAAATCATCTAATCATGGTTAATTAGTCTAAAGTTACTTTATCCTTTATCCCGCATTTATTGGGATCAAGCTTTCCCAAATAAAAGCTATAAAAAGGACCAAGCTCTGACTTTTGCCTTACAACATACTTTGAATAGTATTTCATATAAAACATATGACAAGAGATTTCTCCATTAATTTGGCATAACTACTTTGCACCAATTCTACCATTGTTGAGTAGTAGAAGAAGATCCAAGCTTGGCCTTGTAGCCATTCTTTGGTGAGATCTTCTCCCTATCTCTGGAGAATAACAACATAATTTGATTGCTCGTGTATCTAATTAGTTTCATTTTAATTTAGAAATCATTAACTTAGTAAGAATGTTTATATATTAGATGAGTAATTTCATGTAATTTTCATTATGCATTCTCATAAGCTATGATCATGATGGTTCTAGTATGAATTTGTAGCTTATATTTATACTACTTGGTGTTAGTCTAGGCTAAATAGCTTATCTTAAAGTTTATGTAGTTCACATTTGGCACATTTTCCCAGGAAGCCTCATATAGTCTCGGACGATGTACTTGCATTCTTTGGGGTTGCGATATGACGCAACTACAAAGAATGTAGATAAGCATAAAAAGAAATTTTTGAAGAAAAATAAGTAGAATGTAGGATGCCCTTGAGTATCAATGGGGTGATAGAATAAGTAAATTGATGATAAAAAATAGGAAGGAAACAGATAGAAGAATCTAGTTGGAAAAAAATTTGATAGTGATAAGAAATGATAATGAATAATATGAAAATATCTTATGCATCTTATTCGTACAATAAACAAATTTGTTTCATTATTTTTCTCATATTATCTACATCAGCAGCCCTTATTAAAATGTATGCAAACAAAAATGTGTAAAATAACTTGAAAATCTATATTACTAGCATTTGTTCATAGCTAAAAATTCTTGACTCCACGCAACATACATAATGCAATGCAATACTAGAAACTAAAATTTGTAGCCCTGACAGGAAACATGTAAAAACACATATACTCAAATAAACAATGTTCAAGATAGTTACACCAATGTTTTTATTATCAAGATTCAATTCCTGAATGTTCATATTAAACGACAAGGGTTAAAAATCGTGCCCCAAACAAGGATACATGAGAGGTGAATAGCGGAGGACACTTAAGTATTATGAAAATGTCTTCTTGCACTATGAAACAAAGATTAGGTAAATCATTATTCCAAGATAGTAAAGACATGACAAGCAAACCACCTCTGTTAATGGAGGTAGATCAAAATGAATCATGAGTCATTGTGCGAGAATAAGTGAGAACCTAAGAAAGATATTTTGTAGGAATTTTTTTGATGTTTTACGATGATGCATTTGATACATGCTTTAACACTTTGTGCATGTCATTTACAAAATTTTGATTTTTTTGAATTTTACATGTTTTGGATTTTTGTGAATTTTTACCAATTTTTGGATTTTTGAATGATTTTATCATTTTAAAATGATTTTAGTATTTTTTTTTAATTTTTAAATTTTCCAAGAAGAAAACTATCGCGAAGAATGACAATATCTTGGGATATCACCAAATAAAGTTGTAAAGCAAAAATATGCCCTAGGTAGTACAAAGGGTCATTTGGGAAGAAAAAGCATGCCCCAACATATTGAAAATAGGAGAAAATGATTATTTACTAAAAATAATCATTACGACTAGTGCTAGAAGAATTGGTAGAATAATAACCATCCCATAGCGCTTCGGTGGTGAGAGACATGCCATGAGGGGTCACAAAGGCTATAAATGCCTCGATGGGAGTGTAAAAATTCATCGCATGAGTTATTTGTTACCCACCCTTACCACTTTGATTTTTTATTTTTCTTTGACATACGAGAGGATTGGCGTGAGTTTCATACGATACGCACAATGCAAAAATCATCTAATACTATATGAGGCTTACGGAGGATGGCCCACATGAGTTGCTCCATTGTCCTTTGCATTCAATTTCAATATTTTAAAATTAGTTTCAAAATTTTTATTTACTAACCCTCTTTTGCATTTTTAGATAAATATGAAATTTATTAACTAGTTTGGTTAGGATTTCTTTGATATTGTGCTCTTTTCAGGATCAAAGGAGGTGAGGTGTTGTCAAATTTGAACTTTTATTGACAAAGCTTTGAGCTTTTTGATTTTTTTTGTCAAAAATTCCCATGTTTTGATCATCTACTAGAAACCAACACTGGTGTTATTCTACTCTGCGCTCCAATTAAAAGTCATTTTCTAGTGTTACAAAGGCCACATTGGTGTTTATCGGCCATGTATATATTGCATTATTTTCTAACTCGTGTCTTACACTGCGTATTTGTCATCACGGGCACATAGGTGTCTCTCTGGATGCGTTGGTGTTACACTATTTATTCTCAATATTTATTTTTATTAGAGGTGTACTATTGTGTTAAAGGCCACACTAGTGTTGTCAAGGACACACTCGTGTTGAATAGGACACACTACTATTGAAAGGGTTGCACTCATGTGATCCGTTAAAATTTGGCACTAACTTTGAGATATTAATTTCTTATTTTTCATGTTTCTATTAGTTGTAGGTTTTTTCTAACTATTTTCTATAGGTTTTTAACATTTCTAATCATATTTATAAAAAAATTCTTAAGTTTTGATGAATGTTTTTGTTTCCATGCTTTATACAAGTTAGGCTAGAATTTTTGTATGCTCTTCTCTTGCACCTTAGGGTGATCTTGAGAATAAAAAACAACTTTTAGTTTTCATTTTCTAACATTTTAGTTAAATTAGAAAACTTAATCTTTCATTTTTTGGCTTAAAGGAATGAACAAATTATCAAGTTTTGTTTAAATTCCATTTAGTTTAAAGGTTTCCTTTATATTTATCTAGATGTATCAAATGATTGTGTATGCTCTTATCTTACATTCTTGGGAAATATTTAGAATCAAAGCAACATTGATTTAATTAATATTGAAAATTACTAAAATCATTTTTGCACAGGACCTAAACTCATACCAAAGACTTGGGATCTAAAGAAACTCTAATCGCACATGTGTTGCAAGTTGTAATGATGATTTAAACTTTATTTCTTAATGAATGATAAGAAACACACCACAAAATTCAACACACTATATTTTTAGGTTTCGTTAAGAGATACGGCTCGTCCCTCTTTAAAATGGGGGAAGTATCTTGGAATAATCCATAAAACGCATCATGAGGATTACCCCGGGAACCTTAAAGTAGTTCATACCTTGATAAAAATGGTGAATGAAATGGGAAGTGCTCCACTTCCCAACTAACTATTATTCCTTAATGAGATTAGCGTTAAAATTGTAGTTTTCTCCTTTTTTTCTTGTTTCCCATTTACGGAGAAAATAGAACATACATTCGTAGTGCTATCAAAGATTGTTTCCACCTCTTTTGCACCTAATTACATCCTTCCTTATTGCAAGTTTGATAGTAAGTGTTGAAAGTATGTTGGTACAACTTTATATCTTTGTAGCCATTATCTTGATACCCACGTCAAGATTATAAATGTAGTTAGTTTATCTCATCATTGATTACCTTTAAATTTTTATGCTTCTCGCATTATATCCATACAATTTTGATACTTGTGTCTTGTTTCCTTTATGAAACTGGATCTAATTCTCTAGGTTGTATTGTTATGTTGCTTGCATAAATAATAACTTCTTGATATACTTAGACTTAGTTTTAGATCCCAACATTTCCTTGAGATTTGAAAAGTTTCATTACTCTGCTTGCATTGTGGTGACATCATTTTGATACTAAAATCTTGATTTTTCCATAAATCTTGATTAACGTGTCCAAATAGTGTTGTTGTGTTGCTCGTATTTGTAGCCTCCTTTTTCATATCTTTGAATTTTTTTATTTCTAAAACTTGTTTTGGTACACATTTTTGGGAGATTGTGTCAACACCTTCTTAGTATTTAGGTCTTGTTAATTTTAAATTTGACTTAAGTAGTGATATTGTGTTGTCACTATTTACACTAAACCTATACTTGAAAAATGAAGGAGTAACTATTTTGTGATTAGATAATCATCATGTACTTGATCATTATGCCCTAGATACATTTTTCTACACGTACCTTTAGTCATATTTTCATTATTTATTCAATGGAGTCCTTGGTACATATTTCCTATGGACTTTTCACCATTATTTATTTAACATTCCTTATGCCGACTTTCACATCATTAGATCGCTCGGTTTTACCTAGGGTCCATTTTAATCAACCTTAGAAAAATATTTCTCATTATGCCTCCCATGAAAAGAATGGGGCATCAAAAAATAGGGTCAAATCCATTTACAGATGAAAATTTAAATACACTTTTATAAGACAACATTATGTCCGATCATAGTGGTGGCGAAAAAGTCTCCTTGGGCTGACTTTGAATTTATTCCAACCCAAATTGAAAATTTATTTTTCCAAAAGATAAATGAGGTTCTTATGCGCATTGTAGAGTTAGGAGCCAAATTTCCATCTATGGTTGATCCCTCTCTCCTTTCCAGCATGGTTCAAGGAGAGGAAGAAGTGGAGAATCCTCTACGTAGTGTTAATGAAATATTAAACCTATGACATGCTTCTACTTACAGCCTAATGAATGAGGAAGAAGGACTTTCTCAAAATGATGGTGGATATCACATACCGATTGTCAAAATACATTGTGAGGTTCATGAAGAGCATGTCAATTATGAACAACCTCCTTCTCATGAAACTTTTAAAGAGATACCGACTCAAGAAGTGACCTTAGAAGAAAAATACAAGCCCTTTCTCACAAATTGAAAAGTTTGGCTTCAAATATTAGTAAGGAATCCTTGAAGGCTTCTAGACAAGAAAAACCTAAAGCTTATTATTCAGAGTTTTATACCAAGACTCCTAGGCGTAAAATAGCAAAAACATTGTATTATGAATCTTATACAAAAATCCTAAACAAAACAAACCTAAAGGGGTTACAAACAATTATATAAAGACAACCAAGACAAATAAAAAAATATATGTAGGCCTAACCCATTGACACATGCAAAAATATTTGACCAATAATTATTCTCCATAAAGAACACCCTTACTACCTTATAAGAAGGTAAGTTAGGACCTAATAAGAAATATCAATTCAAAGAGTTATGTCTCTATCCTTTCGATATGGATATCTTACAAATTCCTTCCCTAGACACTTTGATTGTCCAAATTTTGAAAAATAGAAGGGCAAGGGTAATCCAAGGAGCATAAAAAAACTTCTTCATGGCTTTCCAAAAGTCGCATTTAGTGAAAACTATCTTAAACACATTTTCCTATGGAGTTTAGGAGGTCAATCACTTAAGTGGTTCTTACTAATACCAAATAGACCCATCTCTACATGCCACAATTATGGAAATAATTCATTTTCCACTTATCCTTCAACATGGATAATGACGTTACTATGCGTTACTGATTTAATCTACCTTGATAAGAAGACTTTGAAATTGATAAGACAAATTTTGAAAATATTCACACAGAAGATCTCTGCATCTTAAAAATTCTCCAAGTCCCGAAGATCCGAAAATTTGGACTTCGGACTTCAGGGATTTTCCCTTTCGGAATTTAATTGGCTTGAATTTGAAATTATGTTTTTCAAGTTCTAAATTCCAATACCTCGAAAGTATGAAATTTCGGACTTTCAGCTTTCGATTTTTAGAACTCTAGGTCACAATTTCTAGGAAATTCCTTTTGGATTTCCAAAGTCTCAAAACCACCGAAAGTCTGAAATTTTAGACTTTTGGGATTTTGGGTTTTGGAACTCTAGGTCACACTTTTTGGAAAATTTCTTTCGACTTCCGAAGTCCAAAATCGAAAGTCCAAAATTTCAAAATTTCAAAGCTTTTGGGTTTGGAATTCTCCCGATCATTTTCGAGTTAATTACTATTGGACTTATGAAGTCCGGAAGTCCGAATTTTGGAATTTTGGGTTTCGGAACTCTTCCGTGCCATTCCACAATTTTCATCCCCTAATATTTGAAGTCCGAAACCCCGAAATTCTAAAATTTTAGAATTTCGAGCTTTCAGGGTTTCAGACTTTGGAGCTCTCTATGCATTTAATCCTTACCTACTTCCGTACGGATTGGAATTTCACCATTAATATTGGGTTTTTTCTATTTAAATCACATTTTCACCTGTCATTTTCACCTAACACTTTGCTCTGATGACCTGATTTTTATTGTATCTTGTACTTTTGATGTCATTCTCAAGGTATTTTTATTTTGGTCATTTTCTTTTTGTTTAAGATCTTTTATTTTGTTTCATCCTTCTTCATTTTCTTTTTTCCTCTTATGCATACCTTGAAAAATGAATAACTTATTTCCCACCATGTTTCCACAATTTTAGTTTCTACAGCACTTAGAGTTTCAGCAAAGATCCTCTTGCCCTCTCAACACAACTTGTTTTTAGAGTTCAAAGATTCACGTTTTTAGAGAATTTTCTTTCGAATTCATAGCTTTGGTTGTTTGACGTTTCTCATTTTTTAGGAATTGTGCCATGCACACTTTGGACTTTTTTCACTGGATTTTCGGAGGTCTCCAATTTGGGTTTTCAGAACCTGTCATTTTAGACTTCTCCAATTTGGGTTTTGGAGGTTGGAGATTTTTCGGGTTTCGACCTCTCTTCTTTAGCATTTAAGAACTCAAAATTTGATGTCTACTTCTATATCCAAGGAAAGGAAAGGATGAAGTATTCATTTCTTGAATTTGTTCCTCATTCTTGCTTATCTTCCGACGGGAATATAGGGGACACCGACCTTGGAAAAATTGATTTTTCGGACTTAAGGAAAGGGTAAAGGCCTCAAATAAGTAACCCTTCATGCAAGCCATATATGATAGTGGGTTGATTCTTGCTTCGGTTTTCCCAAATCCATAAATTTCCCTGTGATTTTTTTAGGATATAAAGAATCCACTATGATGAAGAATCTATGACAGTTAAAGATGTTGATGGAAAAGTTGTGATCCGCTGGACCTGATTTCTTTGAAGATTTACTCAAACTCCCGACTTTCAAGATTGCACCACTATTTCACCGAGCCAGAGTGGAACATTAGGACAAAGAAGCAGATTTGTGTACGAAGGTCATGTTGAAACTTTATCTGGCCAATAGCTTTGCCAAATTTCCAAAGATCATTTATCGGTCAGACTTCATTCAGGAGGTCAATGACATCATTGTGCTACTAAGAAGAGTCTCAGGTCTTCCCTCTGTGAAGGAATTCCAAGAGTGGATGTTCTTATATATCGCTACCATAAAAAGAATAAGGAATTTATCAGATGGGGGAGCATATTAGTAGCTCCATTTATTATTAGTTGAGTAGAATGCATTCTCCAAAAGTTTCTATATGACATCATTCTTAGTTTATGCTGTTAGGAAATAAGGGACAAAATATGTGGAATAATCTCTCATAGAATTTATTGTAACAGAGAAAATAATATGCAAAAATATTACACATCTCAAATAAAAGTGCAGAATAAAATAACACAACACAAAGAGACAATATTTAACGTGGTTCACCCAATTTGGGATATGTTCACCAAGAATCACTTGCTCAAATTTTATTACAAGCCACCACTCTCTCAATACAATACATAGATCTATTTGGAGCTATGCTCAACAAACTCTATATAATTCACACCCGAATTCAAAACACATCTACAATGATACATCATACCTACCATATGCATAAAACCATATAAGTAGACAATTGCTTAAGTAGTTTTACAAAACCATGGGTATCAAAACCATGGGCCAAAACCATCCCATAAACCTATGGGTCAAAAATCCCAACCATATGAGAAAAACATGTTGTATGGCCATAAAGAAAATTTTGGGCATTGCGCCCCGAACCCCAATGAGACAACTATGGAAAGTGTACAATACTCTTAGTGTACAGTCTTCAACACTTTCTCACATGAAAATAGGCTCCACAACATAAAAATATCCCACTTGGAGACTAGTTTTTCTCTGAGAAAGCTTCTTAACCCTTCACTAGTTTCCATGAAGACCAACCAAAGCTAAACACAACTTCAATTTTTCCTTGTGACCACCTTGGTCATCATGTCTATAGGATTCGACTAGTATGAATCTTCTCCAGCTTCAACTTCTCTTCCTCCAAAGTTGTCTTGATGAAATGGTACCTTAATTGTATATACTTCATCCTAGAGTGGAAAGAAGAGTTCTTAGCTAGGTGTATAGCACTCTAACTATCACTATGTAGCTTTCCTTCCTCTTGCTTATGCCCCAACTCCTCAAGTAATTGTTGTAACCAAATCATTTCTTTGCTTGCCTCGTGGTTGACAAATCCAGCTCACTATTGTCCCACCTACAATGTAAACATAACCTATCGCACTCCTCCTACTATCTACATCTCCACCATATCTCGAATCTACATAACCACAAAGTGGTGTCTAATCCACTATAGAAAAAAATTATCCCCATGGTCCCTCTCAAATACGAAGGATCCCTTTATCGCCTACCAAAGCTGATCTCTACCGGATCACTCATAAATATAATCACCGCTCCCACTACATGGGAAATATCAAGCTTGGTGCACACCATGGCATTCATCAAACTACCAACCACCGATGAGTAAGGTACCTTCGACATCTAGTTTCTCTCTTGCTCTGTCTTGGGACACTACTCCTTTGATAAACCGCCAAAGGAGTCCCAACCGGTTTAGCATCCTTCATATTAAACCTCTCCAAGACCTTCTTAATGTACTCTTCCTGAGATAAAGTCAACTGCATTCCTTTCAATCCCGAGATATCCTCATACTAAGGATTTGTTTGGCTGCCCCCAAATCCTTCATGGAAAACGATTCACTTAGCTGCTTCTTGAGTAATTTTATTTCCTACATGTTTTTACCTATAACCAACAAATCATCCACATACAAAAACATGATAATATAACTTCCATCCTCAAATTTCTTTGTATACATGCAATGGTTAGAATGGAATCTAATATAACCTTGCTCCATCATAAAGCTATCAAATTTCTTATACCATTGACGTGGAGCTTGTTTCAAGCCATACAAGCTCTTCTTCAGTTTGCACACCATCTCCTTTTTACCTTTGACCTCATAGCCCTCTGGTTGTTACATATATAGTTCCTCCTCCAAATCACCATGGAGAAATGCAGTCTTTACATCAAGTTGTTCAAAGTGAAATTTTTCGCTGCAACTATTCCTAGAACAGTTCTAATAGAAGTCATTTTTACTATAGGAGAAAAAATATCATCAAAATCTATACCTTTTTTCTGTGTAAACCCCTTGACCACCAACCGGGCCTTGTATATTTTCTTTCCTCCTTCTTCCTCTTTGACTCGAACACCCACTTGTTATGTAATTCTCTTTTCCTTCCGGTAGATTCACCAAATCCCATGTTTGGTTCTCCATGAGAGCCTAATGCTCCTCATCCATGGCTTGCTCCTACTTCTTCTTCCCGGCATCTACCTGCATTGCTTCATCAAATCTCTCTAGCTCTCCACTATCAGTGAGTAATAAATAATAAAGAGAAGGAGAAAAAAATTAGGTTCTCTTCTTCCCCTAGAAGACCTCCTCAATGTATGATTTTGGGGTTCCTGTTGACGAGGTTCATGAATTGATTCATATGTCACTTTCCCATCCAGAAAATCCTCTACCGCTACATATTGTTTCTTGGATTCTTCCCTATTTTCCTACAATCGCTGCTTATACATGACTTTCTCATTAAAGACCACATTCCTAGATCAAATGATTTTCTTGTCTTTAATACTCCAACATTTATATCCAAAGTCATCACCACCATAACAAATGAAAGTACATTTTTCTGATTTAGCCTCTAGTTTGTTCCTAGCATCCTTTTCTCTATGAACAAACAACTCACATCCAAAGACTATTAGAAATGAATAATCAAATTTCTTACCATACTAAGCCTCCTCGGTAGGCCTCCATCAAAGGAACTTGAGGGTCATCTGTTTATCAAGTGCGTAGCCGTGTGCTCACTTCGTCGCCCAAAAAGAAAGAGGTAGTCCCGCATGTAACCTCATGCTCCTAAGACGTTTCATTATTGTTCGGGTTCATCCTTTCGATACCCCATTCTCTGCTATGGAGTTATTGGAACCATCTTTTGCCTACAGATTCCATTCTTAGAATAGTAATCATCAAATTCATTTCTACAATACTCCCCTCCATTATCTGACCTGAGAAATTTTAGCTTAAGACCTGTTTCATTCTTTACCAAGGCTTTCCATTTAACAAAAGTGTCAAATACATCAAATTTGTTTCTAATATAATAAACCCAAACTTTCCTTGTTGCATCATTAATAAAAGTAACATAATAACTTTAATGCCCAAGAGATGATACCCGAGCCGACCCCACATATCGAATGCACCAGCTCTAACTTACTCTCTTTCTTTGTAGGTCCAACCCCGAGAAACTTTACTCGCTTATGTTTCCAATATATGCAATCATCAAAAACTCCAAACCTATTTCGTATATCTTGGAAAATCCTTCTTTATGATCTCCATGCCCTTATGGCTAATATGACCGAGCCTATAGTGCCACAATATTGTATCTACTTCTAAAGCCACAAGATTGCAAACATTATTGCTATAAGTGGTTAAATACAAGGTTCCAATCTTCTTATCTGTCCACAACAAGAGCACTCTTGGTAACCTTCCAAGAGTCCGTTGTAAATATCATAGTACAACCATCACTTCCCAACTTCCCATGTAGGCATAGGTATGACATCCTTCAATATCCAAGTATTCCCATTCTCGCATCTTAACCTAAAGAGAACCTTTTCCAACTATGTTGTAAGGATCATCATCACCAAGAAAAACATGCCCAAAATATCCTTGAACATAATGAACAAAATAATGCATATGTGGAGTAGCATGGAAAGAAGCCCCCGAATCTAAAACCCAAGATTTAGTAATATTGGGCAAAGAAAGAATCAAAACATCCTAACATACAATACCCATTTCCACATTTTCCTCCTTGTTTTCTTCCGTTGTTTCTTCTTGTCCCAATGTTCCCAACAATCCTTCTTTACATGCCAAGGCATTCCACAATTCCATCATACTATCTTCCTTTTGGATTTTGACCTTTCCCGATCCTTTGATTTTCCATGGATTCCTCTATTCTTTCTGTCTCCCTCTAGTTTCCACTTTCAAAGCATTCCATGAAGCGTAAGATCCTTGAGAGATTTTTTTCACATTTCCTCGCGTAGAATCACCTCTACAACATCCTCAAACTTCAAATTTGAGTTATCTTGAACCGAGTTACTTACTACCATTACCAAAGCTATTCCATCTCTCGTAAAGAGCATGAACTAATAAATCCCTAAATTCTTCATCAAATTCTATCAGAATGAAGCTAGCATATTTACAACCATATTAAAATCATTTAAATGATCTTCTCTTGAACCATTCTAAGACATCTTCATACTCAACAATTTTTTCATTAAAAATATCTTATTAGAGGTAGAGGGTTTTTCATATTACTTCCTAATGCATCCATCGGCTTCTTTTGTAGTCTTTTCCTTTGAAACATTAAATAATACCAAAGATGCAAGACACAGCCGGATTGTCCCAAGTGCCTTCCTATCCAGAAAATCCCATTCCGCATCCATCATGCTTGAGGTTTTGTTCACCTTCTTAGATAACGGAATATAAAGATCCTTCTGATAAAGGTAATATTCCATCTACATCTTCCAAAGACTGAAATTCTACCCATTGAATTTATCAACCCTTGATCTTCCATCATCTGTCATATCTCCCACTCAAGATAAAACTTTCCCTATGATTCAACACTTCAACAAACCAAACTAGGCTCTGATACCAATTGTTAGGAAATAAGGGATAAAATATGTGGAATAATCCCTCATAGAATCACAACAGTAGAAACTAATATGCAGAAAATATTACAGATCTCAAATAAAAGTGCAGAATAAAATAACATAACATAAAGAGATAATAATTAACATGGTTCACCCAATTTGGGCTACGTCCACCAAGAATCACTCCCTCATATTTTATTACAAGCCACCACTCTCTTAATACAATACCTTAACTATTTGAAGCTATGCTCAACAAACTTTGCTGTAATTCACACCCAAGTTCAAAACACATATGCAATGATACATCATACCTACAATATGCATAAAACCATATAAGTAGACAATCGCTTAAGTAGTTTTACAAAACCATTGGTATCAAAACCATGGGCCAAAACTATCCCAAAAACCTATGGGTCAAAAATCCCACCCATTTGAGAAAAGCACGTTTCTCGAACCCCAATGAGACAACAAAGTGGAAAGTGTACTATGCTCTTAGTGTACAATCTTCAACACTTTCTCATATGAAAATAGGCTCCACAACCTAACATATTCTACAGCTATTATGGAGACTTCACCAAGGTTGAATACTAAGGGTATTTTAATCTATGATTTCTATCCTCAACTCACTCTAGATGAGGGAAACAAGCATTTCCACAGGATCAACGATGCCTTCTTTATTGTTATTCTCTACCATTTCGATAAGGAATTTTATAATCGGAGGATTTATGATGAAGCCTTTAAGGAATTGCATGAGTTGGGAGTTATCTACCTTCAATTCCCCATATTTATTGACATTCTAATTCCCGGTTTTGTAGGATCTCCCTAAAGCCAAGTTGCCAAGATGTGTCACCGATAAATGGCTTTTACTAGAATTAGTTTGACAACTGCCGTTGACTATCATAAAATCCAAAACAAACAACAAAAATTGGGAGTTCAATTCCCTACTAATTTCCAAATACACTTGCCAAAATATTTATAAGGATAAGATTGTGGATGCAGAAATGGCAGAGGTAACCTTGCAAAATTTCCATCAAGTTGGTCCAGTTCCCATGTGCCCTAGTTTGAAGACATATTGATTCATTATTGGGATGAATTCATCATCCAATAAAGAGACTATGAAAGGCTAACTTTGGATGAGGTTTGGCAATTTGGAATAGCCGACATCCCAAAAGACATGCAAGATGATGACGAGGTTTAGGATGTAGTATATAAAAATAATAATATTACCAATCAACCATGTCTGTGGATTGATTGGTATGTGGAAGAATGTTGCAACACAAAGGAGAGGGCGGGGCCCATTTTGTAGAGAACTTACATTTGGTTGGTTACCTTAGGAATATCACCCAAGGGGTTAGAGAAACCTACAAATATAGAAGACCCATCAACTGTTGAAATTTTTTTGCACTTGTGCAAAAATGGGCAACTCGAAACTTCATCGTTATGATGAAAGTCATGGGTGAAGTATACCTAAGCTAAGGAAGTTTTGATGTTATTAGTTACTGTTGAATTAATTAATGATTAAGTGAAATCTGCAGCTATGTGTGTTGTTACAAAATTCAATGGATCACATAGTCTGTAATTCCATGATACCTTCAAAAAAAGAACACAAAGGACCCAAAGGATAGTTGTGTTGTCTTGATGAAGACACCGAATTACAAAGTAGGTGAAGTGTTGAGTTTTGGGACAGCAAACATAAGTGTAGATTATAGAAATCAAAGTTCATTACTGAATGTTACAAGTTCTCATTAATGTTCTTTCCTTCATGTTTAAGACATTCAATTATATGACTAAGTTGTTTAGTTCATAATACAATCCATACAAAAGGTTGAAATGTAGAAAGAAATATACAACTCATTTACAAAATTCAATGTTTTATTCATAAGGAAAGTCAAATGTTTCCCACACAAGCCATGGGATGTGACTAAAAAGTAAGGTACATCTACTGAAGTAAGAGGTACACATGCATGAAATAGAAAGAAAAGGAGTATGAGTGAACCCATCATTGCCTTTGTATATTCTTCGTTGTGTAGATTGTCCCCCTTCCAACTTTTTCCATCTTTGTCTTCATAATTCAAAGCATGGTACCTAAAAAGTAAAAGAAAGGAATCATCAATAAAGAGCTTAGGGTTAATCCATATTCCTACATTGTCCTAATTTGTGCATATGGATCTCTAAGCAACATGAGATATAGAGTACTTGAGGATAGAAATAGAAAAGAGAAAAAGTAACAAGGACACAAGAGAGGCCAAAAGCCTAATTATTTCTAACTATTTTCTTAAAATGTGTAGATATAGGTTGCAGCCAAGAAGAAAGAATCATATACATGCTAAAAAAGGAGGACCAATGTAACTGAAACTCAGATATTGTCTACAAATGGAAGAGGGTTATAGTACAGAACAAAGAAGATGCTTACATACAAAATTTATTTTCCAAAAATACAACTACTGCAGCTGAAAAGGGAAGAAAGAAGAGTTCTGGGAAAATTTTGACAGGGCTTCGCCATGTAAAATGGACATTTACAACTTTTCCAATATCTGTATCAAGCTAAAATAAAATAATGCAGTAAAAGTAACAAATTACATAAAAGATATGAATCAAGGCTTATGCCTGATAATGGTATCAAAAATAGGTAAAGAATTACTTGAAAACTATTACAGGGATCAAAGAGTGTAAGTGAAACTACATGATACAAATAAGCATTTTAAAGGTGAACTGAAGAAAGAGAAGTATAAGCAACCCATTTTAGTTAGTGGTGTTTTAACACCATTCAACCTTGCAAATCTTAGACTGATCAATACACAGTCAAGAAATAAGAGAGACTCATTTTAAGAAAACTCACATGAGGTCAAAATAAATAGATCTGAGCAGGACAAGGTAGATTATTGAAAACTCAGCCATTAATTAGGCTTGAGATGTCAACCCTAGATTTGAAAGCTTCACCGAATATTATCAGGATACAATGTGGAAATCCTCAAAGATGATTGAATGAGGCATATAACTTGGAATCATCGAAGAAAAGATATACTTATATGTTTTTATCATTCCAATGAGAAAATTCCTGTCAAAAAAATCAAATGTGGATGGGGGAAGAACTCTATGGTGAAGAATAATAATAGTTTTGAGAGAATGTCAAATACAAAGGATTTTACATATACCACAACTCGTTTTGAGGGAAAGTTATACAACATAAATCACAACATCAACAAGACCCATTCATAGGTAGCAAAAATAAAAATAAGAAAGAGAACTAGTGATAATGAAACAGTTTCCATGTTCAAGAGAAAGAAACTCACCCTTTTAGAATTCCTAGGTCAAAGTTGCAGAGGGCTTGAACTAAGGAAGTCAATAAACTCCATGAAAGTTTCTAACAGAGCTCCAATGGCGGCCAAGGAAAAGGTAACGATCCCAAAAACCCAGAGGCTTGTTTGCTCATAAAGAGGCAAAGAACTATCTTACTCAAAAGAAAATGAACCGAGTCCAGATCCAGAGACCATTTTGAAGAAGTAGCCGAGCTCAAAAATCAATAATGGCAGCCATCAAGAGGAACAAAATGGAGTCGAGCTCTAAAATTACCAATGGCGGCAAAATATTCACAAACGTCCCAAAACGGTTTCTCATAAAGCTCAAAATAACCAGATCTTATGAAGGATGAACTAATAGAGCTTAAGAAAACTTCAACAATGGCGAGAACCTCTCAAAAAAAATCTATTAGAAGGTTCTAAGGGAAAATACAGATGCTCAAGGGCCATTAAAGAAACATTTGAATCGAGTTGTAGGATCTTCAAACAAAGGTATCGTGGAAATTTTTTTCTTGGGCTTCACTCGCGAACCGAAAATCTGAATGAAATGTTTATCGGGACCAAATCAACCTTTAAGCATGCAAATTTGAGTGGTGAGTTAGCAGTAACTCAACGAGGTCAATAGATCAACGATTGAAAATAAATAAGGACATAGATTAACACTCGAGGACCGACCCCTAGTTCAAGCAAACCATGGTTCGAGCCTTAAAATGCATTTATCACATGTTAGAAACCCTAAAATTATCCCTTGGAGATCAATGATTGAAAATAAACAGGTACAAAGATCGGTGATCACAAATAGACCACCAAAATCGATGCAAAAAGTCATCCAAATGGAATGGTGGTCGACTTCATCAAAGTTCAAAAATTTGAATTGTAAAACTTTCATCCATAGACCCGTAGCCCTCAAAAGTACACATGCAATAACAATGCAATGGCGGAACAATGGAGGTCAAGAGTCACTTTTGTTTTTAAACTATAAAAGTGCAAAAGTTAAAAGTTCCAAAATTTCCCGCAAGCCCGAGCGCATGAGCAGAAAGTCAAATAAGGGAAAAGGTCAAATATTGATTCCATAGAACATTGGCGGAACAACAGCTTTCTTAAAACTTTTATACCTTTTGCAAATGTGGTTAAAATTCCAAGTTGTCTCGTGTGCCTGCAATTCCCCTAGGCGGGAGCTCGGAAGTATTTTTCCTTAGAGCTAACAAAAAGTTTAAATTCTTACATTCACCTATGATCCCGAACCCCGCTAAGAGCCCACAAAAGCTTAAAGTTTCAAATAATCCCGAAGGCCCGCAAATGGAATTAAAGCTCTAAACTGACCCGTAGGTCTGAAAGTCCGCCAAAGGTTCAAAACTTCAAAAGGGTCCGAAAGTCCACAAAGGACTTAAAATTTCTAGAATTTTTCTGCGCACCTGTAAAAGCAAAGAAGGAGGAATCCACGTGTTATCCAAGCTATCATTTTAAGTTTTGATTTTCAAAACCTGAATTATAATGTATGTTTCAAATAATCAAAAGATGGCCAAAATATGGTGAAGTGTAAAGTGGTTCCCCACAGTGGGTGTTTTGCGGGTATTATAATTATTTCTTTTACTCACGAACAGAGAGCTAATTTTTTGCATGCTTCATCAGTGGATAGAATAGGCAAGAAGACAAATTTTCATGTACAAGTCGAAAGACTTGTCTTGCAAACAAACTTATTATTAGCAAATTATTTACCCTTGCTTTCTTAAAAATAGATCAGTCAACTTTAGTTGACCAATTGTAATCAAGGCTATTAAATGCCTATTTGTAATTGCATGCTCTATTTTTATTCCTTTATCTATTATTAAATAAAGGATAAAAATAGAATGCATGGGTGAGTACAAGCCTTAGGATATTTTTAGGAAGAGGGTGAATTTTATTTTGCTATATATTGTGTGCCTTTGCAAAGCACAAAGGAAAACTTCTAGAGGAATTTTGGATATAGGAGTATTGAAGCAATTTTTTCCAGTTTTGCCTTCTAAGTGTGAAGAATTTCTACCTTCCCAATTATTTGCAGTCTTGTGTATGTTTCTATTAGTCTTGTGAATGTAAATTCCCTGATTAATCATCTTACCCTGTTGCAAAATTTAGTAGTTTTTGCATGATATTAATGTGCATGTTTAGCTTAGCAGTATTGTTGTGATAATCTCCCTCAATACCTCCAAGTGTTTTGCCCTTAATATTTTGTAGAAGAACTGTTGGTTCGTGCACCAAAAATCCTTCACATATCAATTGTGCATATACTCAGTCAAATTCCTCATACAAATTTGGTGTATCACCTTAGTTTTAATTATTTTACAGTCATCTTTTACCCCTAAACCCCAGAATCAGTTTAGGATACACCAATAAGGAACCGACCTTTTAATCCTAAAGACTCACCTCAAAATAGGTATACCCATAGACCTGAGGTGTTTCCATTATATCTACGAAAGAGAGAGATAAATTATGCAAGCTTAGAAAACCTGTAGCCATCACTCTATAGGGTGCACTTTTGAAAGATAACAGTTTTTGGCACGCCTAGTGGGGCAAGGAATAGAAACTACTATTGATGCATTCTGAAGATTGAGGACGTAATCAATAACTCATCTTACGACTCGGTGAATCTGATTTCAGATCAGTACAACACTTAACGACATCACCAAATTTTTAGCTGTAGTTTTCAGGTATTTTTCAAGAAAAATCAGATATGTTTATTCACCGTTATCAACCATTTTATGAGCAATAGACCCATTTTCATAGTTTCAGTATTTTATGAGGCTCTGTAGCCATGAAGCCTCATTTTCAGCAAGATTATCAGCCAAGCCAATAGCATTTTATCCAATTTCCCTTTCAGACAAGTTTCATAACCCCTATAAGAATGAATATCCTTATGACCCAAACCTTGGAATCAATATGATTGTCAATATGATGTTCATTATGTCATTCAAGATCAAAGTTATGCGAGAGGGTTATACCGAATGTGAAAGGTGAAGAGATCTTGAGGTTGAGCTTAATGAACTTAAGCAATCATTTTTAGCTGTAAGGAACTATACGAGAAATCATTAGCAGTGAAAACTGATAGGCTTCAGGTTATGGAACCTATCAAAAGAGTTTTCCCACTTACCTTCCCTATCAGAATTCAATGCCTATATGTTCCCCTTGTCAGCCAAAGCAGCCCGTTCATCAAATTTTAAATTATCAAGTTGCTGTAATTCCTAGTTTTCCTATCCCACAATCATACATTGAACCCAAAATAAAGTTTCCAAATTGGCATTCAGATGTTTTCCTAAAAACAAAGTTTATACCCCATCCTTTATTCAAATAATTTCCGATTAAGGCTGAGATTAGTCCCATTCCTCCTTTACTCATACTTTTGGGCAGGAAAAAAGGATAATAATATTATTCAGGAGGGACAGCTAGCTAAAGAAAACAATAGGTTGGAGTTTTTACAGAACATAGGGCAATGGGCTTCTAAATTTCAGTTTGATCATACCCCAAAATTAGAGGAGCAACCCATTCAAAAGGTACAGTCTGATTTTTCAGCAGATCTAAGTCAGATTAGAGATGATCAATAGTCTTTGTGTTCCAAGAATAGCATGCATGAAAGCACCATACTCCTACAAACTACTAATTCATCCCAGTTGGTAGAACCTGAAGGAAATTTTCAAATCATTTCCAAAGATAAATCAGCTGATCTAAAGGATGAGCACTCGATTTGCAGCTTATCAGTTTCCATGGTTGATGACCAAAAGGAAAAAAATCGGTTTAGACAATCATGATCAAATAGTTGAGTGTGAAGACCCTTGTTGTGTCAACATGCATGGAAATAGTTGTGTTATTAGGTACTTGTAGTGTTTCACAAGGACTATCAAATGATACTGCAAGTATTCGGGAGCAACAATTTTGATTGAGGAGGAAACGAAATGTTCAGAGAACATTGTAAGAAGGGATAAAATGGAATAATTTGAAAGTTCTGCTGAAATGTCCGTATCGGTAGTATTGGATCAATAGACTGAAAAGGATGAACAACAATTTGAAGACTCTGAAAATATTTTCAAACAAGTTTAAAGAAGGGGAACAACCAACTCATCATCTTCATGATGTTATGATTGATGATATACAATAGCTTGAAGAGGCTTAAATTTTTTTAGATCGGTTTTAGATTGTCAAAAAGAATATACAACAGTTTATAGAGGTAGATCAACTATCAGAACAACATTCAAAACAACTTCAGAAAGAACCCGTGATCGAAAATAAGGTTCATTTTTCAGTACAAGAAAAGAAGATTAGCTTTTCAGCTATTTGGAGGCCATGTCCTATAAAGTATCTCACCGGTTCACAACATGCTACGGAAATACCAGAATTCATGCTAGTATCAGAGCCTAAGAATGAGTGTCAGACACTCAACAATCAGTTCCAAATCCCTTCAGAATAGTTTGCAGATCAATTAGAAAGATTCTTTGTGTTTGGGCTAAGTTTTGGAACAAATTCAAGGTACACATCTCATTTTTAGTTCTGTCATGCTACTTGTTTTACAATTTAAATTCATCATCTCGATTCTGGAGAAAAGGAAGCCATTTTTCACCTGCATGTCTCGGGTTTTATTTAGCCTCGATTTGTAGATGGTTAGAATAGGGTAGATTAGGATTTCCCTTCAATAAGTCTAGTCCTTGCACATTGCATCATTTTTCTATTCAATAAGTGCATTTGTGCACGTGATATGGTTTACCAGATCCTTTCTAGTTTTAGTCTTGTTTTGGAAGGGTTGGACCTTCAAAAAGGTAGATTTTGGTTATATGCTTTGGACTCCATGCCCAATGGACAAGAGCAAGGCACTAGTCTTTAAGCTAGCAGGAAGCTTTCCCCGCAGGATCACCAAAAATGTTGACAATTTTTTACACTTGTGCAAAAAAGGGCAACTCGAAACTTCGTTGTTATGATGAAAGTCATGGGTGAAGTATACCTAAGCTAAGGAAGTTCTGATGTTATTAGTTACTATTGAATTAATTAATGATTAAGTGAAATCTACAGCTATGTGTGCTATTACAAAATGTAACAGATCACATAGTCTGCAATTTCATGATACCTTCAAAAAAAGAACACAAAGGCCCCGAAGGATAAGCTATGTTGTCTTTATGAATACATTGAATTACAAAGTAGGTGAAGTGTTGCGTTTTAGGACATAAAACATAAGTGTAGATTACGGAAATCATAGTTCATTACTGAATGTTACAAGTTCTCATTAATGTTCTTTCCTTCATGTTTAAGACATTCAATTATATGAATGATTTGTTTAGTTCATAATACAATCCATACAAAAGGTTGAAATGTAGAAATAAATACAAAACTCATTTACAAAATTCAATGTTTTATTTATAAGGAAAGTCAAATGTTTCGCACACAAGCCATGGGATGTGACTGAAAATTAAGATACATCTACTAAAGTAAGAGGTACACATGCATGAAATAGAAAGAAAAGGAGTATGAGTGAGCCCATCATTGCCTTTGTATATTCTTGGCTATGCTTGTGATTGTCCCCCTTCAAGCTTTTTCCATCTTTGTCTTCTCAATTCAAATCATGGTACCTGAAAAGTAAAAGAAAGGAACCATCAATAAAGAGCTCAGGGTTAATCCATATTCCTACACTGTCCTAATTCGTGCATATGGATCTCTAAGCAACAAGAGATATAGAGTACTTGAAGATAAAAATAGAAAAGAGAACAAGAAACATGGACACAAGAGAGGCCAAAAGCCTAATTATTTCTAACTATTTTCTTAAAATGTGTAGATACAGGTTGCAACCAAGAAGAAAGAATCATATACATGCTGAAAAAGGAGGACCAATGTAACTGAAACTCAGATATTGTCTACAAATGGAAGAGGGTTACAGTACAGAACAAAGAAGATGCTTACATACAAAATTTATTTTCCAGAAAATACAACTACTGCACCTGAAAAGGGAAGAAATAAGAGTTATGGGAAAATTTTGACAAGGCTTCACCATATAAAATGGAAATTTACAACATTTCCAATATTTGTATCAAGCTGAAATAAAAGAAATGTAGTAAAAGTAACATATTACAGTATCTGAATCAAGGCTTATGCCTGATAATGATATCAAAACAGGTAAAGAATTACTTGAAAACTATTATAGGGATCAAAGAGTGTAAGTGAAACTACATGATACAAATAAGCATTTTAAAGGTGAATCAAGAAAGAGATGTATAAGCAACCCATTTCAGTTAGTGGTGTTTCAACACCATTCAACCTTGCAAAGCTTAGAAAGATCAATAAATAGTCAAGAAAGAAGAGAGACTCATTTTAAGAAAACTCACATGAGGTCAAAATATAGTTTTGAGTAGGACAAGGTAGATTATTGAAAACTCAGCCATTAATTAGGCTTGAGATGTCAACCCCAGATTTGAAAGCTTCACCGAATATTATCAGATACAATGTGGAAATCCTCAAAGATGATTGAATGAGGCATATAACTTGGAATCATCGAAGAAAAGAGATACTCATATGTTTTTCTTATTCCAATGAGAAAATTCTAGTCGGAAAATCAAATGTGGATGGAGGAAGAACTCTATGGTGAAGAATAATAATACTGGAATGTCAAATACAAAGGATTTTGCATATACCACAACTCAGTTTTGAGAGAAAGTGTAAATGGAAGCTAAATCTTTAAGAAAATATCCAAAGTTTCATAACCCTTTTAAAAGTGGTGTTTTAACACAACTTTGGAAAGTTATACAACACAAATCATGGCTAGTAAACAAGACCCATTCATAGGTAGCAAAAATAAAAATAAGAAAGATAACTCGTTGATAATGAAACAGTTTCCATGTTTGAAGAGAAAGAAAATAACCCTTTTAGCATTCCTAGGTGAAAGTTGCAGCAGAGGATTGAATTAAGGAAGTCAATAAATGCCATGAAATTTTCTAACATAGCTCCAATGGAGGCCAAGGAAAAGGTAACGATCTCAAAAACCCAGAGCTCATTTTCATAGAAAGAGGCAGAGAACTATCTTGCTCAAAAGATAACGAACTGACTCCATATCCATGAGACCATTTTGAAGAAGTAGCCGAGCTCAAAAATCAAGTAATGGCAGCCATCAAGAGGAACAAAATGGATCCAAGCTCTAAAATTACCAATGGCGGCAAAATATTATCAAACATCCCAAAATGGTTTTCTTAGAAATCTCAAAATAACCAAATGTTACAAAGGACGAACTAACAATGCTAAAAAACTTCAACAATGGCGGAACCTCTCAAAAGTTTTTCTCATAAGGTTCTAAGGGAAAATAGAGATGATCAAGGGCCATTAAAAATAGTTTGAATTGAGTTATAGGAGCTTCAAACAAAGGTATCATGGAAAAATTTTGCCTAGGGCTTCACATGTAAACGAAAATCGAATGAAATGTTTATTAGACCAAATCGACCTTTACCATGCAAATTTTAGTGGTGAGTTAGCAGAACTCAACGAGGTCAATGGATCAACGATTGAAAATCAACAAGGACATAGATCAACACTTGAGGATCGACCCCCTAGTTCGAAGCAAACCATGGTTTGAGCCTTAAAATGCATTTATCATATGTCAGAAACCATAAAATTATCACTTGGAGATTAATGAATGAAAATCAACAAGTACAAAGATTGATAATCACAAATAGACCACCAAAATCGATTGCAAAAGTCATCAAATGGAATGGTGGTTCGATTTAGTCAAAGTTCAAAAATGTGAATTGTAAAAATTTCATCTATAGACCCGCAGCCCTCAAAAGTACACATGGCATAACAATGCAATGGAGGAACAATGGAGGTCAAGAGTCACTTTTTTTTTAAACTATAAAAGTGCAAAAGTTAAAAGTTCCAAAATTTCCTAAGCTCCGAGCGCATGAGAGAAAGTCAAATAAGGAAAAGGTCAAATATCAATTCCATAGAACATTGGCAGAACAATAGGATTTCTTAAAACTTTTATACCTTTTACAAATGTGGTTAAAATTCCAAGTTGTCTCATGTGCCTACAATTCCCTTGGGTGGGAGGCCGGAAGTAGTTGATTTTTTCCTTTGGGCTCACAAAAAAAGTTTAAATTCATACATTTTCACCGTGATCCCGAACCACTAAGAGCCCACAAAAGCTTAAAGTTCAAATAATCCCGAAGGCCCGCAAATGGAATTAAAGCTCTAAACTGACCCGTAGGTCCGAAAGTCCGCCAAAGGTTCAAAACTTCAAAAGGGTCTGAAAGTCCGCAAAGGACTTAAAATTTCTAGAATTTTTCCTATGTACATGTAAAAGCAAAAAGGAGGAATCCACGTGCTATCAAGCTATCATTTTAAGTTTTGATTTTCAAAACCCAAATTATAATGTATGTTTCAAATAATCAAAAGATGGCCAAAACATGGTGAAGTGCAAAGTGGTTCCCCATAGTGGGTGTTTTCGTAGGTATTATAATTATTTATTTTACTCATGAACAAAGAGCTATTTTTTGCATGCTTCATCAATGGATAGAGCAGGCATAGAAAGAAGACAAATTTGCATGTACAAGTCGAAAGTCTTGTCTTGCAAACAAAATTATTATTAGAAAATTATTTACTCTTGCTTTCTTAAAAATAGATCAGTCAACTTTAGTTGACCAATTATAATCAAGGCTATTAAATTCCTATTTGTAATTTCATGCTCTATTTTTATTCCTTTATCTATTATTAAATAAAGGATAAACATAGAATGCATGGGTGAGTATAAGCCTTAGGCATTTTTAGAAGAGGGTGAATTTTATTATTGCTATATATTGTGTGCCTTTGCAAAGCACAAAGGAGAACTTCTGGAGGATTTTGGATATTGGAGTACTGAAGCAATTTTTGCTAGTTTTGCCTTCCAAGTGTGAAGAATTCTACCTTCACAATTGTTTTCGATCTTGTGTACGTTTCTATTAGTCTTTTGAATGTAAATTCCCTGATTCATCATCTTACCTTGTTGCAAAATTTAGTAGTTTCTGCATGATATTAATGTGCATGTTTAGCTTAGAAGTATTGTTGTGATAATCTCCTCAATACCTCCAAGTGTTTTTCCCTTAATATTTATGCAAAAGAATTATTGGTTCATGCACCAAAAAAATCCTTCACATATCAATTGTGCATATACTCAGTCAAAGACCTCATACAAATTTGGTGTATCACCTTAGTTTTAATCATTTTATAGTCATATTTTACCCTAAACCAGAATCAATTTAGGATACACCAATAAGGAACTAAACTTTTAATCCTTGAGACTCACCTCAAAATAGGTATACCCATAGACCTGAGGTGTTTCCATTATATCTACGAAAGAGAGAGATCAATTGTGAAAGCTTAGAAAACCTGCAACCATCTCTCTATAGGGTGCACTTTTGAGAGATAACACAACCATGAGCCAATCAACACCCACAAAGGGTAAAAGGTCAACCCAAAAGGCCCATACAACTACAAAAAGATTTCATTTGTTGTTGGGAGCTCATCTCTCTCAAGGCTCTTATTCCCAAATTCATGGCTCCTACATCACCCGTGACTAAAATAGTTGAAGTCAGTAATTCTCCAAGGGTCCCACAAGACCCATTATTTCCTTTTTCTCCTCCATTGTCACTTCCTACATCAAATCCTTCCACTTCTATGATCATTTCTTCTTTCCCATCTCCTTCTATGGCCCAAGTATTCTCATCCCTTGTAGTTCTCTCAGCCTGGAGAAACTATTGGATCACCTATTTCTACTTCACTTCCCTTCACACTTCCATTTCCTTTTGTCTCATCTCCTAATATCATTATATTAACTCCTATTACATTCCACACATCCACCCCATCCATTACTACCACTACCATTCAAATACCAACTAATGTTGTTGGTACTCTTGTTGTGACCAATGTTTCAGGTGTTGAATCTACCATTCTATCCTCATCAACATCAACAATTCTAGAATGGTGGTTTTGGTAGACTCCAAAGAAGAAGAAGAAATTGACTCACGGGAGATGTAATAGATCTAACCATATTAGAGCATAAACCAAAGAGACAAGCCAAGAGGCCAAAGATTGTTTCAATCCTAAGATTGAATCCATCGAGGAACGAGTTCTAGAGTTTTCCACTCTGTTGAGGGAAAACTAAGAAACAATTACAACTGAATATTATCATATTTCTATATTTTTAATGGGAAAACCCACTCACGGAGGAGAAAAAAATATTGAATAATATGATAAGGATAATCTTCTAAGGATTGATAACACCGCTCTTAGAAATCTGCTAGAAAAATATGATAAGGATAAATCATCTAATGTTGAGCTGAAAGCCAAGATCGAGTAGCTCACTGCATTGCTATGAGAAGTTACAAAGCCAACTCCATCTACTGAAGTCTCAACTACTACGGCTATGATAGTTTCATCTACCATTGATGAAATTTCTTATCACGAGATCAAGAAGATAGGCTAGAAAGGGAGATTGGTAGATGGATGGATGGAATGTATACTATAAGAAGATAACCCTTTAATTAAAGAAGATGTTGAGATATATAATGATTTTCAGGTTGGAAAAACTACTATTTGCAAAATGGATAAAGCTTTTCAGAGGACAATAATAACCTAAATTTGAATTTGGCAACATGGAGTGAAATTAGAGAAGAAGATTCATATCTACTCCTTCAGGAGGATGTAATTGATGATGTTTCAAAGTTGTTTGAATATCAAAAGGCCATGGAATTCGATTCAATGTCCTGGGTACTACAAAATTTAATTAAGAAATTGGATGATAAATGAGTGGAAATTAAGGATACTTTGAATCAAATATCGAGGATTTGATATTGTTAACTATAAATTCTTCAACAAAAACATCGATGCTCTTCCAGAGGAGCAGATCAAGAATAATTTCAAAGATTTGGTGAAGCATGATAATGAGGTTACCAAAACTTTTGGTAGTGAATCTATTGACAAGTTGGTTTTATGCCAAAATTTCACAGAAGATTGAAGAAAATTTTGAGTAAAATAAGAAGAGTTCTAGCTAAGATTAGGAGTGAAATTAAGACAACATACATACTTGAATCACTATGTATCTAGGCTAGGGGATGAGGAAATTCAAGGAATCATTAAAAATTCATCAAATACAAATATCGAATGGTGCATGAGAATAAACACAACAAAAACATGTGGAGGGAGAAGGTGTTGTAGAACTAGGCCATGGTTGTTAGTCATGAAAGGATAGATCCAATCTCTAGATCGGTCAAAGTTCAGTGTTGACTAATTCAAATGCTTGCAAAAAAATTTCTATTTTCATGGGAGCGTGTTCCTTGAATTAAAGACATTTATATTTTTAGTAAAATGTTAGTTTGAGGCCCAGCTATAATGGCTCATCCTAAAGAACTTATAAATAGTTACGCGTATGGAGTCATTTGATATAGATAATTTTGGTGAAGTTCCTCTTCAAGCTTGGAAGAGTACTTCAGAGATTTAAAATATTTTTAATTATATTCAGAGTGATATCTTTCCTTGAAGAACTTGATTTATTATGCTAAATGGTTGATTGATATATTCTTTGTGAATGTATGATTCCTTAGTATAGATGATTATCTCTCCTTTGTTTCAGATTATCTTGTTTTATATTATGGAAAAGTAATATAACCATCTTTTATGTCACTTGTGGAAAGAGTGTTTTCCTTATGTTATTAAAAGTTATATTATCATTAGACATAATCAGTGAAATGAATGTTTGACATGTGCATGTGTTTTATCCTCGTTGTTGGTTAACTTTGTGATCAAAAAAATCTTTCTCTATTCTCGTATGATTCAAGTTTTAACAAAGGAACTTTCTAATTTGCAATAGGTGAAGGTGATTAACAAAGTGTAAACATCCTACTCACATTAACCCTTCCTAAGATTAAAATATCCCTTTATTTGGTGCATCACCATCCCTAGTATAGTTTCCTTTTGCAAAACTCTTTCCTAAAACCATGGAAATATTAGCCTAGGATTAGATAGCTATTTTATTGCACTAAGAGTAGTACAACACTTAGTTTAGAAAAAGGAAGCCGACCTTCTTTGGAGGTTCACCTCGAGCCCAAGTCCCACACCTCGAGAGGTGATCCCATGTGTCACAATCACACCAAATTTTGTGTTTATAGTTTGGTCATTCGTAGGGTGAAGTGATTTGGCAAGAATAGTTTTTTGCATGCCCTATGGGACATGGTGGTACATCTCTTCTCACTTGCACAAGTCAAAGTACTGTCATGTCTATATATCTAGATTTCATATCTCAATGCATTAACTTATGCGAGGAATTCAGACAAGATATTATTCAAATCAAGGAAGTTATCAACATATCAAACTTTCTTTATCTCCTTGAAAGAGAAGAAGAAAAGGTGTTTTAAATCCACTAGTTGCAACTTTAGCTTATAGGGGTCATTAAACTCCTCCATACGGAAGATTTCCTCCACCAAAAACAATTAAAATTTTGCTTCTATGGCGGAACTAAGTTTTTCCTCATTTCAATGCAAGCAATCCTCTTCTGTTGGCTCAACGTGATCCTATACCTGTTGCAGCACTTAAAAGTTTACCCTTTTACATAGGGGAAACTCATGTTACTCCAGTAGAACACATTCTTGATGTAGCTAGAATTTTTTTAGTACATAACATCATGAAGGATAATGTTCTGCGATTTTTAGCCACGTCTTTCAAGGGAAAAGCACTTCAATGGTTTCAACGGTTATGTGTCGGGAGTATCACCACTTGGGACGAGTTAGAGAGAATACCTATAAAAATTTGAAGAGAAGAGTGATCATCTATCACTCTTAGAACAAATCGCTACAATAAAGAGAGCTCCCCAGAGTACATGAGTGATTTTAAATTTTGATTTCACGAGTAACTTGGAACAGGATTCGGAACTCAATAAGCCTTCTCCAAATAATGCATTCTTGTCCTATTTCACGAGCTTTGAATAGTGATGTAGCTGTTATGATCCAATCCATGGGATGGGCTACATTACTTGATGCCTATGACATAGCCATAAGTGTGGAAAATTCCTTTATTCAGGATAGAAAGATAGCCCCTCAACCGCCAATGCCATTTTCTCTCGAATCTTACGAAGAATCATCCTATCATTTCTCCTATTCCAGCAACCATTTTAATTTGCCTTGACCTCTTCAAATGATCTATTTGAAGTCAAATCACTACTACAGACCTTCAGAAATGATCTTGTAGTGATTAAAATGCAACAGTACCAATATGCTCGACCATTCCAATCCCAATATCTGACAAGTCATCCTCCTTTTCAAGGAAATAATTAGGCCTAGAACTAGATCACTAGCCAAGCGGTAAGCGTGAATCCTTTAACCTTCTCCAGAACCCTTCTACCTGCTAGTTCATCCAGAGCCATAGTACCGGTCCATAATAACCTCATTCAAGATTATGAATGGTGTTATCCTTCTTCTCAGCCTCACAACAAGAATCTTTTCCCAAATGGAGTTTTATGTGTCCGGCCATTATAGTCCGAAGCATATCCACCCCACTTGAATCATTTGTTGTACCATCCACCTAGGTGATATCCAACACTAGCCTTCGATGAAACTACGCTACTAAATTGGAAAGCTCGTAGTGCCCACATTTTACACACCCAAATACAACAGTAAAATACTAGGACAATTTTTTTTTACTTACATTTCTCATTGCAAAACGCCACAAGGACTCCAAGTAGGAAAACTCAACAACATATACGACACTTACATCAGTTATCAATTCACATAGACACATGACAACACCATATACCTATCGATGCCACACTTTCCCCAATGAATGAATGCTAGAAATAACACGACCACAATAAAAAGGGACTTAAGGATTGACAACCCACACACAACATCACCATGGTTACATCTAGAGTACGTTAAACATCCAATAACATTATTATGTAAGCATAATTTTCTCCCTTTTTCCACCTACATGATCTGAAAATTCATTTCACAATTCACTTATTGTTCAACCAGTTAATTTTTCTCTTTACCCTTCGGACAATCTTCATAACTTACATAAGTATTTTCCATATTTCAAATTTTCATATAAAATTCTAATTCTCTCATTCTTATGTTAAGATTATGCTTCCCAATACGCTTATTCAATGTTTAAAATTTAACCTTACTACACAAGTGAACCTAACATGGCGTCAAGATGAAATCTTGGGATTGAGGGAGACATAGATTCGAGATAGCTTTTTCCCCAAGAACATCCATCGATCATAGAATAGTTATTTCGCTACCATGGTTGTTAAAGTTCAATAACTTATGGTCTTCCATTTATATTTATATATCTTTTGTTTTCTCGAAGTTTGGTCACACAAGGCAATTTATATTCTTTGTAACACATGAAGATGTTTAAATTAAGTCATAGGGACTCTCGGTGACATTATTCCTAACCTCAAATTTTGGTTTTACTCTCATATGATTTACTTTTTCGTCGCACTAGGGTCTCATTAGTACTATCGTTTTAAGCATAAGAGTTATGAAAGTACTTGTCGACATATTAAAGAAGCACATGGTTAAGCTTAATTCAGCTTCACCTGTGGATTTAATCTCTATTATAGGTGTGATTAAGGTTAAAATTTATTTACCCTATAATCCTTTCATGAAAGATCAAGGCACTAAATTTTCACAATCCCAAGACAAGACATTTATCTATGAGGGACAAAAGGGTTCGTAATGAGAATGCAAGACATAGAACAACTATATCGTGATCTTCATTTAGGTCATTTGGATCCAATAGGGATTTCATTCAATGATGAAGTTAATTTCTAGATCTAATTTTGTAAGGCCCGAAAATCCAATAGGATACAAGAGGGTAATATCTCTACCTACTCCATAGATGGGAAGGTTACACCGCTTAGTCATACCTTCTAACAAGGACTCATAAGGTGACTTCCAAGGTGGTCTTCAACACTCAACCTAGTGTCGACCTGAAGAGAGGACATTCTTCTCACGATTACCAAAACTAGAAGGAAACCGCATACTCTGGATAAAGTTGGACCATGTCATTCCTAAAATATGGGTTCACGACAATGTCGCTATCGCTAAACCTAATGAATATGACGGTAACTCCAACTAGGGTTTTATTTAACTAACCAGGAGGTCTCATCGAGTGAAAATTTTAAGGTCGTTTCTACGGTTTTAAATTTCTTATATGGTAAAAAGGGATCACACATGCGGGAAAGCTATGCACGAATATTTACTAAGGTTGAGTGTTCCCATTAAAACTCTTTATTATGTTTGCATGGTAAGAAGATAACCCAGTAATTAATTTAATCATTTATTGAATACTGAGAAAGTACTACAATATATTAACTTCAATTTCAATTTACTATATATAAATCAAAACCTTTTCTCCATACACAACTATGAAACAAATCAAACCGGTGATTAGATACACATTTCCTAAGTTATCCCTAAAACTAGCATCTCATGCATATTAACAAATTTCAATTATAAATTTTCGTAACAAGAGACTACATTAGACAGTTATTCATTTTACAATGACCTATAAAAATTACAATAATAATAATTAAATTACACATCACCTTTTTCGTCGTCATTCTTCCATCCTGCAAAACCCACATGAGCATGATATCAGCGATAAATTGCTGGCATGGCATCCACCCTAATCAATCATAATTATCATTTTTCAGTTTCCCATTTACATCTGACAATAATTACAATTTGCAATCGAAATAAAAAGGTCTAGAAACATGTATTCATTGCATTTCATTTTTCTTCATTTTGTAACCCTAGGAGAGAGAAAGAGAAGGGAAGAGAGAGAAAACACCATTTTGTCAAAATTTCTATTTCACACAACAAATACACTAAAGGGTTTTAAATAGTTATTTACATGTGTTAAAAGTTTCCAAGGTGGTTTGGCAACCCTACGAGGGTCCGCAGCTTTTCTACTTTTACATTTTCTTACTAGCTACAAAATGTACAAAACGGGCTCAGAGGCTAAGAAACCACTTCCAAAAGCTATCTTCCAATGAGAATGCACACCATGAAAAACTTTCCACATGTCCCCGAGATATACCAATAACTCATAGCATCTTAGGGAATTGAAAAAGAGCGAATAGTTTGTGTTTGGCGGCTAGTTTTCCGAGGCCACTGTCGTAGTTCACCCAGTTGTAAAATGACAAAAGTTAGCTCGAGGCCTAGAAAACCACATCCAAAACTCGACGTTCGATGGATGCACATGCAATGAGATACTTCCTACTGCCTCCCTATATAATGATAATTCATCGAGTCTACGGGATTGAGAACTAGAAAACCATTTTCAAACGGCGACAAGTTTTTCGGAGTGACAAGATGAAATTGGTCCATTCGACTCTCAAAGCGTGGATTTGGAGACCTACAAAATGGCTTCACCAAACTATCCCGATAAGTGCTCTATCCTATACTTGAATGTTCCACGCAATTTTCTAGTATAAACACTAGAGTTTACGAAGACGGGAAGAAATTTCTCCATCCAGGTTTCAAATGGCGGATTCAAAATGAAAGCCAACTTTCTCGATTTAATAGCTTTCTCTTGTTGTAAACCTAGCTGTAACAGGCTCCTATAAGAGCGTCAAAAGGATGTCATATGTTTTTTTGGGTCAAACCAAAGGTCAAGATGACTCCTAGTATACCAAGGTACACGAATGAAACTTCACATCTCGTTTCCAGAGATACAAAGGGTACTTAGAGAGTCTCCAAAAAATGCAAAATTTAACTATTTTAAACAGGAAGAAGGTCAACTTTATGAATGGGGAGTCAAATTGTCTGCAGTTGATAAAACAATATTGGAGTGATCAAGATGGGTAAGAGTTTTCTAAATCATATCGAAGTGAGGGTAACAGTTCATGGTTTGAAGTAGGCGAGTTATAATGACGTCGTGAGTTACGATAATGAAAATTTATTGTTTTCAACGAGTTGAAGGGACATTTAAATGTATTAAAAATCCTAGTAATTTAAAATTCTATTTAGTTGCAAAAGAGAACTAAAATACGACAATTATGAGAGGTAAGGGAAGAAGAACCATGCTCGGAGAACGAAGTGGTGGCCGAAGCCGCAGCTTCGGTTCAACATCTTGCTCGGCACTTCACAACTAGTTCACGAGCACGGATCTAACCTCCACCACGTCACACCAACTTCCCGATCATTATAAGTTTCCCAAAAAAGTAAGCGATTGCTTGTGTGTTTTGAAACTTTTAAATAGATCCATTATGTACATATCCTTACATGTAATTTCATCTATCCACGTGGGCTAATCTGTGTTTATTTCTTGGAGGAACTTTGTCAAATGCTTCATGTGCTTTGTCTCTAAATCTAGGATTTGCATTCAGGTCTAATAAAGAATTTAAAACTACATGTGATGGCCATATCCATAAGACTTGATTCAAAGCACCCATTTTAACATATTCGGGGATATACTAGCAGATGGAAAATATTTCTATGAAGACACTAGGCGTTTGCATTTGAAGGAACAACCACGAGCTTGAGGTGATTATGTGGTCTTATGAAATATCATAGGCGTCCATAACCTATTCCTACATTGCCATTTTGGCACAAACACTAAGGATGTTGGAATTGCATATTGTCTTGATTTTGTGCCTTTTCTACACATCCATTTTGTGCATATGCTGCAATCATGGCATCCCATGAGACAAAATTTCTTTGAGGCATTATATCAAATAGTTCCATGCCTTATTTTTTTGTATATCCTAATATCATTGCAGTCCCTGGAACTACATTTCTTCTATGTGTTTAGTCGAATAGTTTGCATGCTTCCATGTTTTACATAAGTATCTACTAGGGCACTCACGACTGCAACATCTGACAAAGTTCCTCTGCCTTTTTTATTTGTTGGGAGCCCACGCAAGTCTGGGTGTGGCTGGGAGGATGATAGCAACGTGACAAACTAAACAGACAAAAATCCTCCTCCATTTTGCTTTGATGAGCGCCCATACTCTGTCCCCAAAGTATTTCATGATCGCAATGACATCATCCGACAAAATCCCTCTCTCCAATGTGCTTGATTTTCCCACGTAGGTATGTGGCGCGGCCTGGGAGGAAGCTAAAAACGGTTGTGGAGTCTGGCTTTACATGAATCAAATGCATTTGTTTGAAAGCTTCCAAGGCCTCTTCAACAATACTCATTCTAAGTAGATCCCTACACCCCCAAACCAGCCGCCCCATGCCCAAAACTAACGCATTCCAAAAGCCAAAAGAAAAAACCCTAAGCGTGTGTTTTTTTAAAACTTTTCGCCTTCCTCCACTTTTCCCTAATCCGCCCCTTTTACGGGATTTCATTTATTTATTTTTATTCCTTTTAAATTTATTTATCTATTTATTTTTGTTTGTTTTAATCTAAAAATGTCATAAAACCCTAAAACAAAGTAGACAAATAAATAAAATATAACTTAAAGTCAATCCATTACCAGTGATAAAATTTTGACACCAAAGCCACTGATCGAAGTCGGCGATATGGATTATAATAGTATTATAAACATTATTTTAATGATTTTATAGCTAAAATAATGATAATAATTATTAATCCTATTAATGGCGATGACCAGGTAACTCGACGACCGAGAACTAGATTTTCCTTTAACTAGATAGTTGTCCATGATGCTACGAAGTCCACAGTTTGGGGTGTCGATAACGACCCGAAAGGAAAGAAGGAGAGGGAAGGTGAAAAATCTTCACCGCGACCTAGACAAGGTCAACAACGGTCAATGAAAGCACACGCACACTAGTCTCCTAGGCTTAGCAACAAGGTCATCATGCCAGGGACTGGGGGAACATCGAACGGGGCATTACAAAAACAAACAATTTTTGTGGTTTAAATACTGATGCCTCTCTTGTGGCATCAAACACACATTCCAAGAAGAGGGCAATACATCCTCAATCTCCCAAAAATGACAAGGCATCTACTTCACGGCTCCTCAAACAAAAATATCAGCTGATAAGGGTACATGAAAGAAATCCCTAAGTATCCATGGATCGGTCTACAAAGAAGGGTGGAACTTCAAGTATCACAATTCCCAATAGGAATTTCCCAAAAAATACTCTAACGCCCCAAAAATACTCTAATGCCCAAAAAATTATTACCAAATTTGGGGTAATTCCGTTCGCATTTTAGAGCAAATGAAGAAGACCTATTCGAGCATCATGATGTGGGATGTGCTTTTAATTCATTATCGAGGAATTTGCTACATGAGGCTTTGAATAGTTTTGGTACTACCGATAGATCATCGGGTCGTTAATCAGCAATTTCAACCAGCCCGCGTCAACTAGAAATGAAAGTGTTTTCTAAGGCCAACAAACCTCCACCATTATATATTTCTCTGATCATCGGTGATCATGTGGTACACAATTGTATGATCAGTTCTGGAGCTAGTAGTTCTGTGATGCCCAAGAAAATTGTAGATGTGTTAAGAATTCCATATACTCCAATCTCAAAAGGGGTTGTCCAGTTAGACTGTATTGTAGTCCAAACTACGGGATTCATTAAGGGTTCCATCTTACTATCCATGCATGTCCTAGCTTTGCATTCACACAAGACATATTTTTATTAACCTCCCTCCCTCTTTTCCATTTTCTTTTCACGTGAATTCACTACCAAAATGGGTGGTTATTTTTCATTAGAATGGTTGCATACGATCCTTAGAACTCGTCTGAAGACAAAGGTTACTATAAGAGTAGAATCTATTTTTCACCATCATGTGGAGCCATACACTGCTAAACCCATAAATGGGAATTATGCCATTTTGACCCAGATGAGGAGGATGCAGATCATGAGCCAACTACTCTTATGAAGGAAGTTCATGACACAGTGCTTGATGAGGTAAGTATCAATCACCAATATGATCCCTATGCTGATTTATTGCTAAACGAAGAATACGGTATGTACTGCATACACGAATAAGGTACAATCGTACCTCAGTTGGTTAAAACATCCAACAATTCCGAGGGACTATGGAAACCGTATATTTGATGGTTCAAGGAGTAAAAATGGATCCATTGCAAGAGTTATGTTGATTTCTTCAGGAGGGGATAAATATTTCTCATCCTTTTGGTTGTAGTTTAGTTGTACTAATAATGTCACCGAATATGCGGTTCTCATATAAGGAATTCAACTAGCCCAAAAAAGAGGAATCCAAACCTTGACCATATTTGGTGATAGTGGATTGGTTGTACATCAAGTAACAACTTGTAGTGCAACGGAAAAAAATGATCCATTGATATCATATAAAAATTGGGTTTGGGCCACGATAGAAGATTTTGAAGCTTTTTGAATTCACGCAATTCCTAGATAGCAAAATCAAGATGCTGACAAGCTTACTACTATTGGCTCATAGTATGATATACCTATGGACATTATGAAAGAAGGGAAAAGATGGTCAAAATGGTGGTCCATCTCGGAGTGCCCATTAACAACATAAGTAGCTAAAAGGTGTTCGATAGTGACCGGACAGATTGTCCTCTTCCTATAGCAAGAAGAAGAGTTTGTTACCAAACACCAAGATAAACTTCAAAACTCCTACAATGATCAAATTATACAATTAAAAGGAAACAAGCTACCAAAATTCCCTGATTACACTTGAATCCATCTTCAATTCGGATGATTAGGCCAAATGACATAAAGAGCATGAATATGGTGGTCAAAGAGAGGATTTGAAGAAGTTGAGGTGACAAGTGAATTTTTGTAAAAATTACTAAGGTATGCACTTCTCAAGAGAAGAAATATTTCATTGAACTATGTCAAGAATATCATGACATTTTCGTGTGGAGCTACAAACATCTGCATGGTTTTGATCCCGGCCTAACTCAACACACCATCGAGATGGATCCAAATTCTAGGCCAATTCAACAAAACCAGAGGCCAATTAATCCTAAAATTGAGCCGCTAATGAGAAATAAGCTAACCAAGCTTATTGAGGCCTGCATAATTTTTCCCATCAAGCATTCCTCATCAATAGCCAATTTGGTGCCTATGAGGAAAAAGAACAGAGAGATTCGATTGTGCGTGGACTTCAGGGATTTGAACCACGCCTCATTGAAAGATCACTACCCTCTTCCATCAATGGAGAAAATCCTCCAAATAGTGGTAGGGGCTAAAAGGTTTTCTTTGGCTGATGGATATTTGGGATACAATCAGATTCGTACAAGAATCTAATCAATTCAAAACGGCTTTCACTACTACATGGGGCACATTGCTTACAAAAATGCCATTTGGGTTGTTAAATGTAGGGCTACTTTCCAAAGTTCCATGGACATGTAATTCAAATCACTAATCAATGATATCATCTTAGTTTACCTTGATGATATAAGCTGTGTATTCCAAGCATGCCAAGGATCGTATCACACACCTACAAAAAAATTTCAAAGATGTAGTGAATTTTTGGTCTCACTTTGAGTCCTAAGAAGTGAATTTTTGTAATTCACGAAGGAAAGTTATTTGGACATGTTGTTTCAGTAGGAGGACTATCTATTGACCTAGCTAGGATTCATTCCATTATGTCCTTATCTCTTCCAAGTCACAAGAAATGCCTCCAGAGTTTCTTGGGAACCATAAATTTTGTATGGTATTCATTCCTCAATTTGCAACATTGGCTAAACTGCTCACAGCCATGTTGAAAAGAACATTCCATTCTCATGGATGAAAGATGGGAGGGAGAGTTTTGAGGCTATCAAAATGGCCATTTCCCAAGCTCCCACATTGGTAAACCCCAGGTTCGACAAATATTTCATTCTCTATGCTTTCATAGGTCAAGAAAGTATTTCGGGGATTCTCACCCAACAAAATGAAAATCTGATGGAACAACCAATTTCCTTCTTCAATAAGTCTCTCAAAGAATACAAGATCAAATATTCCTTCATTGAGAAACAGTTCTTTGTAGTCATTCGAGCTCTGAAGAAGTTTAGGAACATGTTATCCAATAACAAAGTTCACTTGATGGTCTCTCATCCTGGTGTCAAGGATTTTTTTTGAATAAATAAATGAACGAGAAGTGTACGGGGTGGATCACGAAAGTAATGGAGTATGACATACACATTAAAGTCACTAAACTTGTTAGGGGCAAAGGGTTATGTTAGCAGTTGGCTGCAGACATGCGAGATCAAGGATGTGGAAGATGTTATGCTCCCGAATGCGGCGAAAGTGATGGTTAGGTTTATTTGTTAACAAAGATGTAAAATTTCCTCCTCTCAAGGGCATATCCTTGAGATATGGATAAATCCCAAACATGTAATTTTCACATTCAGTCCATTCTATATGTCTTGATCAACAATGTGGGTAAGTGCAGAAGTTGATGGACAAATATAGGGTCATCCGTGGACATCATATTGCAAATAACAACATAATATCAACTTGTAGGGATTATTAGCAATACATACACTCAAAATTAGACAAAATTATATTAATATGAATCGTAGCATCCGGAATCTAGTTTCTAAAATACTAATTTTTGTAAAAAATGGACAAGATTAGCTATATTAAACACTCAAAATTCAATGACTATCGCAGAGATGCCTCCTCCTACAAACATTAAAAATTGTGTAGCTTATAGGGGAAAATTCAAGCAATCAAGAGATTCATTTTCCATCTCACAGACAAGTGCCACTCATTTATGCATCTTCTTAAGAAATATGTCAACTTCTTATGGGGTCCAAAATAACAACAAGAGTTTTCTTTTTTAAAGAGTATTTATCAAAACCCCATGTTCTAATGTCACTTACTTTGTAGGTGAACCACTACTAGTATATCTTTTTTTATGCAACTTACAATTGGAGCACTCTTGGCCCAATATGATAGGAAGAAGAAGGAAAATATGTATATTCTCTAAGCTAGAAATTGATTTATTATGAGCTCAATTACTCGCGGATCGAGAAGGCTTTCTTGGTTGTAGTTTTTCCTTTCAAAATTTTTTCATTATTTTCTAAACAAAAAAATCAATCTTGTATCGAGGTAGACCCATTGAAGTATATATTATCAAAACTAGCATTTACGGGAAGGATGGCCAATTGGATCATCCTAATCAATATATTTGATATAGAATACATCCATAAAAATCAATCAAGGGGTGATGCGCAGATCAATTCATTGAAGCCCTTTAATAGGTACAGAACCATTGAGTCGGGAACTTCTAGATTCTTCAATAAGGTATCTCAAGGAATCCATAACATAGCAAATGTCTTTTGATGGATTCTTCACATTCCACGGTTCACAAGGAAGAGTTGTGCTTATAAATTGTTTAGGGACTTGATCCCACAAGATTTCAAAATAGGATTCCCCATGCGCTAACAACATAGTGGAATATGAAGATCTCATTATAGAGCTGAAAATAATTATACAATGGGATATTAGACAACTCAATGTGACTAAGATGTTATATGTTGATTATCAAACAAGTTATAGATGAGTATAAAGTTAAGGATGAAAAAATCATTCCTTATAAAAATGGTTGATACATTACAATAATTATTTGTGCAGGTCCCATTTGAACAAGTTACAGAGGGAAGAATAGGGTGGAATATGTCATGGATAGGATGGGTTCTTTGTTATGCATCCCACGGATAGAATGATATAAACTTATTTTGGATCAATTCATCGACGCTAACGTATGACATGCCAAAGTCTTATCGATATGTGAAGTTATTACTCTCCATTAACCATTATACCTTGATATTTTCAGTTACCTTCATGATGGAACCTTCCCTCTAGACACTTATTGTTACGATAAAATAAACCTTATCCGATGTATAGCCCACCACACTTTACTTTAGGTAACTCTCATCGTAGAGGGTATGACGGGAATCATTGTGTTGTCTTAATTTGACGAATCTATCTTAACGATTAAGGAGGTTTAAGAAGGTATTTGTTGGGCCCATAAAAATGGGATAGTCTCTACTAAAAAGATATTAAGAGTAGCCTACTATTGGCCTACCATGGAAAACGATAGTTGCAATTATGTAACAAAGTCTTTCTTGTTTCAAAAATATGACAATTTTATTCATTAGCTCGCATAATCCTTGTAGTCTATTATAACACCATGGCCTTTTTAATGTGCGGGCTCAATATCATTACAACACCATGGCCATATTCTCATTATCACTACCACCGAGTACTTTACAAAGTGACTAGATTTTTTTCCTCTCACCTATATTATGAGTGCATAGATATATAAGTTTATAATGAACCATATCATTTACCATTATGGCATCCCATCTACCCTTATGATAGAAAATGAAAAATACTTACAAAACTAAAATTGTGAAGGAATTATGTCAACGCTTTCAAATCAGTCGCTAGTAATCAACCCCTTATTACCCTCAAGATAATGGATGGGCTGAGGCTGAAAATAAAAACCTTGTTCATATTATGGAGAATATGGTGAAAAAATTTGGCCGCAACTAGTAACTACACATTCACCAAGCCCTATGGGTATACAAAAATCTATCTACACCCCTACTTGTGCAACTCCATATTCCCTAGTATTCAACACTAAATTTGTTTTACCTCTTGAGATCGATCTCCCCTCTCTGTTCATCGAGTTGAGATATTACCTAGATGAAGAGGAGGATTACAGAGTGGATTTGCTAGCATAGTTGGAGCTATTGGATGAGAATATAGTTTACGCCTTGGATAACCTCAAAGTGTATCAGAAATAAGTGCGTAGGATTTATAAAAAAGAGTAATGCATAGCCAATTTGAAGTAGGATATGTTTTAATGAAGGAAAATCAGTTCAACACCACCAATGATCATGAAAAGAAAGGCAAGTTTGAGCCAAAATTATTAGGACCATATGTGGTGGTCACTAAATATGGTTCACGTGCATACAAGCTTTCTCATTTACATGGTGATGAACTTAAGAAACTCATGAAATCCATGCATCTGAAGCAATTATATGCTTGAGTATGGGGTTCCTAAAAATTAGAAATGCAAACAAAAAAATATAATATCGAGAAAAGTAAAGCAAAATAAATGCGTCCAAGTGAGAAAACCACACAATTATGGATTTTTGGACAAGTGCTTTGGTGAAATCTAGTTTCTAGTGTGATTCGAGGGTTCGTTGTTCACAAGAATCTCAAAATATAGGATTATGATGGCTTTATCCTAAGCTATTCCTTGCCTATGTCTGAGATAATTTTGAGACTATCCCTCTTGGTCATGATCCGTTTGATCCAAATTTAATGTGTAAATAGTTTTCATTATTATTTTCCAATATCATGTTGAGGGAAAGTTTTCATATTCAATTCTTGAACATATGCATGGAATTCTTCCCTTGTACATCCCATATAACGTTGGGGGCATCCATGTTTCTTCGTTTTCTTGCACATAACTTTGATTTTTTTGAGAAAAACACAAAAAATAGTCATATAAATTTTGAAAATACCAAAAGATTCAAATATTTTTCTTTGGAAAAATAAAAACATTCAAAAAAAAAATAGAAAACTCAAAAAAATAGAACATTTTCTCGCTATAATACCAAAAATAGTGTAAAACATTTCAAAATTGTCTTGTAAAAGTAAAGTAGTAGTTTGTTTACATTAGTTGTTTGGTTATACATAGTTTTGATTGCATTGCTTCTTCCTATTGTATGATATAAATTGGATTGAATTTCTTACTTAGATTTAGTGTTACTTTAATCATTTTGCATTTCACTAAGTTCATTTTATCTTTCCTACTTGAATATTGTTGTGTTTCTTTACTTAGATTTGATTTACTTGTGCTTTAGTTGTTTATTGTATATTTTTTTATCATCATATCATCTATCATCACATATATACATCATATATCAATAAATTCTATGTTAAATCATCATAGAACATAAAATTCAACATGTATGCTAAGCTAACATCAAATGATATCACCAAGAGGGGCAAGAGGGATCACCTTTTATCCCCCTAAAACATAGACCATAGTAAAAATGTATATTAAACATGCTATATCATAAAATGAAAATTCAATAAGTAAATAATAGTCTATCATTGTCATATATCATCCGAATAAAAATATCCATGTACAAAACAATGTGTCTCGATACATCTCGTATACAATAAGCCATAATGGGTATGAATAAAAAATGTTCCATCATCACTAGGCATAGTAAAAATCAATATATAAGTTCATCTATACAAAAATGTTCCTACATCATGAGGCATATGTCAAAAATATACATCAACTACAATACAAAGAGTCAACCTCAACTCTCACCTACCCCTAGATATCCCGGCCTAGGTCAAGGTGCTTACATATGTTGTGAGCCTGCGGTGGTGGCATCTAGTGTGTATAAGCTCCATGATGAGAAGATGACTACTAATAGATAGTGATGGCTTCTGTCATCTTGATCTAGACCTACTACCAACTACCGACTATAGTTTATGGTCCTCTAACCTCACTGGAATGGCCCCATGGTATAGCATCCTTTAATATGTAGCCTCTCCCGTGATAACAACACACTAAAAACTAATTCCCGGACTCCAACTACTACCCCGCCTACATGAGTGCATCACACTCCACTCTCACACTCGTTAGCTTAGCCTATAATTATATTCTCTTGGTAGGTAGTTGATCCTTCTCTCGTAGTGACCGATGCCATTTTACCATGACCTCTTGTAATTGTTGTGTCAAGACAACTAGCTCACCTATACTCTTAGTGGCCTATCTCGACGGAGATACCTATGGAACAATATATTTTTCTCTCCATCCTCCTCCCATTGGAATATGTGGGGACTCGATGCATGTGAAGGTGATAAAGTCGCAAGTAATGGACCTTGATGTAAAGGAACCTATAAAGGACCCTGCTTTGTAAAGGAACTCGAAATGGACCCCAATGTAAAGGTACATGTGGCTATGTAGGCATCTCGCACCTATATATCTACCCCAATCTTACTTGACCCCATGCCCGTGGATCTAGTTGTGCCTCTACCGTGTCCCTACTTCGCCTATTCTCTAAGAGCTTGGCCTTGTAGGCCTTGTGCTACTACTACAATCCCAAATTGTATGGCTACCGTGGTATAGTAAGGTGTTGTGGTTACAATATCATGTACCATGCCTCATAGTCCGTATTCTACCCAAGATCCACTATCTATCGCTACATAACCCAAGGATTTGGAACCACATGTAGGAAACTATTACAAGCTTGTCATGGTCTAATCTGTGGGCCAATGTATATAGTATCCTTGGATTTGTGCCCATACCACATCTCATCTCCAAGAATCCCTTGGATGTGAATTAACCGGCATTGGATTCTATCTACTATGTACCACTTAATGATGTATTCCCTATTACCAATGAAAAAATTCTCAACCTCTATTGTGTTGATCTTTGCGAGCATCCTTAGGCCACCGATAAAACATATATGGATATCAAGTCACCATGTAGAGACTAATATCATAAAATTCCCACCTATATAACGTGTGTCTCTAGTGTGGTTGCAAATATCATCACCAACTGGCACCCAACCCATAATAGATGGCTCATTTGTAGCCTTGACTCATAGCACTCTTGTTCTATGGCAATATTATTTTAGGGCCATATCTATAGTAGTGTAAGCTGGATCCATGGTCTTCGATCGTGGTATGCTATCAAATGTAGATCTAAATACAAATGGGCTAGTAAGGACTACCCCCAGCAATAAACCTCTCCACTGATGAGACCATGAATAAATCCAATTAAGCCCAAAGAAAAGTGTGCACCATTATCGTCATGAAGCAAGATGTTGCTAAAAATTTTCATCAAGTACACTGGAACCCATGCGATCTAGTGATCAGCAAAACATCTACCTATGTCAATAGCCACACTCTAGCAAGGTATGTTTCTACGCACAAAATCTCAATAATACTTTGTATAATATGGCCACAGTCTTCTCATTAATAACCAAGCTACCCTGGATTGGCACTCTCAATATGTGCTAAACATTCGCTAATGTGATGCTCATATTTCCCATCTCAAATTGGAATGTTTGACTCTCACTCCGCCATCTCTTAGCAAAGGTTGTAAGAATGTTGTGGCCTCGTGTAATCTATGGCATGTGAGAAACATGTGAAAGACTCATAACATCTAGCGCAATCTCCAAAAAGACATGATTACTATGTGAAAAAGTATCCTCCTAGGCTCGTAGCCATCCCTATCACTCTTGCATCTCCAATCTAGGTAGACCAATCTACAAAATTGGGCAAAAGACTTGTTAAAATCATTTTCTTCTAGGGAACATTATATGATTTAATCTATTCATGTCTAATTTCTTTTAAAATCACCTAATAATTCTTATAAGATTATACCAAATAGCCCATCCATGCAAGCACACCCATTTCAATGCTAATGCTCCCCATTTGGCACCAACGTGCCCTAGCATTAGTGCCCTCTTTCTCACACCAAAGTGCTTATGTTTTCATAAATGAGTGCCCCTATTCATCCCCCCAAGACCTCGTTCAATGCATACACACTCACCTTCATGCCGCACGCAACTATTTTTACACTTTCACACTCGCACCTGCATTTCAATGCATACGTGGTCGCATATATGATTCCTCATGCCTACACGCCTATTTCCACGTATACATGGACGCATATGTGCTTCTTTACGCTCACACACCCGTGGTCATAGCTACACACCGGGTCATGCTGACATTCTTGTATATCTTTCTAATGTAATAAATGTTATTAAATAAGCTCAAATTTAAAATATTTTACTTTGTGTACATAAAGGCCATCCAGGAAACCTCATATAGTCTCAAACAATATTTACATGGTGCATATGATCCCGAACTCATGACATTCCTCTTGTACATCGAGAAAAATCACAAATCAAAGTGGTAAGGGTGGATAACAAATAACTTGCATGCAATGAATTTTTACCCAACCACCAAGGTATTTATAGACGCGTTATGACTCCCCGTGTCGTGTCTCTCACCACCGAAGCATTTTGGGACTGCTATGATTCTTCCAAATTCTTCTAATACTCATTGTGATGATTATTTTTAGTAAATAGTATTTTTTACCTATTTTAGCTACGTTAAGGCATGTTTTTGCTTCCTAGTGACCCTTTCTCGCTACCTAGGGCATATGTTTGCTTCATAGTGTAATTTGTGCCATACCACAATTTTTCATTCTTCTAAATCATTTTCTTCATGGAAAATTGAAAAACTAAAAAAACACCAAAAATTTGGTTAAATCATTTAAAATCCAAAATTTGGTAAAATTATTTAAAAATCCGAAAATTGGTAAAAATTCACAAAAATCCAAAAAATTATAAAAGTTAATTTTTTTCAAAAATTGGTAAATGACATGCACGTAGCTGAAGCTTGTATCAAATGCATCATCCTCAAACATCAAAATTTTTCCTACAAAACATCTTTCTTAGGTTCTCACTTGTTCTCACACAACGACTCATGATTCATTTTGATCTACCTCCATTAACAAATCTTCTTTGTTTTTATGTCTGTACTATCTTGGCATAACAAGTTTCTTGGTGATGTTTCATAGTTCTAAATAATTTTTCATAGGAACCAAGTTTCCGTCGTTATTCCCCTTACATGTATCCTCGCTTGGGCACCATTTTTAACCCTTTTCGTTCACTACGAACATTCAGAATCTGTATCTTGATACCAAAAACATTGGTGTAACTATCTTAAATGTTATTTTTTTGAGTATGTGTGTTTGTACTTACTTCCCTGCCAGTTCAGCTATTTTACTTTCTCATATTGCATTGCATTATGTATGTCATGTAGTTAATCACTTTTAACAATGCACAAATGTTATATATTTTCATGTTATTTTACACGTTTGTTGTATGGATACATTTTGATAAGGTCCAATGATGTATATCATATGAGAAAAATTATGAAACAAAGTTGTTTATTGAACAAACTAGATGCAAAGGCTATTTTTATATTCTTCATTATCATTTCTTATCACTATCAAAGTTTCTTCCACCTGGATTCTTCTATCCATTTCCTTCCTATTTTTTGATCGTCGATTGACTTCTTCTATCACCCCATCAAAATTCAAGGGGGAATCCTACATTCTACTAAATTTTCTTCCAAAATATCTTTTGTATGCTTCTCTACTTTCTTTACAGTGGCATCACTTACGCCACCCCAAAGAGGGGCAAATGTAGACACCTAAAATCTACTTACGCAGCTTTTAATGATAAAGTGATACCAATTATCTTCAATATCATCATTTCCATTATAATTAGTGTTTTCCACTAACTAAATAATTCTTCCCTCTATTTTGGTCAAAACGACACTTCATTAGTTATAATCCTCTTCAAATCAATCAATTAGCCATTATTAGTTAATTAAGTCTTTTAACAATGCCTTTAATCAATAAACCCTTTTATTGGCTAAATCCCTGCTTTCAAATGCTTCCAATCTTATCAAATTCCTCCTAACTCACCTCCAAATAGCCTAAAAAGCTTATTCTAGCCTATTGATTAATCCAAATTGATTAATTAAACCACCCCAACTCCCATGAGTTTCAAACTCACTAGTTAAATCTTATATTCATGGTTAATTAGTCTAAAGTTACTTTATCCTTTATCCCACATTCATTGGGATACAAGATTTCCCCAAATAAAAAGATTTAAAAAGGACCAAGCTCTACCTTTTCACCTTACACCATACTTTGAATAGTGTTTCATATAGGACATATGACAAAAGCTTTCTCCATTAATTTTACATAACTACTTTGCACCGAGTTTACCATTTTTGAGTAGTAGAAGAAGATCCAAGCTTAGCCTTGTAGCCATTCTCTAGTGAGATCTTCTCCCTCTCTATGGAGAACAACATAATTTGATTTCTCATAGATCTAATTAGGTTCATTTTAATTTAACACTCATTAACTTAGTAAGAATGATTATAGATTAGATGAGTGATTTCAAGTAATTTTCATTGTGCATTCTCATAACCTATGATCATGATGGTTATAGTATGAATTTCTAGCTTGGCTTTAGACTACTTGGTGTTAGTCAAGGTTAAATAGATTTGCTTAAAGTTTATGTAGTTCGACTTAATTTGCATTCATCAACATAGTGATTTAGGACTAGATATATTATTTTTAATATTTTCCCTTCCCCATCCATAAAGAATCTATAAGTGTTGTTATCTCTTGAGAGGATTCAACATAAATGGTCACACACATACCACAATTAAGAATTTCTAACTCTTTTTAGTCTTTCATTTTACATTTATATGTTTATTGTTATTAGTCATTCATTTCTATAGATTATAGTATATACAAGTTTATCTTGATGTATTTCTTTATTTTATTATTATTACACCCCTAGATGTACCCTTCTCTAGATCATAATCCTAGTAGGATACCTATCTCTATCGTATTTATAGGCCTTGGAAATTTATAGCTATCATAGAGTTAGGGCTAACATCCTCTAGATTTATAAATTCAATGATCCTTTATCACCTTTCTATGAGCATAGTGTGGTTTGTCTAAATTGGATCCCTATATTTGAGAACATAGTTGGGAAGCTCTCTTTATCTATCATTAAAGGGGTTATTTAGCAAAATAAATGAAATATTTACTAACATAATGGTTGACTATTTGTAGAACGATTATGTTTTCTTTACCAAACATATCATTTCCTCTTCTATTGTCCATTCATAATCTAAGAAAACATATTATAAATGTTTATTCTATATACATTCCTTAATAACCTAATTTTAATATACCCCTTCAATGCATCTTAGAATTGATTTTACAACTTTAAAAATCTCATTTAACCAAGAAATTAATCCCACATTGGTTCACTATATTTGTATGTGGTATAATCTAAAACCGCAATATATCATTAACCTTAAACCAATAGGTGTTGAACCATAATAGAAGTGACCCACTTAAAAAATAATGGTCAATTGGTTGTGAGATGAGAATATTTTCTTTATTAGGCTTCCCATCTCCTCCTATGTGGCTATTTAATCTAAACCAAATAATTTTATAACTTCCTCTAAATGCATGCCACTCTACCCCAAGTCCAATATATGTATTAGTTTAATCTTGGAATTTTTTTCACAACTCTAAAAATGCTAATTCAATAAGAAATTAAATCTCTCATTGGTTCAATGGATTGTTCTTTTTTAATATGTAAACACAAATATATCATGATCTTTAGGCTCATAGGTGTGAACTAACAATCAATTTTCCCTAGATTTCTAACATAATGGTTGATTAGTTGTAGGAAAATTATGTTATGTTATTTGGCATTTAATTATCCTCCTCTTTAAATTCTTAATCTAGAAAAACCAATCATGTAAAAATTTACATTAGATACATGCCTTCCTACCCCATGTCAAACATACCTCTTCAATGACTCTTCGAATTTATTTAGCGACGCTTAAAAATCTCATTCCATTAAAGAATTAAACTAACATTGGTTGATTGGGTTGGTTTGTTGTGACATATAACCCTAGTATATCATGATCCTTATCCTAATAGGGGTGGCATAAAAATGAAGTGGCTCACATATTAACATATTGGTTAGTTGGTTGTGGGATTAGAATTTTTATTTCTTAGCCTTCCCATCTCGTCCTCCATGTCTTAATAATATAAAAAGATTTATTTTAAAATATGCTTCAAAATATATGTATTACAATGCCAATGTTGAATGTGTCTCTTAATTGCATCTTAGGATTGCTTAAATACGAATATAAAAACTCTCATCGAATCAAAAATTAATCTCACATTCCATGATTGGGTTTTCCATTGTAAATTGCAAATCCTAATATATATTTATTATTATGTCAAGACGGTTGATGGAAATATGGAATTGGCCATAAAGTACTAACATAATTTTTGGTTAGATGGAGGAAAAATATGTTTTCTTATGCTATTTCACTCGCTCATAATCGTAAAAAAATCATGTAAAATTTTCACTCGAATATATGCAAAACTACATTATGTCGAATATAGGTCTTTAGTGAATTTTCGAATTTCTTATATGAATCAGAAAATACACATCCTCATCTTATTGGTTTGAGAAACAAACTCCCGCAACACTTTTTTTTCATCTTTGCTCAACTAGTTCCCACATTGGATCAACCTTCAATATTTTTATACCCCACCCATATATTATTATGGGTTAGGAATTTTCAAATGATTTTTTAACCTATCTTTAGTTGTTTTCTCTTTAAATACTTTTAATGTCGCTTTAACCCTCAAAATCATTTATACCTATCCCATATGCTCTTGTGGCTTTGACATTCTATGTTGAAGTAAATTTTTGTCTCTATTTACCTTATGGTGTAAAACAAAAATATCTATGCTCCAATTCTTTGTAAGAGTGGTCACTCATATAGTTGTTACAAATCTAAACCTATAGGAAAATAGTTCTTATCTAGACTATTAATACCTTCTCCCTCATTTTTATTTCTACCCACATGCGTGTTTCCCCATATCTCACATCCATATAGAACCATTAGGCGTTTGAAACCCAATCTACACGATATAGTTTCTTTCTACATGTCTTAACTATAATTATTTTGATTATGTAAGTCGGTGGCACATGCCTTCGGACACCACATCATGGTGATTATCAAATTTGAAGTTAAAGTAATGTTTGAATTATTAAAAATTAAAAGGAGACTATTAAATAAATATTCCTTAAATGAATCATTTAACACATTTAATTAATCTCTTTATGTGTAATTAGAAAATGGAGTATTAATCGAACATCAATAGAAAAATAATCTATTGAGAAAAATATACAAACATAAATATTTTATGCTTTCAAAATATACAAGGTGAATTACAATTATTTTTGAATAAAATTGTATTCTAGATTTTATGCTTTCAAAATGTAGAACTCAATTTTATCTAAAACCAACATCAATTCATATTAAAAATATATATATATATATATATTAAATATTAAATTTATACTATTAGATGATTAATTATTTCGTATCCAACAAAATTATTTAAAAGGTTCAAAATCTAGAACTCAATTTTATCTAAAACCAACATCAATTCATATTAAAAATATATATTTTTATATATTAAATATTAAATTTATACTATTAGATGATTAATTATTCCGTATCCAACAAAATTATTTAAAAGGTTAAATGTTATGATATTATGTAACATGTTAAAAACCAGAAAAATAATATATTTCAATTCTCAATATAATAGAGTGGAGAGACAAAAACAATGTTGATTCTATTAACTCATACCATAACTTATTATTTAAAAAACATAATGAAATTTTGAAAGAAATTTAAACTTAATTTTAATTTAGTTTTTAAACTTAATTTTATAAAACATAACACCTCAAAAAATAAAACAACAAAAACTCTTTAATGGTAGGTCTTGCCAGCTATATGGTTTAAATGAGTCCTAATAACTTGAAAAGGTGGTACAAATAAATCCACACAGCTTTTATTGTGCTTTAAGCTAAAAACAAATTGTTTAGCCCGTGCATTCGATTATAGGGAAAAGAGCGGGAACAAAGCTTAAAAAAAAAAAAACTCATGCGCAATGTTCTCATTGTATATTATGATCTGGTTTCATTCTGGCGATTCATTTTTAGAAGAGTTACATATGTGCCGAAAAGTTCTCCAGGAGCTGCTAATCCACTGTCAAAAAATAAGGAGTATTCTGCTACAATGATAGACGATTAACTCTACAATGGACGATTAACCCTAAAATGGACGATGAACTTCTTCCCTACATACTTTCTTGATGTCTATTCCTACAGAACTGTTATTGCGCTTGCAAAAATTAGACACTACCCACATATTAACTTGCCCAGGCGCATCGAACAATTTCAAAACGCTTGACAAAACAATAAGTTATCAACAATTATACCTGTGAAGGTTTACCCTACGGACTAAACACCTTGGTTTTAAGAATTAGAGCCACAAAGCACCGGCCTCCTTCAAGAGAGGCACCAAAGAGCATCTAATGTGAGAGGTGATTAGATTTTCCATCCCTCCCACCAGTTTCCCGCCTACAAATATGGCTGGAACTGATGCGGAACCTGCCAGCATTGTGAGTAGGGCCGTCTCAATCTCTGTTCCGTCCTCTTGTTTGTCCAGTTCGTGGATTGTAGGACACACTCCCAACTTGGACAGGAGGGATTTCGCAGCAGCGCACATGAAACAAGAAGTTTTGCTGAATACCACCACCGCATCCTGTGAGACCAACTCTTCGATTCTCTCCATCGCTTAGATGAAAGGAGTAAATACTATCAATGAATATATGCCAGAAGGATTTCACGCGGATGACATCTCAATGCAGCACAAGAGATGGGAAAAAATCGATCCCAGAGATGAGAAGCTGAGCGAATTGATATACGCATGCCAGATTTGTCACGTAGCGCAACAAAGCCCGACTTGAACCTAAACTTGATTTTTAGGTTCAAATCAGGAGTCAAAAAGGAATTCCGGTATTTTCGGTTGCCACGGAATGACTGCCATTCCCGAGACCTTTTTGTTCTCAGCTTATTTATTTTGAGTTGCTATTTTAATGGTAATTATTTAAGTAAGGTTAAGGTAATTTTTATGATTGGATAATTTTGTTGAAGGGTAGTATTGTCTCGGGAGTTTAAAGGCGTGGATGATATTTATGATTCCTCGTGATTGTATGTTAGGTGGGACTTTTTACATTGTGTCAATAGGTGATTAAGTTGATAGGCAAATGTGTTCAAATATATAACTTAATACATAATTAATAAATAATTTTAGTCATTTTAATATAACTTTTATGATTAGAATATTTTGTTGTAAAGGGTCTCACTTAACATACAATAATGAAGAATCATGAATATCATTTATGTCTTTAAACATCCTAGACTATGGTTCCCTTATGTCCCACTTAACATACAATCATGGGGAATCATAAATATCATCTATGCCTTTAAACATCCATGGTGCCCTAATACTTCCCTTCAACAAAATTATCCAATCATACAACGACTTAAATTATCTATTAGTGGAACTACCTATTATTAGTTATATTAAAATGAATAATAATGTGTTGTTCCAATAATAAATGATTTAAATCATTTTAATATAATTTTATGATTGGATAATTTTTTGAAAGGGAAGTATAATGTATCATAGTCTTGTATGTTTAAAAACATGGATGATATTTACGATCCCTCATAATTGTATGTTAAGTGGGACCCTTACAACAAAATTTTCCATTCATAAAATTGAATGTGCTCAAATAAAAAATATTATAATTAATACAACCAAACTTAAATTATTTTTCCAAATATAATAATAAGAATTTATCTCAATCCAAAATTTGAAATTTGAACAAGCAGTATTTGAAAAAAATTAAACAAAAATATTTTTAAAAATTTCATAAAATTTAGATCTAATAAAAATAAAATATATGGAACATTAGTGTGTATCTTGACAAGTCATTGGAAGGAATGCTCGAGAGACCTAACCCTAATTTTTCAATATATTTTCAGTGGATGAAATGTAGTTTCCGAAATGAATTGATTAGCTTGTTTGCATGGCCTTCATTATTTAGTCTCACTTTGATCTATGTGCAAAATTGTTACTTGTAAACTATGTTTTCTTCTCCTTATACTTTATGAGATATATAGTTAGTTTTGGAGGCTTTTGTTCGGGGTTAGTAGTTCTCAATAAATACCATTTCATAACTAGTCAAATAAATGATAAAAACTATTTACTAAAACCATTTCATAACTAGTCAAATAAATGATAAAAACTATTTACTAGAAAATATTGATAGTTGATAATTGAATAAGTAAAAATAATTTGAGAGATATACGAAATTATGAAATTAATGTGAGCCTTGTATAATTGTTTATGAATGATCAAAAACATCTTAGTATAAAATTAAGTACATATTACAATTAAAAATTTGCATAGATACATAAATCTATTTACACGTATTGATTGAATTTACAAATATCGATGAGTATTTGTACTTATGAGTTGGTTAAATTATAATAAGACTAAAAATGATTATACAGAAAATTAATTTTGTTTCGGTGAAAGTGATCAAAGTCTCTAATTGCTACAACTAGTATTAGAATATTATAATAACACATGACTAAAATTACAAGATTGTAAAATTGTACCCACATTGATAATGGTTGAATTGGTCTAAAAAATATCTTTAGATTTTAAAAAAATTGAATTCGTTTCCTATCCCTACATGATATAAACATCCTCTATATTTGTAAATTGATGCCCAATTTTCACAATGAACTTTCCTTTCATCCAGTCATAATATGTCCTCAACACCTTTATGTTCACCAAAAAGAAAATAATGAAATATCATTTTGAGCAAGTTTAAAATAATAATATTTTAATATATTAATGTGAAACCTCTTTGATAATAAAAAATTTCTTGATCTGTAGATGATGCTTTATAATACTTCGATTAGATGATAAACTTAATGAGGTTAAATCTTTACATCTTAATTTTAAGAAATTCTCATGTCTAAGATGATAATGAAAAGTGAGGGGAAACAAATTATTAAAAAAATGAATTAAAATTTTTAGCACATTGTCAAAGATCATGTGACCATAAACAGATGTCATAATATTGCTCAAACCACTATCTAGTTAGTATGATTTTTGTTGTGGTGTTTTGATTCTAGTCATAAAGTTCTAATTTTTAAAAGAATGTTCAAATTTATTTTAAAACATTCGGATAAGAGTGCACATGTTTAGTTAGTATCCCAATGGAAACAATGATAACATATTAATGGGATCATAGTAAATGTGTTTTTGTTGAAACTTTGTAGGGTTCATCATGTATAGAATGTGTGATAATAAGAGTGTAATGTTTAATGATGATCAAAATATTCAACAAGTGAAAAATAACTACATCCAAAACATTGTATGAAAATAATGTGTTTATGTAAAGCCTCACTTTGATATGCATGTTTATATTGATCAAAGTAAACAAATATAATATGTAATATATTTTTAGGTTATCATATACTAACACTAAGTGCACCAACAAGAAAATGCTGATGTGTAGAAATAGATAGATTTATTGATAATTTTATAACATTATAAATATACATCAAAAATTAAGAAATGCAAAAGTAAGAACATAGATACATAGTCCTTAAGGTATAATAAATATGTTTCCTACCTTGAAAATTTGAAAATTTTCCTTGGTCCTTAATTTCATAAAGCAAAAGAGATGAAAACTATGAAAACATGCATCAAAATTCCTTGATAGCTGATAAAGGTTTTTTTATAAGGGTAAATAGGGTCTTTGACTGGGACCTAACCTAGGTAAAAATGCCTAAAAGTCAACATATAATAGAAATTATTGCAAGAAGCAAAAGAAAGACAAAAGCACAAAGAGAAACAAAAGAACTAAATAGGAACAATGGTTTTTCTACAATTTTTCTATGTTTATGAACCACTTTCCTATCTTTTTGTGTCATCTTTAACAGGAGGAATAAATTCAAAGGAATTGATATGAAGGTAAGAAGTTTCATTTAAAGGAGATGTAGGAGGGACATTATCTTTTTCACTTTTCGGGAACTACCACATTTGATGGCATCGCACGATCCCTAGTATGGGTTTTGTACATCATCATCCAAATAAGAATTATAATCATGTGCACTCTCGGTTTTTCATTAATCATAGGATGACATGGGAGGGAATATTTCGAAAAAGTATATCTCAAATGCTTTCGCCGCTCAAGATGATAGTCTGAGCAATATGTCCCAATGTAAAACACCTTCTACATCTGAAGGGAAGCCCTTCATAATCAAGGAGATAATTCCAAGTTCTTTCCTCGAATTTAAGGTCAATATTAGGAAGTTCCTTAGAAGTTTCTAACAAAATAAGGATCTTGGCATAAGTTGTGCGAATATAACAAGTGATAACATTTTTTTGGGTGAATACTAAATATTGCTATCGGGGGAAATAATATTGCAATGGATCTATACTATCTCGTAAAAATGGGAGAATATACTTATTGATAAAATAATAAAATGATTGAAACCCTTTATAACGTTTTTTGGTTAATACTAAATCTTCCTATTGGGGAAATAATATTATAATGGATTTATACTATCTCGTAAAAATGGGAAAATATACTTATTGATAAAATAATAAAATAATTAAAACCCTTTATAACTCTTTGATATGCGAGTCAATATCTGAAGATACAAAGTTTAAACAATAAGTACTTCCTAAAAGAAGAAGAAAATAAATTTAATATCACATAGCCTTCTTTGTTTCTTATCTAAATATAATAAACAAAGATGACTATATTCCCCATTTAATGATCGGTAATATTCTTAATATCAAAGGATTAAAGACACTAGTTTTAACTTAGGAAAGAAATATTAGTAATAATTGTCAAATAATGATTCTAAACACATGCATATAATAGTAATAAATATTTCATTTCAAACATCCCTTGGTAAAACAATACTAATTAATTATAAATTAACATAAGAATTGAATTGAGTAGGAGCGAACATAAGGTATATTAGGATGAAATAAACAAGGAGAAATGATATGATGCAATTCAATTTTATACCCCTATTAGGAAAATATATTAAAATTAAGCACACTATAATATAACTCTCCACATTACAATGTACGAAAGAAGAAAATTATCCCAAATAAAAGAGAGTACATATAATCAATCATTGCACTAAGCATATGTTATCATTCACTATCCTAAATTAGTGTAAACATGTACACATGTGTAACTACATATAAAAATCTAAATCATAAAAAGTGGTCAAAATCAATAATAAAACAATCAACCATAATGAACATAGGCTTTGACAAATAGATGATCCTATAGGGATATGATATGAGAATATATCCAAAGAAACTCTCACAAGCATATAAGATTAAAAATGAAGAATTCAAGAAATCGTAGATCTTACAAGGTAAAACAAAATGTATGAATCATTTTAAATAATTTATACACATCTCACTAGACACACAACATATAAGTTAGAATAGGATATGTACACATTTCTAGAGATTGATGGAAAATAGGAAAAATAGAACCTTAAGGAAATAACCCATGCATAGACACAAACCAAATTCATGCATGTGAAAATTGTGATACTTCCACATAAAATAATTGATAAAGCACCCAAGCTAAATTTAATTACACTATTTATGAGATGCGAAACATCTATTAAAATACCATGTGGATCAATAGGAACTTCAAATATGTTTTTTATCGAAAAAATTATGAAAACTCTTAGAAAAAATGTTTTTAAATCTTAACACATGAACCAATAACAAAAACTATGTGTTTCCATTTATAATAACATAAAATATATAGATATGATTTGAATGGCCATTAATTTAGTAAAATTACAATGATTCATGGAGACAATAGTTTTTAACAAAGTATAGAGTTGTAGCAAATTATAGAGAGACTATTTCAAAGAGAGAATACAAATGAACATATTATTTCCTTAAATATCTAATGTATGTGCATATACATTAAGGTTTTTTGAGTTAAAACACAAGTGTCAATGATCTAGAATAATTAAAACATGTTATTATATGACTACAGAGTTCAATTTAGTTAGTGTAGACACTAAAAATGCACCTAGTGCATAAGGTATCTCGATTCAAAAATACCAAAAACATCGTAAAAAATAAAATCACAATAAAATAAAAATCCAACAAAATTCAAAAGAAAATATAAAACCGCACAAAAATGGGAATAAAAGACACCTCACCACTCATTTACTAACCCTCATATAGTCACATTTAACTATCCACTCCACCTACTCATGTGCGAGGCCTAATGCACTATGGACCCTATAATTACACCCATGTGTTTCTCATTGCCTTGTGCACTTAAAAATTACATAATATCACTCACTCCCTCATTACAACCCCTAAATATTTGTGCACTAAGGATATAGTTGAGTTTTCTTTCCACTTTTGTTCATAGATATCATTTTTGTAGGTCTTGAAGAAGTGAAAGGAAAAACTAAAGGATGGATATAAATTTTCGTAGAACTATTTTAGCATAATTTTGACATTGGTGGGAATCACAACTATAATTGGCTTGCGATCTTAGGGTGATTTTGGTGAACCACAACTTTGTTTTCATGCGATTTGAGTTAGGTATACTTGTCATTTTCATTTACTATTTTATCATTTTACATCAATAAAATGTCTTTTATCTCCTTAAAAGGGTTAGGGATATGACTGAGGTAGGTCCCCTAACCACAAAAAATAACTAACATTTTTCAAGTGTGCTTGTGTGCAGGTTTAGATTCAAATTTGGAAGATTTTTACCCACTTTATTCAATGAAAGAACCTATAATTGTCCTTCTCTTCACAATGGAAACATAATCCCATTTTGTTTTAAGTAGCATTGATTTGGAGATTTCATATCAACTAATCCATCTTGCAGGTGATCCAAATCTAGGCATACATTTTGGTGACCATGGCCTGATACCATTTTTATTGTGGGTAAATTTTTTTTCTAAGAAGATAATAATGTTTTCTTTAGGGCTTATTCTAGGTTGATTTTTTACCATTTTCTTACATCCATTGCAGATCTAACATATATTTTTGAAATTTTACTAAAATTCAAAATAAAAACAAAAATCGGGTTATAGGCCAGTCATAACTACGGCTAGGTTGCAATTTCTAACAAAAAATATTAAAATTTGCCAGCTACAGGCGATCGTAATCGCAACTATGTTGTATTTTTGTTTATGCAAAAACCTTAAAAAAATTATTGAGGAATTGAATTGGAAATTAACTACACATTTTATCACAAATCTAGGTAAGGGTAGATACCCATACACATAACTATAGGAATTACATGGGAAAATACCAAAAATTGTTGGGAGGAGTACAAAAATAACCTTAAACTAATTGACACCTTGAAGGAACTAACCAATGAAACATGTACTCCCATATACTTGAATAGTACACTTATGCGATTATAGCAAAGGTTATCCTTAGTGATGGCCCGATTCAATTGATCACGTAGAGTAAAATCAAACTTGGTTAATCAAAAGGGTAAATTAAAGATGATGACTAGAAATTTTCTCGTGTATAACCCTCATTAAGATAAAACTTGGTATTTTAAGAGAGATGGATCCTTTTATATGAATCAAATATGATCAATCCCCTATTATACCTTGATATAAACAAGAAACACTATTTATGACTCACACATGTGACTATTTGTTTTCTTCACTTACCCTTCTCACACTACCATATTTGTTTCTGTCGATCCTTCTAATCCCCGATTTTCCCGGTCTCAATCGCAACTATGATCTGTTTTAGAATTTTTCCATCCCATATTTTTTCTATAACTTGGTTCCAACTTCAAATGACATATATCCTTTAAAATCATTTATTCTATTTTTTTTATTTTTATTTATTTTAGAGCAAGTCACAACTTTGATTGACCTATAATTTTCTAGTCATACCATCTTGCTCACTTTTCGACTCATGTTTCAAAGTTCCACTCACAACTATGACTACCATACAACATGGCGTCAAGTCATTTCCATGTTCATTCACACCCTAATTTGCTTCATCAACACCTTCTTGACCACATTGTTAAGCTTGAGTTCCAACACTTAGGGAAGCCTACCCGCATTGACATAACACTATATTTATAACGATTCTATTCACCACATGGTACTATGTCATCTTTATCTCGCCACATTTCAAATTTCTGAAATTTGATAAATTTGACAATACCAAGGACACCCACCATTATTTTCAATTATTCCACTACATATTCCATCTCATTCAACATTATAAATATCTCATTCACCACACTTTTCCACTTTCACTTGTTAGTCAACCACGTTATCGGTGGTCTCACCTTCCACAACATAACATGTACATAGTCACACAACTTACGAGACACTTTTTTATCTCAATTCTCCATCCATATTGTGCCAAAATAAAAATTGGTTTACCTTTACATGCTTCAACAATCCCATTGTGACATCGTTTACATTTTTTTTCTTGTTGGTGTGATCTCATTCATTACCTTTAATTTCCCTTCTCACAATCTTATCGATTGACCTCTTTTGAAATGTTATGTCACTCACATCTCCCATCACTAACAAATTCATCCATTACTTACATTTGATGAGGTCATGCACATGACATAGTTCTTTGAGGATTATTATCTTGGTCATCCTCCTTCTTGCTACAAATTGTGGCTCCTCCTTCACACTCCCATGTTTATAATGTCTTCCAACCTCACCACTCACCACCTTCGACACCCACATATTTCCATTAATTATGTTATTCTATAGCTCATATATCCATCCAACCCTCTCCAAACCGACTACATTTAGTAAGTCATTTTTCCTATTCTCAAAAGTTACTTGACACTAATCTAATCAATATCCCTTCCAAACTACCCTTGTAATTGTGGCATTCCTCCCATGAATTTAATTGTTCTTACCATCATACCGACGTACATTCCAGGTGACTCATATACCCAACTCTGTAATATCATTCAAGACCTTCTCGAAAAGGGTAACATTTTTATTGAGATTTAATCTCATCCAAATTCACCTAGTAATAAAATTACAATCATTTAACACACTACTTCTCCCACTTCTTATCCATGTGTTGTGTCCCCCTCATTTGATCCATATTTCCTTATACATAACAATCATCATTTGAACTTGTTGTATTTGTTGGTGCCCAAATTGATTCTCCCCGGAGATTGAGCAACATCATAGATTTGACAGGAAGTTTAGAGGCGAGCGAGATCATGTTGTGTGTCATTTTGTATTCAAAGAAGAAATGCAACTTGCTCTTTGTCACTCGGATGTGGAGAAATGGATAGCACCCTTAATAGGATTTGATCTATCCTCACTACTTTATGGTTGTGCCTTTCAACCAGGGTGAGAGGACCCTTTTGTATCATGTTGTTTTTGGATGAGATGGAGATGTCCTTCCTTGTAAGGTTATTAAGAAGACCTTGAAGAAAATATGATCAATATAACAAAACCTAACTCTCACGAGTTGCCACCTAGATAATGGAGATATTTTCTAAGCAATGTTTAGGACACTAAAGACAATGAAAATGTGATTGCTTCAAGTATGTTTTGGTAGTAGAAATGATGCATTTGTACACACACAGGACAAACAGGGGTAGTATGGGTAAGATTGGTTGTTTTTAAATGAATTTTGGTGGGAGATGAGATAGAATGAACTTGATTCACCAGATCTTTGAGATATTTTACAAAAATGGAAGGCTTAATCAACAAAATGCTTCAGAACAACTAGAATGTTTCTTTAACTAGAAGGTGTGCTTCAATGGAGGCCCAGATCAACACGTTTTCACAAAAACTTTAAGAATCCAAAATGAAGGCTCAAATTGAAAAGCTTAACTAAACATTATCAACCTTTGTTTCATCATGCCTAAGATACCCTCAAAGGCTAACAAACAATATTATAATCATGCTAGGAGTACAGTGATTTTAAATTTGTTTATTTCACTATCAAATGAAAGTTCTTCTGATAAATGAAATTGCAAATACCACCAAACTATCACAAGGATAAGATATTTTGTGATTCATGAAGATTTCAATGTAAGATTTCAATGGGAACAAGAAAGACTATTTGCATATATTTAGAAATGAAGCAAAGACAACATTTTTCCCAAAATAAACACAGATTAACTCAAATTTGATTAGATTCATTAGCAGGGAGAGTTTCTAGAACAATCTTAGAGATTGGCAATGGCTATACAATTGCAACCACCTTGACATGATCAAATTTAACACCAAAGAGATAAACATGTTTCTCGATGGTTTCTCGAAAGATGGGCTCTCAAAAAAATTAATTTTAGAAATGAAATCCCGACCTCTAACACTTCAATGATTTGCACGAAAAGTTCATGAAATTTATAAGCCTTTTTCTACAACATGTGAGTTTTGCCCCCAAAAACAAAAAAATAAAAGCACCATTGCTTGTTGTGATTTTGACAATGACCCCCAAAATCATATCAGCAAAAAATTTGTCACGTGCATCAAATAGAAAATATCTTTTGAATATTTCCAGCATTCAATCCTTTCATCTAGAAAATCATTCTTCACTTCACTGCCAACTACTTTCTCCTCTAATCTGTCGAATCTGGTTTCTTGCGTGCCAAGGAAGGAAAAATTGGAAACTCAGATCAAATCCAATAGTCATATCACATCTTAATGGTAAAATACATTTTTAGATTTTCCCCACCAAACCAAGATATCAACTGGTTTCTTGCATGCCAAGGAAAATCAGATTGAATCCGACAGTCAAATTACATTTTAATGGTAAAATACATTTTAGATCTTCCCCACCAAACTAGGATATCAAATTAATTTTCCTCTTCATTTGGCATGTATGAGACACCAAGAAATGATAAAAAACCATAAAAATTCGCATCCCTAGAAGCTTTGGAGAAAAATGGTAGAAAAATCAAATACGGGTGCACACTGATTGTCATTGATTTCCCTTTAGAAGTTAGACCATCCACTAGGGATATCTATTTCAAAATGGGCCTAGGGGTTCCTTTTTACCTTTTACATCCTTTGGAAAAAATGTAAAATTTCTCATTTTCTCTGCCCTCCGCCTTGAAAAATTGGCTTAACATGTGTCCCAATGTGGGTCCCAAGTGGAACCGCGCTTCCTTTTATACTTTAACCCTTTTCTTCACAAAAGATTTTTTTCAAATTTCCCCTAAAAGCCCACCTCCCCACCTTTTGAATTTTCAAACTGCCACGTGTCTCAATGGTGCATCTTGAGATGGTCCCTAAAAGTAGAGACCCCAAACAAGCGTGGGCTCAACACGTGTCTTGGTCCAGAGTCTTTAAAAAATTTAAATTTTAGTGGAAGGCACCATGTGTCTAGGGTCTGAGGTAGTCTCCTTTGGCTATTGAAAAGTCCGAGTGAAGGGAAGAGTGAGTGAGAAGCCTCCAAGTGTCCTTCTAGCGCTCCTTCAAAATAAAACCTAGGGGCTGATCCCCAAACATGCGTGGTCCCTCCACATGTCTTAGGCCTTTTAGGAAGTTGCTTGAAAATCCTAAGTAAGGAAGGCCCAACGGAAACCTCCATGTGTCTTTATGGCACAACTTCAAGATGGTCCCCAAGAGTGAAGAATCTGAATGAGTGCGAGGCTCACCATGTGTCCAGGCCTTAGAAAATTTCTTTAAAAAGTTTAAGTATAGAGCGGAGCCAGCGGAAGCCTCCACCTGTCCCTCTATCGCATTTGTTAAGGTGGGACCCTGAGGCATATTTTCAAATGAGTGCCAGCCCACCATGTGTCCATGGCCCGCCAAAATTGTACCAGCTACATAATTTTTTTCTAAGTCTAGGAAAAGTAGTAGAATCCTCCATGTGTCCTCCCGGTGCAACTCTAAGGCCAAACCAAAAGGTGAATTTTCAAATGAGTGTCGTTCCTCCACGTGGACAAGTTTTGGGTTGAAGCAAGCCATAGAGTTTTTAGAGTGCCCCCGAGCCGCATCCAACCAAAAGATCCACGTTTCCACTAATGGAGAGATTTTAAAATTGATGGGAGAAATACACCGTTAAGCTAGTAAAAATGGGGAAAGTACTCTCTCTGAGCTTGGAGATGAAATTTTATTCAAGGATAGAGAATTTGGAAATGTTGTAAGTTTCAAACATGATCCTCCGAGATACATTCAATCACATTTCCTCGGGTACAGGGTAAAAGTAGAGAGGACAAAAACACACATTGTGGAGAATGGAAGGAAGGAACACACTCAAGTTTTATGACCAAAAATGTGAGACTCCTTCACATGGTTAGAGGAATAAAAAAATTTGGGCATTTAAGATATCCTCGACCAAGGAAGGAACCGACCATGGCAATGAATGGGGATAGAGGTTTCAAGCTCCAACGTGGGGCGATAAGAAATGCAACAAAGGTGAAGGCGAGGGATTTTAATGGCAAATGGGGTGAGACAAATTTGAGCACCAACATCAGCTGTGACTCTCGTGGATGGGAACTCCTGTGAATGCCATAAGAACCAAATAACAAAACAAGTGCCAAGAATATCCATTGGGTAAAGGAGTCATCTTATAGCAGAAACCAAAACCACCTCCTAAAAAAGAAGCGAGAAACCAACAAAATCAGGTCACCAAGGACCAAAACATGTAAAAACACAAAAATAGAAAGCGACACATGAACTATACACTATAAAAATGATGTTCTTCTTAATTCTAGGGAATCAATCTAGGAAATGTTTCAAGTGCCTACCATTAATATGAAATTTCAATCCAAGTCTTTCAAGAAGAAGGTATGTTCACCAATCCGAATGTCAATGGAGTAAGGGCCCATCCATAGTGCATCAAATTTACCATGATTACCCCTTATCTTTATGTCTCGTTATCCCATAATAGCACAAGACCCGTAATGTTGAAAGCTATGGGTGTTACCTTTTTGTCAAATATCTTCTTCAACCCTTTCTCGAAATTCACATGCCTTTGGTGAGATGCCCTCCTTTCTTCATTAAGTTCAACAATCTGTTAATGCGTGCATCATATGGACTAACTTCTTGATCTTCTAGTTGTTGAGGAACTGATACGAAGATAGTTGCATATGTAGGGGCAGAAAATACCGAGTCACATACATCAATTCAAATGGACTTTTCCAAAGTAGCTCTTTTAACAAGTAATTCTATCATCCCAAACAACAAACTTCAATTGCTCACCCCATTTCCTTTTGTTTAGCTCTAAGGTTCTCTTAATGATCTTTAATAGATTTTTGTTGTTGGAATCTACTTTTCATTTCCTTGGGGGTTATAGTTGGTGGCATATGTCAAATTTATCCCATATCCTTTACACATTGCCACCAAAGGTTTAGCTCAAGCTCACGGCATTGTTAGCAAAAATTTAGTTGGCACTCCAAACCTACAAATGATATGGTTCAACATGAAATCCATGACAATTTGGTGTCTTTCCCTCTTGGTGGGGATTGCCTCCACTCACTTAGTGAAGTAATCGGTGGCTACAAGAATCCACTTATGGACAAACACTTGGAAGGGTCTGAAATCTCACCAATGAAATCCATTCCCCATTGCTTGAACAAGGCTTCAATTGATACAGGTTGCGAAAGGAAGGGAGCTTGAAGCCGTAAAAATGTAGGGAAACCACTATCTAAGCTCTCGAGATGAAATTTTCTTCAAGGACAGAGAAATTGGAAATGTTGCAAGGTTGAAACATGATCCTCGAGATACATTCCATCACATTTTCTCGGGTACCTGGGGAAAAAATGGTAGGGACAACAACACACGACTACGGAAAATGGAAGGGAAGGAATAGGCCCGAGTTTTACGACCAAGTAACAGACTCCTTCACATGGTCAGAGGAATAAAAACAAATTTTGGGCATTTAAGAGATCCTCGGCCAAGGAAGGAACTGACCATGGCAACTAAATGGGGGATAGAGGCTTCAAGCACCAACACAGGGAGATAAAAAATGTGACAGAGGCCAAAACCGAGGGATTTTAATGGAAAATGGGGTGAGACTAATTTTAGCACCAACAAGATATCATCATGATCACAAATATTATCATACAATTCCACCATAGACTCCACATAATCATTATTTCCTAGTCTCTTATCATTTATTCCATGTCTTTCTCAATTTACCCCATCATGTGCTTATACGTTTGACATGATTTCATCATTTATTTAATTTAAGTTAAATTAATTAAATATAACATTACATAGTCACATATGATAAAAAAAAATGCAAAAATTATAGATTTGACATAAGAAATCTAAGATGAAATATTTGAAACCCTAAGCAAGACATGGATAATGAAGACTTCACTAATTTTACACTCAACTGTGACTGATATGAATAAGGAAAAGTGATGTATATACTAGGAACATCATCGTTCTGACACGTAGTAAATTTTTATGTGCAAGGATAACACAAGACATGAGCGCATGGATAGGGGAAGGGCACGTGGGCACTCGATTCTAGGCATGGGTGACTATGCAAGAGCTCGGGATATTATTTCTAAAGTGTCTTAATTACTTACGTTTGGTATCCCGATAGTCAAAAATGAGTTTTGAGGGTATCTATAACCTACAAAATAGATATCACTGAAAAATCTCACAAAACACATCAAATTAAAAAAAGAAATATGTATCTTGGAGTCGAATTGACTAGGTGGTCACCTAACAGAGTGAACTTACAAATGATTACAAAGTACTACATCTCAAACTCCATGTATTTCTTTTCAGTGTGTGTAAGAATCTTGCCCTAGGATGCCCTTGTACAAGTGCACTTTATAGCGGTTTGTAGCTAGATGTAGAAAATGTAAAAGAAATATGTGGATGGAAAAATAAACTTCCCCTTCCTATGTAGTGTATGTAGAAAATGTAGTCCTTTTTCCTTTCATTGAATGCAAAATTTATAATTTAAAGTGTTTTAAGTTTCTTTTGGATGCGAGCTTAGGTGATAATAATAACACTTATAGCTTGTTCCTTTATCTTGAATACATAATTATGTATTTATATGATTCCCTTATTTAAATTCCATAATTGACAACTAGAAGGTCGAACCATAAGTGAAATAGATACCCAAAATATAAAGAGACCCAAAATAAGTGAGTAAAGTGAAAAGGGTCGGGGAGCACCCAAGGGGAAAGAGGTGCTGGCACTCCTTTCCTTGTTGAGCACTTGTGTTTGGAGCTGTAAAAATAAATAAGTAAAATATTGTGGGTAGTGGGGTATGTAAGACCAAAAATAAATAAAGAAACAAAGCTAAGAAGCCAAATACAATCGTCAATTACTTGTTTTCTTGCTTAGGAAACATATGCATGTTAGTATGTGTTTAGGACCTAGAAATGTACCCAAGTGCATGATTATGTGTCTACATTGGCCCCAAATTTATGTTTTTGAGAGAATACTTGATAAAATAAAGTAGATAAGCAATATGTACACGATAACCATGTAGAGTGTCTAACAAATAACGTGCAGAGAAGACAAGTGAAGCGTGGAATGATGCAAAGATTGAAGAGTGGAAACTAGGAAAGGAAAGTGACCTAGGAGTGAAGCATATGCATTCTATCATGTTGTACCAGCTTATGTGGTTTTGTTTTCTGCTTCTTGTAAGGATGGACCTAAAAAATAGAGCAAGAATGTAGTCAAATTTCAGTATATGCTAAATGTGGATAAGTATGTAAAATTATGTAAAAGGAAAGTGTACACACTGATATGTAAGAGTGTAAAGCGATAGAAAGATGTCCCAAAAATGTTGTGCGAGAATCATTTTTTTGGGTGATCTTATCTTGAGAGTGAGTTTTGCGTGTGATCTATAGCGAAGTGTAATTTTTTTGGGCGATCTCATGCCAAGAGTGATTTATTTTTACGGTCTCACACTAAGTGAGCATGTGTTGGGAAAAAGGTCTAGTGTTGCTCTCCATACATGACTCTTCCTAAGAAACACCGCTATAGATAATGTGTCACTATTTCATTATTGTTTTCCTAATTTGATATAGATGTACTAATTGAGGTGAATGTAGGAGATAAAATGTATTCTATTTGCTTGGAGAACCTATTCCTAACACTATTGAAACTACTCGAAGGATTATGTGAATTGTGTTGACATAGTTCTCTTAAATTATTTTCTTTAATGTCCATTGAATCATTTACTAAAACCTACTATAAGGGTTACATAATTAACTTAACATACAAGGGTATTAAGTGGCCCCATTCACCTATTTACACATACCTTTAAATTATCTAAAAACCCATAATATTCATTCTTACCTAACAATTGTAGGGTTGATTCTCAACCCTTGGATCAAATCAATTATGGCCACTAGATCTTAGGGTTCCATACTAACCCTAACTATCCTTATGAAATCTTATTAAACCTTTTTCTTTGCCCTAGCCTCCTCATTTGGTCTCTTTTCTTTTGTTTAATTTGTAGGTTGGAGAAATGGAAGCCATGGGAGAAAGGAAGGAAGAACCATGAAGGAATTCATAAAAATCAAGCTTAGTTTAGTTTGGATTATGGATTTATTATTGCATTGTTTTCTATTAGTAGATTGTAGGGATTCTTCCCTAAATATGGAATGTTTACTTAGTTATTTCTTTTTTTTTGTACTCTACTTGGGAAAAACCCTTTTCCATTTAATCCAAGAGATTCCATACATTTAAATGCCCATTTAAAGATTTACAAGTTTAGAACAATGAATTTATGCCCTTATGGCTTGTTGGTGATTTCCTCTTCAAATTTGTAAGGCTTAAATTTTTAATAAAACAAGTTTAAAATTTCAGTCATGGATTTTTATTTTTCCGCCGTCAGTGATGAAACCACCAAAAGTAGGTTCACAGGTCCTGGGACCGCTGCCCTACCTGGGTGATGATTCACAAACCACCGCCTTTTCTGGTGAAAGTTCGAGACTACCATTTTCATGCACAGGGGAAGCGGTCCTATTCTTTGAAAAATAGAACCATCATTTCATAATTTTTCAAAAAAACAAGTTTTACTAGAGTGTTTTAAAGATTATCCTTAGCTTGAATTTATGTTCCTAAAGTCTCCAGTTGAAAGGTTTTAACCATTTATTCATTCCATGTTTAAATTACTAAATTTAAAGATTTTCTATTTCAATAGTAAACAAGAAAACAACTACAAGATCATTTTTAACAAAATTTCTTTCAAGTTCAAAAGTAAAAAAATGAAACTTAATCTATTCTAAATATCATTGTTTTCCTTTTACAACAAAATGCAATCTATCAACAAGGTAACTTATTATAACTTAGTGCATCTTTCCATTTCAACTACAACCATTTATTCAAGGAAAACACAACAACTATTATACATTTAAGATTTACTAAGAATACATCATTAATGTTTACAACTTCTATGTTTTCCTTCATTCTTACAATAATACAACTTCAACAAATAATAATGAACTTTCTTTTTTCTTTGAGCATAGCTCATTTCCTTACAATGCAAAAAGTTTATTTTCCACAATACATTTCAACTTTGATAAACAAATATACAATGCAATTTTTATTTTAAATACAATACTACTAGTCTTCCACCTTAAGTGGAATTACATGAAAGGTTTTCTCACAAAGAAGGATTTCTTTTGACTTCACAAAATCTCCAAGTGCCAATTCTTCAACAAGATCTCCACCATTTCTTCACTTTAATTAATCACAACAAAAAAATGGGGAGAGGAAACACTCTCCACCCAACCAATAATCCAATGAGGAGAAGAAGCTATCCTCCTCATTGGCCCCCAAGCCCCAACCAAAATGCAATAAAGATGGATCCAACTCATGGAAAATATCACAAAGCTTCCACATCACAATACAAAATTTCACAACCATTTAAAACACATTCAACACAAAATACAATCACAAGAATGAAACTTATCAAAATACACAAGGCTTGAAAATGCAAAGCCAATGGAGCAAGGATCTATGGGAGATCACTTATGCCTCCCAATGGGATTAGGTGCCCACCTTAAAACCCTCCAAAATACATCTCAAAACCCCTACACAACTCTTATGCCTCCCTCAAGATCCTCTTATGCCTCCCACATTCTCTTATGCCTCCCTACAATCTCTTATGTCTCCCTCAAAAGAACCAAGTAAGAAATGCAAGCATTTTCTTATCAAGGTGGGGCACCCAACCCAAACTCCCTCCCAAAAACATGAAATAAACTCTTATGCCTCCCTACATATAAAATCCCCATAGCCTTCTCCTACACCATACTTAGGCATTCTACCCAAGAACCCAACAAGCATAAACCATTCACTTACATACAAATATACACATATAAAAAAAACAATTAAAAAGGGTGTAGTTCCTACCTTTCCATGGTAGAACTTGATCAATGAATCACCCTCCAAGCTCCTTCAAGCTCAATCCAACTCCAACAAGCTCAAAAAATTCAACAAGCACTCCAAAATCTCTCAACTCCAAAAATACAAGAGCACAAATGAAATGAAGTAACCCCAAACAAACAAATAAACTTGCATATATAGAAAAAGAGAAGAGGAGGGTGAGGTGGCTCCATGTAGGATGCCACATCACTTATCCTCAACTCCACATCACAAGTCAAACCTCAACCCCAATGCACAATAAATTGGTGGTTGAGAGGAATGACAAGCCTCTTACACACACAATCAAAACCCACACCCCTAAGGACAAAATTAAAACCCATGTAAGAAAAGTGCAATAAATGTCACTTTTTGTCTTACAAAACACATAATGGGGTCTATTTTTGACCCCAATCCATAGGTAGGGTTGGTATAGAAATTAAGAGGTGTGGGACAAGCTTAGCTTGTCCCACAAGCCTTCAAAAATGGCCCTTAAGCCCAAATCTGAAATTCCAAGGTAAGGTAGAGTGTACAACACTCAAAGTCACTTACACTCAATCAAAAATCACATAGTCCAAAAGACCAAAAACTCTAATAAATGACTCCATTTGTCACATCCCATAAATAACTTAATAACATGATTAAATTACTTAATAAAGGCACATTAATCAACAATGATTAAATAAATTACATCACAAAATAAATCACATACTCTACAATAAATAAAAAAAAAAAAGGAAAGAATTACACACAAAGCCCATGGTCACAATTGGAGGTCATCCCCATGGGGACCCCTAAAAAATAAAAAAAAAAAAAAACATTACACAAGTTGTCATGGTGACCTTCGTTGTATCCATCTAGTATTTTGTTGTGGTTGGTCTCAATCCCCTTTTGATTGTTGTGATATAATTACTTTAAAATCACACAATACCTCCTTTGGCCTCATGGCCGCACATCAAAACATCAAAGATAAAATATACACACATAAATCAATAACCATCCTCATATAGCTAAATCATCATCTCAACTAAACAATGCTATCATTTGTCTAAAATTTCAACAACATCTCAATTCTATCTTTTATCAATATCAACAAGATCACAAGATTAGTTCAAATGCTAAATCCTAGTCAACATGATGAGAATTCTGAATGTCAGTAATATATATGCTAACAACACATCATCATCATCAATATAAAATCTCTCTATCTCTAAGAATCCACACAAATCATACTATGAATCAAAATCCATCAATAATCAGAATATCTCTATCATCTAACATCATGCTAAACCAAAATGATACAATAATATCCATGTCTATAGTCAACAGTAATCAAAATCAAAATATAATAAGTGTCGAAGAGGAGTGGGCACTACATCCCCCTCCCCTTAGACTCGACTTCCTCCTGGAAGTCACTAAAATAGGTGTGGAAACTTGGACTCATAAGCAAATGTAGCATCCTCCCATGTAGCAACAGTCTCATCATACCTATCCCACTAGACTCACACCTGATCAATCTCTCGGCCTCGAAGGCCCAAGGTCTGTGCTCTAAAATATACATGGGCTCCACCATCATCTTCCCCTCTCCTACACCTACAATGTGGTCCAATCAATACATGAGATGGATCTAGGATATATCTCCTAAGAAAAGATATATGTGAAACACATCATGCACATGAGACAAGATGGGTGGAAAGGCTAGATGATAAGCTAAGGGACGATCTCCACTCAGGATCTCGAATGGACCCATGAATCTAGGAGACAACTTAGAGCCTTTTCCATAATGGATAGGACTCTTATGAGGTCTGACATGAAGAAACACCTTTGTGCCCACCTCATAACTATGGTCAACTCTCCTCTGATCTACATACTTTCTTCTTGTACCTATCTCATGTGCCTCCTACAACCTCTATCGAATAAAAAAACCTGTTGCTCCATGTCCTATAACAAAGCTAGGCCAATAGATACTTTATCCTCAAGTCTATCCCAACTCAAAGGTGTCCTACACTCCTGCCATAAAGTTCCTAAAAGGTGCCATGCCAATCAAACTCTGAAAACTATTTGTTGTAGGAAAACTCCAACTAAATACAAGTACTCCTCCCACTTTGACTGATGATCCATGACATACATCAAAGCATGTCCTCTAAAATATGATTCACCCACTCCATCTATCCATCTGTCTCTCTGGATGATAGGTTATGTTGAAGTTGATACTCATCCCAAGGCCTGCTGCATGGTAGTCCAAAAGTGTGATGTGTATAAGGATCGTGGTCACAAATGATCTTCCATGCAGAATCTCATGCAGTCTAACAATCTCATCCAAGTACACTCTCACTATTGCACTAGTTGTATAGGTGGTCTTCACCAGAGAAAAATGAGCAACTTTCATCAATCTATCCACCGTGACCATGATGGCATCATGGTGGTATCTCGATGTTGGTAGCCCTACTATGAAATCCATGGAAATGGTGTCCCATTTCCACTCGGGATAACATGTGGGTAAAGAAGGCCAGTTGGATGTTGATGCTCAACCTTCACCCTCTGACACTCTAAACAATGTGACACAAATTGAGCTACATCTCTCAAAGACCTCTCCAATGGTAAAGTTGTCTCAAGGTGGCATGCATCTTCTTCACCCCTGGATGGGCTGAATAAGGTGCACGATGAGCCTCTACCAAGATATCTGTCTCAAACCTCCATCCCTAGGTACATAGATCGGCCTCTGTGTCTAAGAAGTCCATCTGACTCTAATGAAAACCATCAAACTTCCCCTCAAGGGGTCTCTGAGACTCAATCTCTGATCTAGCTTGCAAGGTAGAAACTATCATGAGGAAGTTGTTACAAAATCCTACTCCGTAAATTTATACCCACTAAAGTAGCCATAACCAAATGTCTCGTCTACTCAGAGCATCAAAAAAACATTCTCTTTCCCCTTCACATGCTCTATCTCCATGTCATACTCACATAACAAACTCCATCAATTTCATTGATGAGCATTGAGATTGGGTTGCATGAAGAGGTGATGTAAGCTCAAATGGTTTGTCTTGAGAATAAATCTCCCCAAGAAGGAAATGTCTCCATCAAACCAAAGCATGCACAAATGCTACAAGCTCAAGGTCATGAGTTAGATAATTGAGCTCATGATCTTTGAGTTTTGAGACTCAAAGGAAACCACATGGCCCTCTGCATCAATACACCACCTAGTCCTACCAAGGAAGCATCTGTACACAAATGAAGAACTCTCCATGTGGATCGGCACAACAAGAATGGTGCTGATGTAAGGCATCCCTTTAGTGTAATGAAGGCCTACTCACATCCATGGACCAAACAAAATTCTTCCCTTTCTTTGAAGGGAAGTGATGGGGTGTGTAATCGAGAAAATTCTTAAAAAAATCTCCTGTAGTAACCTACCAACCCCATGAAACTACACACCTGGTCACACTAGTTGGCATGGGCCAATCCATAATAGCTCTCAAATCTTGGAAGGATCAATGGTGATACCTTCCCTAGAAATGATGTGACCCAAGTATTGCACCTCTGACTAAAAAGAATGCACACTTCTCAGGTTCCTGTAAAGTTGTTGCTCACATGAAGACACTACAGAACCTATGAAGGTGCTCCTCATGCTCCTCACACGTGTGCATGAGTAAATAAAAATTTCATCAAGAAAAATGAGCACAAAGTGATCTAAAATTTCTAGAATACCCCATTCATCAAACTCATGAATATTGTGGGGCATTTGTCAGACCAAAAGGCACTATTGTGAACTCGTAGTGGCCATATCTCGTATGGAAGGTTGTCTTATGAATATACCTCATGATCCTCAGCTGATGGTATCTAGACTTAAGATCTATCTTGGAAAATATTGTGGCCCCTTTCATCTGATCAAACAAATCATCAATACGTGGAAGGGGGTAATGATTCTTGATCGTTACTTTGTTCAGATGATGATAATCAATACACAATCATAGAGATCCATCCTTCTTCTTTAAAAATCACCAGTGCACCCAAGGGGATACACTAGGATGGATTAGGCCTTTTCTCAGAAGGCCCTCAAGCTACAACTTGAGCTCATAGAGCTCAGGGGTAGTCATCCTATAAGGTGCTCTGTGAGATAGGCTCTCTCCTAGAACCAAATCAATGTGAAAATCTATCTCACGTGGGGAGGTAACCCCGGAAGCTCCCTTGGAAAGACATGAAAACTCCCTCAAGATATGATGATCATCAAGTGATGGCCCACTAGACTCATCCTCATGATTTTTCACTAACCATGACAACAAACAACTGGAAACCTCATCATGCACACACCGCTTAAGCTGCATAGCGGATATGGTGTGAATAGAGGTGGGTCTCTGACTCCCACTATCACGACTCCACTCCCAAATCATCTACACATGATATTACCTTACTATAACAATCAACCCTAGCCCTATGTGTGTAGATAACCAATCCATGCCCAAAATAATCCCATAGGAACCCAAAGGAAGGATATGAAGATCCAAGGTCATGGAAAAGGGTCCTAGGTCAACTATGCACTCCTTGACTAAGGAGTCCACTGTGAGCTTGGCTCTAGAAGCCATCTCCACATCCCAACTATGCTTTCCTAACTACCCACCAATCTGCATCGCTCTACTACAAATGGGGAAATAAAATAATCTAAGGAGATCCTATGAATCAAATAAAACAAGGAATAGAAATGCCATCAATGCTACTTATCATCTCAATCACCATGCTCTGGTGCTCTTACCTAGTGGTTCTCGACCATTGCATATATCCTATGGCTCCTAGCCATATCTCCTACTGTAGGCTCTAAAACCGGTGCCTTACCCTTGTTATTAGGGTTTTGAGGGCACTCTCTCCAATGATGCCCAAGTACTCCGCACCCATAGCAACTACCTAGGTCCCCTCCAATGAGAAGTGGCTCTTGTAGGTACTCTAGTGGTCTATGTGTCATGGATGTGATGATGATCCTTCTTATGGATTATTGTGGTCACTTTTTGATGCTCTCCTTTGACTGAGCTCTAGGTGGTTCCTGAGTCCTGACTGGTCCCCTAGGAGGAGGCCCCATATTGTGCATCCCCTCTGAGCATCAAATCTCTGTGGAGGCCTAAATGGAGGTGAGTCTATGTTGTTTTTGCTGTTGAGGTGGTTGTTGTGGTGGTCTGAATGAAAGACTATGCAAGAACCATGTCACCATGAGGAGGAGGAGATGACCCCCTGATCTGTTATCCTACATCTACTGGATATGACTCACACTCTATCTCTGGCCTATTGCATCTTCCCCTGGTCTCCTCTGCAATATAGGCCTTCTCAATGGCCTCTGCTAATGTCTATGGGAAATGAATGCACACTTACCCCTCCAATGTCTAGGTTTAGGCCCCTGATGAACCTGTGGATCCTCACCTGCTCATCCTGCATGTAGTCCACATACTGAAGTAGGTCCAAGAAGTGACTCTCATACTCTGCCACCATCATGGATGCCTGACGTAGGTCGTGGAACTCATCTATCCTCTGTTGAATGAACCTCTAGACAAGTATCTTCTCTGAACCACTCCTCGAAGAGCTCCCAAGTGATTGTCTAGAATCCACATGGAGCTTCTACTCCTGGTCCTCCACCAAACCCTAGACTCCATCTCTCTCAAAAGGTGGATGGAAACATGAGCCTTTGTGTTGTTGGTACATGGACATAGCTTGAAGCATCCGCTCAAGATGACCAACCATGCCTCTTCCTAAAATCCTCTAGTGTCCCCAGTGAAATGAGATGGATGGAGTTTTAGGATCTCTCTGATGTGATCTTCCATTATAGATTTTCTATCCTCTAGGTCTCGACATGATCATCATGTTGCCTAGGGCTCCTAGAGATTTATCTTGTGTCATGTAGCCTGTCTCCATGACCTCTTATGGTGAATCTCATCTTGATGACTCCACATGGGATTTCTCCCTATGCTCATCACTATGTTGGGAAGGTGCATGAGCCTCTACTGATGGCTCTCTATCATGTCTGCTATGTCTCCCTCCTAAAGATCCTCCGTGTATAATGGACATTAACATCCTATAATGTCTGAAGTATCTGAGGTAATATGGCTGCTACTACCTGATCTGGGGTGGTAAGTCTAGGTCACATGTAAGAACCCCTCATGTTTGTCCATGCCTCCTGCACAGACCAAGGTGAGAGTTAGTTTATTACTCTAGATTTTATTTCAGTTTTCTAGGTTTTCTACATTTTAAAACATCATGCAAGTTGTGTGATCTAGGTTTAGAGTTGCACTAAGTTTTTCTTGTTATGTCTTATGTTTCCAAGTGTTCTGGGTCCAAGCATTGAACCCATGGCTCTGATACCAAGTGTAACACCCACAAATTTGATGTTCTAAAACCACATTAATCCTTAAACAATTATCTGGAAAGTTTGCAATTTTTTTTTTTTTTGTTTTAAGTTACAAGGGTGTCAAACCCTAATATACATTTAATTAATTCCTACTAGAAAATGTTACATTTCATAGGATAGATCCAGTCTAGATTATTAATTAAATATTCTTAATCATTTCTAATGTCAATTTAATTATCATCACTAGATAAGTGTCCATTAATTTATTTACTAGGTTAAATTTTTCCCCTCTTAGAATTAACATTCAAACCCACATTTAATAAACCCTTATCCTTAGTTACCTTAGTTCTCTTAAATTATTTTCTTTAATGTCCATTAAATAATTACTAAAACATACTAGGAATTAAATAATTAACTTAACATACAAGGGTATTAAATGGCCCCATTCACCCATTTACACATACCTTTAAATTATCTAAAACCCATAATATTTATTCTTACCTAACAATTGTAGGGTTGATTCTCAACCTTGGATCAAATCAATTATGGCCACTAGATCTTAGGTTCCATACTAACCCTAACTATCCTTATGAAATCTTATTAAACCTTTTTCTTTTCCCTAGCCTCCTCATTTGGTCTCTTTTCTTTTGTTTAATTTGCAGGTTGGAGAAATGGAAGCCATGGAGAAAAGGAAGAAGAACCATGAAGGAATTCACAAAAATCAATCTTAGTTTAGTTTGAATTTGGATTTATTATTGCATTTTTCATTTATTAGTGGATTGAAGGTTTTTCACTCCTAAATCTGGAGTTTATTTAGTTATTTTTTTTTTTTCTCTATTTGGGAAAAACCCTCTTTCCATTTAATTTATGAGATTGAATACATTTAAATACCCATTTAAAGATTTACAAGTTTAGAAAAATGAATTTATGCCCTTATGGCTTTCTGGTGATTTCCTCTTCATATTTAATAGGCTTAAAATTTTTTAATTTAAAACAAGTTTAAAATTTTACATGACGCATGGATTTTTTTTTTTTTCCATCCTGATAGTGATGAAACCACCTTACCCAAAGCAGGCATGTGGTCCTAGGACTTTGCCTCTACCTACTAGGGGTGATGATTCACAAAAACCACTTTGCCTTAAGTGGTGATTTTAGAGACACTACCGCTCTGTAGGCGATGGGTGGTGGTCTTATTTCAAAAAAAAATAATTTCAAAAACCATCATTTCCATAATTTTTCCAAAAAAAATTTTACTAGAGTGTTTTAAATTTATCTTAGCTTGAATTATATTCCTAAAGTCTCTAGTCAAAGGTTTAACCATTTATTCATTCCATGCTTAAATTACTAAATTTAAAGATTTTCTATTTCAATAGTAAATAAAAAAACTACACAAGATTATTTTTTAACAAATTTTTTCAAGTTCAAAAGAAGAAATGAACTTAATCTATTCCTAAATATATTGTTTTCCTTTTACAAAAAATGCAATTTCAACAAATAACTTATTATAATTTTAGTGCATCTTTTCATTTCCACTACAACCATTTACTCAAGGAAAACACAACAACTATTATACATTTAAGATTTACTAAAAATACATTATTAATGTTTTACAACTTCAATGTTTTCTCTTCTTCATTTTTAAAAAATAAAACTTACAAAAATAATGAACTTTTTTTCAAGTTTTGAGCATGATATAGCTCATTTCTTTTACAATGAAAAAAGAAAATTTTCTTTAATTTTTCAACAATACATTACAACTTAATAAAAAAATATACAATACAACTTTTCTTTTAAATACAATACTACTAGTCTTCCACCTTAAGTGGGAATTACAAGAAAGGTTTTCTCACAAAGAAGGATTTTTTTTTTGACTTCAAAAATGCTCCAAGTCCCAAATTCTTCAATAAGAGCTCCACCATTTCTTCACTTTAATCACAACAACAAAAATGGGGGAGAGGCAACACTCTCCACCCAACCAATAATCCAATGAGGAGAAGAAGCTATCCTCCTCATTGGCCCCCGAGCCCCAACCAAAATGCAATAAAGGATGGATCCAACTCATGGAAACTATCACAAATGCTTCCACATCACAATAAAAAAATTTCACAACCATTTCAAACACACATTCAACACAAGAAACAATCACAAGAATGAAACTATCAAAATACACAAGGCTTGAAAATGCAAAGCCAATGGAGCAAGGATCTATGGGGAGATCACTTATGCCTCCCAATGGGATTAGGTGCCCACCTTAAAACCCTCCAAAATACATCTCAAAACCCCTACAACTCTTATGCCTCCTCAAGATCCTCTTATGCCTCCCACATTCTCTTATGCCTCCCTACAATCTCTTATGTCTCCTCAAAAGAACCAAGTAAGAAATGCAAGCATTTTCTTATCAAGGTGGGGCACCCAACCCAAATCCCTCCCAAAACATGAAATAAAATCTTATGCCTCCCTACATATAAGATCCCCATAGCCTTCTCCTACACCATACTTAGGCATTCTACCCAAGATCCCAACAAGCATACAAAACATTCACATACATACAAATACACACATATAAAAAAAACAATTAAAAAAGGGTGTAGTTCCTACCTTTCCATGGTAGAACTTGATCAAAAGAATCACACTCCAAGCTCCTTCAAGCTCAATCCAACTCCAAAAGCTCCAAAAATTCAACAAGCACTCCAAAATCTCTCCAACTCCAAAAATACAAGAGCACAAATGAAATGAAGTAACCCCCAAACAAACAAATAAACTTGCATATATAGAAAAAGGAAGAGAGGAGGGTGAGGTGGCTCCATGTAGGATGCCACATCACTTATCCTCAACTCCACATCACAAGTCAAACCTCAACCCCAATGCACAATAAATTGGTGGTTGAGAGGAATGACAAGCCTCTTACACACACAATCCAAACCCACACCCCTAAGGACAAAATTTAAAACCCATGTAAGAAAAGTGCAATAAATGTCACTTTTTGTCTTACAAAACACATAATGGGGTCTATTTTTGACCCCCAATCCATAGGTAGGGTTGGTATATGAAATTAAGAGGTGTGGGACAAGTTTAGCTTGTCCCACAAGCCTCCAAAAATGGCCCTTAAGCCCAAATCCGAAATTCCAAGGTAAGGTAGAGTGTACAACACTCAAAGTCACTTACACTCAATCAAAATCACATAGTCCAAAAGACCAACAACTCTAATAAATGACCCCTTTTGTCACATCCCCAAATAACTTAATAACATGATTAAATTACTTAATAAAGGCACATTAATCAACAATGATTAAATAAATTACATCACAAATAAATCACATACTCTACAATAAATAAAATAAAAAAGGAAATAATTACACACATAGCCCATGGTCACAATTGGAGGTCATCCCCCATGGGGACCCCCTAAAAAAAAAAAAAAAACAAAACATTACACAAGTTTCCATGGTGACCTTTGTTGTATCCATCTAGTATTCCATTGTGGTTGGTCTCAATCCCCTTTTGATTGTTGTGATATAATTACCTGTAAAATCACACAATACCTCCTTTGGCCTCGTGGCCACATCAAAACATCAAAGATAAAATATACACACATAAATCAATAACCATCCATGCATATAGCTAAATCATCATCTCAACTAAACAATGCTATCATTTGTCTAAAATTTCAACAACATCTCAATTCTATCTTTTATCTATAAGTAGAAAGCAATGACAAGAAACATGTATCGAGATAACTATCTGGAAATTGGTATAAGTAAAATTTTGCACATGAAGCACACTTTAGCATGTTACAAAGATAAAAGGTATGTCAAAGCATGTGTGTATCAATGTAAAGTAGTGTGCTCATAAAAATAAGTATTATATGGTGAAATGATAACACATGTAATGTGTGAGAAAGTAGATTACCTTATAAGCCTCAAAGTGAGACTTATTGGTGCCCACTTTGACCCTCCATCATTTTGCAATGTTTTTCCCTTTTTGAGATGGATGATATAATTTTTGTCTCCATTTTTATGCCTTGAATTGTTCACAAACTCATTTGCCTTGCCCCTTTCTAAGAGAAATCCAAAGTTTGCTTGTTTTTTCCCTAACTTTTCCAAGTTTCACGAGGCTCTACTATTTTCCCGACCATAGAGCCTCAAAAATATTCATTTTTACTTGTATGAATTTGACAATCCTTTTCCATGGTCGTTAAAAGTTTGAAAACATGTTTCATCTATCCTTTGTTCCAAAAATTCTTCATCCGCAAAGAAAAAATTGAATTTGGGCATCTCTAGAAATTTTTGAGTTTTTTGACGGTCATACGGGTGTCTTTTACCCATTAAAGTCTTGTCCCTCCCTTTGCTAATACATGGCAGTGTCTAGATCAAAGGAAAACTGGTGGGCCATCGGAGGATTCTAAAACCTTTTGCCTTTTGGAGTAGAAGGAAACATTTTCAAATTGGGGCGCAATCCCGCCAATAAATCAAAAGCAGACACGTGGCAGTTTCAAAGTATGAAGGTCAGAGAAAGAGTGGAGCAGGCGGGCCGGTGGAAGAAAAGTGGGAAAATTTCCTTTGGCAAAAAAAGGAGTTAAAATGTGAAATGAGCCCACAGATCCTCAACAATTTAGAAGGTGACATGTGGCAGGGGAGAGGGCAAAGGTGCGGGAGTTCGGAGGAAATGTTACATAATTTCCTTTGGCAAAATAAGATTAAAATATGAAAGGAGGAACACAAGCCCACGGAGAATCAGTGATAGACACGTATCAAGGATAGAGGTAGAGGTGCGGGTCCACGGAGGAAAAGTGAAAATTTTCCTTTTTCCCAAAAAGGTGGAAATGTGTAAAATCAAACTGCGATTCCAATGAGGCCCACCTTGGGACACATGTCAAGCTCCAAAGGGTAGATAAAATTGTCAAATTTTTACTTTTTTCCAAAAGTGTTGAAAAGTCAAAAATGATCCCAAACCCATTTCCAATCACATTTTGACACGTGGAGGGCTCAAATTAAAGGGAGAAAGGAAAATCGATGGTAACTATACATTTTGACATTTTTACCGCCATTTTGGCTCCAGGAAGTGTGGAAATGCATTTTTGCATCGATTTTCACCTGTTTTTTTGTGGATTCATTTTTTTCACTGCATGATTCAAATCAATCATTCTGGAGGGTCAATTTGTAGATCCAAGGCACATTTCAAAATGCTTTTGCTCTAGTTCGTGTAAAACATGAAATATCAAATCCAAATTGCAGAGCAAAGTTGTAGAATGGAAATTTGAAGGGGAAAAGGATGAAATGATGGAAGAGGAAGATGTTGCGGGTGCCAAAATAAGAATACATGCTCCCATGAAAAGAAATGATGAAAATTTGTAATAATTTTCTTTTTTGCATGCCTGACATCTCCTCCTCGCAAAATTGGTTAAATGTCACTTTCAGAAAATCATGATGGAATTTTGTAACAAACTAAGATGCCATGGGATATTCTTTTCTTGGGAAAGAAGGATCAAATGTAACAAATGATATATAATGCATGTTTTTGACATGTAAAGGGTCGAGAAATTGAAAATCACGAGAAATTGTTGAGAGAAACTCATCTTTTGATAAACCCTCCAAAAACATTGTAAAATGTCTTTTGTGTGAGATCTTCATTCATTTGAGTTGGTTACAAGTGTATAGCCATCACACAGCTCGAGATTGTTCTGAAACTCTCCTCGCTGATGAATCTAACAAGATTTTGAATTGATCTATGTTATTTTGGGCAATATGATGTTTGTTATCATGCTTAAATGTCTGCAAACAATTTTCCTTGTTCTTGTTGCAATCTTGCATTGAAATTTTAGGAATCACAGATCTCATCCTTATTGATTGTTTAGTGGCATTTTTAATTTCATTTTTCTAAAGAGATTTCATTTGGCATTGAAAATAAGAAGTTTAAAATCACTTCACCTTCATTTTGTTGACAAAGATTGCTTGTAAGCCTTTAGAGGTACCTTAGGTGTGATTTGATCAAAGATTTTGATGTTCAATTGGGTCCTTTAACTCAATATTTTCTATTGAGGTATCAAAGATTGTGTGAAGAGTGCAAACCTAGGCCTCCATTTGTGTATCTCTTTTGGTTGAAAGAACATCTGACTATTTTGAAGAATTTTATCGATAATTGTTCAAATGTTGTAGAGATTTTCAAAGAGCTGGCCTAGTCAAGTTTGTCTTGTCAATATCCCACAAAAATTCATTCTAAACAACTAATCCTACCCCGTAGTACCCTGTTTTGACCTGTATACCACGAGTAAGATCAAAATACACTTGCTAAAGTATGTAGAACAGATCAAAATTTCAAAATGTATTTAGTAACCCTTGCCTTGCATTGAAATTTTTTTCCATAATCTGGAAGTGACAACTTGTGAAAGTTAGATTTGAAATGTTGATCATATTTTCCCAAGGCTCGTTCATACTATTTACACAAATTGAGGGATATCTTCATCTCCTTTATCATTTGAGGGTTACAAAATAGGTCCTCTTACCTTGGCTAAAAGGCATAACCTAAAACAGATTAGGACAAGATCAATTCCTATTTGAGTGCTATCCATCTCTCCACAAACTGAGTGCTAGTTAGATCACATTCCCACTACAAAACAACATACATCATGATCTATCTATCTTTAAGCTTCATACCATATCGGTTATGCTACTCAAACCGAAAAGGAGAAAAATTTGATTACAAACATCAGTGGCACCACTTCCGGGAGATTCTTGGTTCAATCTAACCCATGTTCATACATATTTGAGATATTTAGATACATGTCAAACCCTGTTAATGTTTCTTACAAATGTTGCATGCAAGTACATTGTTGAAGCATCATTTTATAATCAGATTTGTAAGTATTAAGTGAAGATATAAGTTCTACCTATATTTTTATCGATTCAGTGGTAGTTTCACTTCATTTTCATTTGTGGTTCATAGATTCAAGAAAAAGGAAGGTTTGATCTATAATGTTTTACAAGATTTTCAGTGTTGATAGGTATTTGATAGATTATTTTATGTATTTGCACAACTAGGGTGAAATTCCTTAGTGGCGAATCCATGTTGATTTGATCTTGATAAATACTAGTTTCTTAGCTTTCTATCATTTATTTTTGTGTTGCTAATCTCTACAAATTTGGAAGGAAGAAGATCTCTCTTCAGGAGGGACCCAAGTAGAAAGTTATTTCAAGAATTGGGAAAGACAGTTTTTAGAGAGAGAAAGGTTCGGAAGGTTGTTGAGGGTTAGACATCAGGAAAAGGTATATCCATTGGTGAGAGAGATCAACCTTTGGTAGAGGATTTTCACTCTTCTTCCAATGATTTTGATTCAAGCAATATTCTCACAAACTTGTTTACCTCAACTAGTGAAGGTCCTTCTACGATGTACCAGTGAGTTCCTTCTTCAACTGCACCTATGTGTTTCAATTTTAATAAAAATTTCCAAGAAAATCAGCACCTAGAGAATACCAATCTTGTGAACCACATTCTTGAGCCCCAAAGACCTCACACTCCTCATCAGTTTGTGTCACCCCCAAGATCACCTCAAAACAATATGGCTCAGCCTAGACCTCCATTTGTTGTTAACACCTTTGGTCCTATAGAATTTAGAGGAATGGCTGGTTATCCTAATGTTGTCCCTCAAGATGTCAGAAATAGATTGCCAAAGTTCCAAGGTAACAATGCTATAACTCGTGATCAGCACCTAAAACTTTTTGTTAACATGATGGAGGATTTTGAGATTGAGCATGAAGATGTGTATATTAAATTGTTCATTCATACATTAGAAGAGGATGCAAGGGATTGGTACAAGGCTCCTGATAATTCTATAGACTCTTGGACTGATATGAACAATGCATTTAGGTTGCAATATGGTGATAATACTGATCCTAGATTTCTCTTGTCTGAATTTGAAAATATCAATAAGAACCCCAATGAATTAGTTCATGACATTAACATAAGGTTAAAAACTTTAAGAAGGCTACCAGTTAATATGAGGCCATGTGATCAGTCATGCTTGATCAAATATGTAGATGCATTTGATAAGAAGGTAGCCTATTACCTAAGAGACAAGAACCCTACCAATTTGAGACAGGCCTTTACCATGGCACTGCAGATTGAAAATAACATTAAGTCTATTGGGAAACCTCTCAAGAGATATGGTGTAAAGTTGATAAACCCTGAAAACCTCAAGCAAGAAAGAGTGTAGACTTGGAGGAAGTGGTGAAGACTTTGGCATGGGCTGTCAAAGAGATTTCCTACAAGTTGGCAAAAGCTAAGAAGGGAATTGGGGAAGACTTCACAAGGTCGTAAAAAAGCACAAAACCATGACATATTTTCCAATCATACTAGAGGTGATCAAAGGGCAAATGATAGAGGGAAATGACCCATGGGGTCTACAAATATACATCCTCAAGCACGTGAAGGAAGAGTGTTACTTGATCCCCTAACTGTTAGGGTTGTTACTATTGAGGAAGTTCTGATGATATTGATTGGTGTGATAGGTGTTTTCTACCCCATCCTGCTTGTGAAGTGGACCAACAAGATGGTGAAGCTAATAATGATGATGGTGCTGATGATGATATTTACATGGTGGGCTGTTCTTCAAGCTCACAATAAGGAGCAACATCAAATAAGGTCATAAGTGTAAGGATAGCTTGCAACCTTTTGGGATTGCATCAAACAGTACAAGTCTTTCTTCCCACTCGTACTCTTGAAGTTGATGTAGTGCAAGCTTTTGAAATTCCTAACAATGACTTTGAATACTTAAGAGCTTTGATGATTACAAATTATGATGGAGGTATACCTTCGAGGAAGATAGACAATTGTTGATGAATGTTGTTTTAGCTCAAGAGAAATACTATAACACTAGGATAAAAGTTGTTAAGGGAGTTGGGCCTCGTGCCAAACCTAAAACACCCTTGCTTACAATCATTTCCAAAGAAGCTCCTAGAAAAGAAACACCGCCAAAAGCTTTGTTGTCCCAAGAAAAATTTGATCCTCCTCATGCCCAAGCTACAAAGAATTCTATGCCATCTAATGAATGCTTGTCTCCATTCCAATGTTGCCTTGCTAAAGAGTGTTCCATATGACATAGCCCAACTATTGAGTGAAATCAAAGTGAGTGTTCCAATCATGGAGTTGCTTAGGATTCCTGAGCACAAGAAGAGAGCATTTGAATACTTGGGATTGAAAGAGAGAAGACTGCCTCAAGCAGAAATGTAAAAGTTGTTGAAACTCCTCAAATCATTACAAACCTTGAAACACCACCAGTAGTAGAGGATCTTGGAGAAACACCTAAGTTATACTTGGGGACATCCTTGGTGGATTCCCCAATTGAATGTTGATCCATTCTTTACAACTTTGATAATAAATGATAGACTATTTCACAATTGTATGTTTGATTCCAGTGCATCATGTAATTTCATGCCTCTAGAAGTCATGAATGAGTTGGATATCAAAGTGAAAAAACCTATGGAAAGTGTACTACCATGGAATCAAGAGAAGTGCTGGTAGTTAGTTGTATGAAAGGTTTGGTGGTGCAACATGCATCTTATCATGGGAGGAATTTAAAATTGGATGTTGTAATTGTTGATTGCCCTGCCAAATGGGGTATGTTATTGTCAAGAAAGTGGGCTGAAAGTGTTGGAGGGAGTGTCCAAATGGACATGTCTTTTGCCACCATTCCCATTGAGGGCAGCCTTGTAAAACTCTATGGAGAAAATAAGATGTTGCATCTAATTGAGGATCCAAACAATGCTTCTTATGAAATATTATTTGTTGATGTTGATGTTGACAATTTTATTGGGTTTACTGATTATAAGGAGCACAAGATGGATCAGTCTAAGTGCCTTAAATAGGTAGGTTCTCCTTGGAGCTTTCTATTTGATGGATCTTACTCCAAATTTTCAAATGGTGCTGGTATAATTCTAGTTTCTCCTAGCTTGGAAGAGTTAGTTTTTCCTTCAAGATTAATTTTGAATGTACTAACAACATTGGTGAGTATGAATCCTTGTTGTTGGGTTTGAGAATTTCATGGAAGTATGGTTTCAAGGACATCATTGCAAAATGAGATTCAGAGCTAGTTGTCAAACAAATAAGAAAACTATATGCTACAAAAAAGCAGTGGATGAAACAATACAAACATGCAGTTTGGGATCTAATTGAGATGTTTGATTCCTTCAAAATTGTGCATCATGATAGAAGTTTTAATGTTGTTGCTGACAAGTTGGAAGTGTTGGGGTCAAGATTTGGAAATTGCACCATTTCACCTTATTGTGAGTACAATATTGAAGTGTTAACTAGGCCGATTGTTTGACAACATCAAGCATTGGCAAGTATTTAATGATGATTCTCAAGTGCAAAGGTTCTTACAAAATCAAGGTGAGTTTGTAGATTAGAATATCAACTAGGAAACCAATGGTGTGTGTGACTGAGGAAGAGAGAATTTGTTTGGAAAGGATATTATCCAATTGAAAACTAACACAATTCCTAGAGGTCTTGTTGAACTTGAGTCAAATTTTAACAATGTTGATTACATCATCAATAGAAACATGTCTACCTCAAGGGATGTGGAAGAGAATAACTTGGGAACTAATGATAAACCAAGAAAGGTTTGGTTGGGCAACAATCTAAACAAAGAGGAAAAACAGTCCTATGTTCAACTATTGAAGAAATATCAGGATTGTCTTGCTTGGTCTTATTCAGAGATGAAAGCATATAGAGAGGACTTGTTTCAGCATGAGATTCCTCTTAAAACAAATGCCAAGCCCTTTAAACAAAAGTAGAGGCCAATTAATCCACTCCTCTCCATGAAAATGCAAGATGAGTTGAAGAAAGCGAAGGAGGAGGCATCGGTGAGCCCACGAGGTATTCATCTTGGGTTACAAACCTTGTGCCAGTCAGAAAGAAAAATGGAGATATCAAACTTTGTGTAGACTTTAGAAATCTGAATAGAGATTCATTGAAGGACAATTATCATTTTCCAAACATGGAAAACATGCTGCGATTAGTCAACTTTGGATCTGAATTGTTATCCACCTTTAATGGTTTCTCTGGCTATAATCAAGTTGTTGTCAAGGAATCAGAAAGATTTAAAATTGCCTTTACCTCTCCTTGGGGAACATATGTTTATATAAGGATGCCTTTTGGTCTCATGAATGCTGGAGCTACTTTCCAAAGAGGAATGGATGTTGATTTTCCTCATTACATAAATGACTTCATTGTAGCTTATCGGGATGCGTGACCATGTTTTCAAGGAGAAGAAAAGATCACTTACAACACTTGGAAAGGATGTTGATCAGATGTAGAGAATATGGCATTTCTCTCAATCCAAAGAAGTGTCACTTTGGGGTGCAAAAGGCCAAGCTTCTTGGTCATATTGTTTGAAGGTTAGTGTCATGATTGACCACGAGAGGGTATAAGCATTCAACAAGGTTCCAATTCCAAGAACAAAGAAGGGCATCCAATCCTTCTTTGGGAAGATCAATTTCATTAGAAGGTTTGTGTCTAATTTTTTTGAATTGACTCTTCCTATTACATGCATGTTAAAGAAATACCAAGCTATCGAGTGGGAGGAGGATATTATTTAGGCTTTTGGAGGAATCAAATAATCACTTAAACATGCACCTGTTTTAACAGCTCCAAATTACAAGAAGCCTTTCCAAATTTTCTCCTTTGCTTCTAAAAATACCATTGCATCTATTTTTATGCAAAAGGATGAAGATGGGGCTGAGAGGCCTATTGCCTTCTTTAGCAAGGCTTTATAAGATGCTGAGTTAAAGTACACAATCATGGAAAAACAAGCATTTTCCTTGGTGAAAGCAACAAAGGTTTTTAGGCCTTATATCTTAAGTTCAAAAGTTGTTACTTATGTTCCCCACACCATGGTAAAAGACATCTTATCAGAGATGGAGATCTCAAGCAAAAGATGTAGATGGGTGAAAAAACTATAGGAGTATGACATGGACATCCAAACCACAAAGTTGGTAAGAGGTTTGGGCTTGGCTAAGCTCATGGTTGAGAGCAACCTGCAGACAATTGAAGTGAATGAAGTAGAGGAAGAAAGGGCAGATGTTCTTGAGAATTTGATAAGTTCTGAGTGGTACAAGGATGTAATATTTTACCTCAGACACCTATGCTTCCATGATCATTTAAATAAAAATAAAAAAAGAGCCCTCAAGCTGGATTCTCAAAAGTACATCATCACTGACTTTGGGTTGGCTTGGAAGAACCTTGAAGGTGTCCTCTTGAAATGTATAAGCTGAAGATGAAGCTCCCAAGATAGTTTTGATTTTCATGGTGGCATTTGTAGAAGACACTTTGCTTTGGAAGGGTTATAAAACACAAAGTTTTAGGAGCTGGTTATTAGCGGCCTAATATTTTCAAAGATGCAACCTTGCTTTGGTTAGAAAATGTGATGAAAGCTTGGGCTCCCTTCCTTTGCAACCTACATCAATTGAAGATCCTTTCAAATAATTGGGAATAGACTTCATTGGTGATATTTTAGACCGTTCTAGTGCTAGGCATAAGTGGATTCTTGTAGCCATAGATTACTTCACCAAGTGGGTAGAGGCAATCTCCACCAAGAAAGCAACACACCAAGTTGTTATGGACTTCTTGTTGAATCATATCATATGCAGATTTGGTGTGCCATTAAAAATTGTTGCTGATAATGCCATGTGCTTCATAGCTAAACCCTTGATGGCAATGCACAAGGAGTATGAAACCAATCTAACTTATTCTTCAAACTATAACCCTCGAGGAAATGGACAAGATGAGTCTAGCAATAAGAACTTGTTGAAGATCATTAGGAGAACCTTCAAGTTAAACAAGAGAAAATGGGGTGAACAACTAAAATTTACAGTTTGGGTTGATCGAATCACCGCCAAAAGATCTACTTTGGTAAGAGCCCATTTGAGTTGGTGTATGGAACTCAAGATCTGTTGCCCTTACATTTGCAATTATCTTCATTTTAGTTTATTCAACAACTTGAGGATCGGGAGGTCAATCCATATGAAGCAAGGATTAATTAGATTGTTGAGTGGATGAAGAAAGAAGAGCATCCCACCAAAGGCATGTCATATTTAGAGAGAAGTTGAAGAGGTTGTTTGAAAATAAGGTCACTCCTAAGGCCTTCAATATTGGAGATCTATTTTTGTTGTGGGACAACAAAAATGAAAATAAGGAAAACATGGTAAATTTGATGCATTATGGATGGGCCCTTACTCCATTAATATCCAAATTGGTGAAAATACCTTTTTCTCAAGGACTTAGATGGGGAATTGCTTAAACTTCTGTTAATGGCGAGACATCTAAATCATTTCTTGGATTAATCCCCAAATTTGAGGTATGCACTAACTTTGCAGAGTGTATAGTGTTTGGCTTTTTCTTTGTTTTTGTGTTTTGTTGGTTCATGGTTTTCCTTGGTGTGTGGCAGCCATTTTTGTCGGTTTCTCGGCTATTTTTGGTGGCTACTTTTGCCAATGGATTCTTTTGGCACTTGGTCTATGTTGTTCTTGTGGCACTCATTGGGAATTCCCATCCTTGAAGGGAGCCGATGTTGGTGCCCACTTTGACCCTCCATCATTTTGCAATGTTTTTCCCTTTTGAGATGGATGATATAATGTTTTGTCTCCATTTTTATGCCTTGAATTGTTTGCAAACTCATTTTCCTTGCCCCTTTCTAAGAGAAATCCTGAGTTTGCTTGTTTTCTCTCGACCATAGAGGCTCGAAATTAATCAATTTTTACTTGTATGCATTCAAAAATCCTTTTCCATGGTTGTAAAATGTTTGAAAACATGTTTCATCTATCCTTTGTTCCAAAAATTCTTCATCTGCGAAGAAAAAATTGAATTCGGGCATCTCTGGCAATTTTTGAGTTTTTTACGGTCGTACGGGCGTATTTTACCCGTCAAAGTCTTGTCCCTCCCTCTGCTAATACGTGGCAGTGTCTGGATCAAAGGAAAGCGGGCCATTGGAGGCTTCTGAAACCTTTTTCCTTTTGGAGTAGAAGGAAACATTTTCAAATTAGGCGTAATCCCACCAACAAATCAAAAGCTAGACATGTGGCAGTTTCAAAGTATGAAGGTCAGAGAAAGAGCGGGTGGTGGGAAGCGGCGGAAGAAAAGTGGGAAAATTTCCTTTGGTGAAAAAGGAGTTAAAATGTGAAATGAGCCCATAGATCCTCAGTAATTTAGAAGGTGACACGTGGTAGGGAAAGGTGAAGGTGCGGGAGTGCGGAGGAAATGTTACAAAATTTCCTTTGGTGAAATAAGATTAAAATATGAAAGGAGGAACACAAGCCCATGGTGAATCAGCGATAGACACGTGTCAAGGATAGAGGCGAGAGGTGTGGGTCCATGGAGGAAAAGTGAAAAATTTTCCTTTTTCCCAAAAAATATGGAAATGTGCAAAATGAAACTACGATTCCAATGGGGCCCACCTTGGGACATGTGTCAAGCTCGGAGAGGCGGAGAAAATTGTCAAATTTTTACTTTTTTCCAAAAGTGTTGAAAAGTCAAAAAGATCCTAAACCCATTTCCAATCGCATTTTGACACTTGGGGCTCATATTAAAGGAGACGGGAAAATTGGCGACAACTATACATCTTGACATTTTTCTTGCCATTTTTGCTCTAGGAAGTGTGGAAATGCGTATTTTGCATTGATTTTCACCAATTTTTTGTGGATTCATGTCATTTTGGCCGCATGATTCAAGTCAATCATGCGGAGGGTCAATTTGTAGATCCAAGGCACATTTCAAAATGCTTTTGCTCTAGTTTGTGCAAAACGTGAAATATCAAATCCAAATTGTAGAGAAAAGTTGTAGAATGGAAATTTGAAGGGGAAAAGGATGAAATGATAGAAGAGGAAGATGCTACATGTTCCAAAAGAAGAATACATGCTCCCATGACAAGAAATGATGAAAAATTGTAATAATTTGCTTTTTTGCATGCCTGACATCTCCTCCTCGCAAAATTGGTTAAATGTCACTTTTAGAAAATCATGATGGAATTTTGTAACAAACTAAGATGCCATGGGATATTATTTTCTTGGGAAAGAAGGATCAAATGTAAAAATGATATATAATGCATTTTTTTAACATGCAAAGGGTTGGGAAATTGAAAATCATGAGCAAATTTTGAGAGAAGCTCATCTTTTGATAAACCTCCAAAAAACATGGTAAATGTCTTACGTGTGAGATCTTCATTCATGTTGAGTTGGTTACAAGTGTATAGCCATCACACATCTCGAGATTGTTCTGAAACTCTCCCCGCTGATGAATCTAACAAGATTTTGAATTGATCTATGTTATTTTGGGAAATATGATGTTTGTTATCATGTTTAAACGTCTCAAACAATTTTCCTTGTTCTTGTTGCAATCTTGCATTGAAATTTTAGGAATCACACAGATCTCATCCTTATTGATTGTTTAGTGGCATTTTTAATTTCATTTTTCTGAAGAGATTTCATCGGCATTGAAAATAAGAAGTTTAAAATCACTTCACCTTCATTTTGTTGACAAAGATTGCTTATAAGCCTTTAGGGGTACCTTAGGTGTGATTTGATCGAGAGATTTTGATGTTCAATTGGGTCCTTTAACTCAAGATTTTTGTTGAGGTCTCAAAGATTGTGTGAAGAGTGCAATCCTTGGCCTCCATTTATGCATCTCTTCTAGTTGAAAGAACATCCGACTATTTTGAATCATTTTATCGATAATTGTTCAAATGTTGTAGAGGTTGTCAAAGAGTTGGCATAGTCAAGTTTGTCTTGTCAATATCCCACCAAAAATCATTCTAAACAACTAATCCTACCCCCATAGTACCCTTGTTTTGACCTGTATACCCACAAAAGATCAAAATCCACTTGCTAAAGTATGTAGAACAGATCAGGATTTCAAAATGTCTTTAATAACGCTTTCCTTACATTGAATTTTTTTCCATAATCTAGAAGTGACAACTTGTGAAAGTTACATTTGGAATGTTGATCATATTTTCTCAAGGCTCCTTCATACTATTTGCACAAATTGAGGGATATCTTCATCTCCTTTATCATTTGAGGGTTACAAAATAGGTCCTCTTACCTTGGTGAAAGGCATAACATAAAACAGTTAAGACAAGATCAAGTTCTATTTGAGTGCTATCCATCTCTCCACAAATCTAAGTACCAGTTAGATCACATCCCGGCTACAAAATGACATACATCATGATCTATCTGTCTTTAATCTTCATGAAATATCCGTGATGTTGCTCGAGACTAAAAGGAGAACAAATTTTGGTACCAGCACGAGTAAGATGTAAAGTGCCAAGTGTCATTGTAGTATATAAAGACATGTAACTATTATCGCATTCACTCCAAAAGACCAAGTGAATGCACATGTGTAAATATAAAATAGTTTGACATATTAATTATCTATCTATCATGGAAAACAAAGTGTATATATAAGTATAATAATCCAACAAGAGTAAGTGCAACCGAGTTATGAAATATGCAATGTATAATTTTAATGGAATGGTATGCAATGTGAATGGGATAGGAGAAGCACACCTCACAATAGGTGTGTATGAATATGAGATGAAGTTCATTTACAGAAATACCCCTCAACAATAAATAATGAACCATAGAACAAGAGTGAAACATCGGGAAATGGTTTGAAAAATGTGCACTATAAAGATAGATCATGAAGCATAACAATTGAAAATTTAATTTGATGAGGTTATTTGTAGATTTAGACCCTCAAAATTAAAGTATGAACTGTGGAACTAGAGTGTGCCATAGGGTAATGGTTTTAAAATGTGATCTAGAAAGATAGATTGTGAAGCATAGAATGTGAAAAGATAATGTGGCGATCTTCATTTGAATTAGACCATCAACATTCAAGTATGAACCGTGGAACTAGATTGTGTCATAGGGTAGCGAGGATACAAGTTTGTATATTAATTTATATAAGAGAGATGAGAAAGAGCAGATGTGAAGCACATAGCGTAATTTGTATGCATAGATATTAGAAAGAATTGGTAATGATTGAAGGGGGTGTAAATGTAATGCCCCCAAGTGAATTATGAGGAGTATGATATCTAATGAGGGTGGAGGGAAAGGATCCTTCACCCGATGTCTAAGGAGATAAAGGCATGTGACAATGCTCTAAGATTGTTGGTGTATGAAAATGAATATGTATATGTGAAGGAAACCTATGTGGTGAAAGAGGTGGTGAACACCTATGTGAAGTAGACCTATGAGGTGGAGGAGGTGATGAGCACCTATGTGAAGAATACCTATGAGGTGAAGGAGGTGATGAGAACCTATGTGAAGAAGACCTATGAGGTGAAGGAGGTGATGAGCACCTATGTGAAGAATACTATGAGGTGAAGGAGGGGATGCATACCTATATGAAGGGGTTTCCATAGTAGGGGACTTATACCGATAAGATGGACTAGTGGATCCATGAGGATGACAACGTTTTGATGTAGGACGTGTGTTAATAGGAGAATTAGGTGATGATTGTGCCTTACATTTGAGTGGCCTGGAGGCCTAGATAGTGTAGCTGGTGTAATAATGTCATCAAAAGGAGGTATTGGTCTTGGTGTGCATGGTGGAACACCTGAAATAATGATGAATTGTTTCTTGTGTATAAACTTGATACATATCTAATTCATGGATGGAATAGCTTGAGAAATGCAAAGCCAACGGAGGCTTAAGATCATGTAACAACCTTTGATTGAATATGTTATAATGAATGGAACAAGCATGGTAAGAGTTTAAAATTCAATGGGAAGCATAATATAACCAAAAGAATTAGGAACCAAATATGAAATAGTAGAAATTGGACATTTGATAGCCATAAGAAGTGTTATAAAGCACACACTAATAAGATACTCCAGATATATCATGGTATTATTGACATGATATGGTGATAGAACTAACGATGTGTAATAAATCAAAAGAAAATGTTGGATGATAATCATGATCATAAAATGTAATAGCAAATGGTGATGTATAAGCAGAAATGAAAATAAAATCACGGGACCCCGATGAAGGAGGGGTAGAATACATTATTTATGATTAACATAAGAGTTAGAATCTTGTGTCTCATGCTTAGGTAAAGGATCTTTTAATATTTTTTGGATTTTTGTTTTCATTTACCAACATAGAAGTAGATGTTGTATGGAGATCAATTTAGTTATTACTAATGATATATTCAATGAACTTCGTAAGGTTGAAGCGAAGATCCCGTAAATGACTAATGCATTGATGATAGTCACAATTAATGTTTTGTTCATAATTTTGGCCATGAGGACAAGATGGAAAAATATTGAGTGGTGGTAGAAGAGGTGATTAGACTAATTTTGAGTTGAAGCAATAGAAATCAAGGCGGATATGGTAATTTATTGAAATTACACTTTGGAGGTTTCCATTGAATCTTTTCGGAGGAGATACAGTATTCACGGTTTCCTTTTCTTCAATAGGATTGGGAGATGGCTTGAATATTGATTTATATTAAAACCTATTAGTTTACACAAAATCACGCACTTTGGTACATTTTTAAGTCCTAAAAACATGCTAGCATTCATAAGATTCCTAAGTAAGGAAACTAGTAATTTATTATCGTCTTTGACCTTTTTTATTTTCTTCTAGTCTTTTATTTTTTCTTGTACACAATGTATCCCAAGTGGTAATTTACTTGTTTATATTTTATGGCTTCGAGACACCAATGCCAAACTAGGAAGTAGTGCATAGGTGCTCTTGTCCCCTCTCGAGTGTGCTTGACCCTTTCTCACCTTACTCACACTTTTTGGGTATCTTTTATCTTTTGGGAATATTTTCACTTACGGTTCGTACTTTCAGTTGTCGATTATGAAACTCAAGCAAGGGAATCATATAAATGCATATTTATGTGTTCAAAATAAAGGACCTAGCACTAAGCATACTTACTCTCGGCTAAGATTGCAAAGACACATAAAGAACTCAAAGGCATCCATATAACATCCATACAAGGGACAAGGGACCACATTTTGTGTATACATTGCATAAGAAGGGAATTTCATTCTATTCCATACACACATTTTCTTATTCTAGAAAATCTATCCCGATAACTAGTGCATCTTGCATAAGGGAATACTAGAACATAATTTGTACACACACTCATGAGAACTACATGGATTTTAAGATGTAGTGTACTCCTTGATTGTAAGTTCACTCTTTTAGGTGACCTTGCTAAAGGTCAATCGAATTGTCATATTGCATATTTATTTTTGGATTGTATTTAGTTTTATGGGTTCTGTAGGTGAACATCTATTTTTAGGTTAGAGGTATTTTCGGTGACCATAGTGCGAAAAATTATTCTCTCTCTCTCTTGTGCATAAGGTTTCATACTTTACTTACTTATTGCTTGTGTTATATTGTATCTAACAATTTTTTTATCATAGTTTACATTACATGTTACTCTGTGCTTGGGGTTTAATAAAACTATTATTGTTAAATCGTTTGGTGAACCCAATGTGAATAATACCAGATCCTTAATTTTATTCTCTTGTGCCTAGTAAAATTCCTCAAATTTATTTTCATGATTTATTTCAAATGCATCCCAATTATGAATTTGTTCTCAAAAATCCCTCAACACTATGTATCTCTCTCACAATATTTGTCCCACTTAGGTTATTGTACTTTTGATAGTCTATCTAACGAATCTATTGTTCATAATCCTCCATCCAATAAACCTATCCTAGAGTCCATTTAAGCTTTACATTCTTTATTTCAAGACAAAATTTAAGATATGGAAAAATATTACATCTCTTAAATTTGAAATCCAACATCTCAAGGATGCTTCTCAATATCATGCTACTTCTCCTTCTACATCTCATTCTCCTCATCCTAATTCTATGTCTTCTACATGTGCTCATATCAGTCAGCCTCAAGTCTTAAAACTCCATGCACCTCTTATGTTTGATCACAATGTTAAGAAAAATGATATTGTTCCTCAGCTCCTCACTCATTAATTGATCAATTTTTGATCTACTCATTACTATCCTCCTTATTAGATTGTGAAATACAAGGTCATTATTATTTTAATTCTCATCGAATCAATGGACATAATGATAATGATTGTTATGCTATAAAATGAAAAATTATCCACCTTAAGCATTATAGTCTCATTAAATTTACACAATCTTATCATACATGTTCATCTCCACTTAATACATCCCACTTTGGGTTCTTATATATTATTTATCTATGTCTAATCAGCATCATGTGATCATTAATAATTTTCCTTATATAGTAATTCAAGATCCAAATAAGAAAATTCCTCTACAAATTATTCTAACACCTCCTTCTCATAAGTCTTCTTCAAGCGTTACCGATTCCCAATAGAAAACCACTCAATAAGCAAGAAACGAAAATTCCTAGATATCCTCTTTCGACTTCCTCCTTTTAACCCAAAATCAACCCTAGTTCGACTCTTTCTTCTATCTACCATTGTGATGAAAATATGATTTCTTATAATACATTTCAAGCCACGTCACCATCACAATTTATTTCTTTCATTATCTCATAGCTCTCAATCATCATCACACTTGGGGGAATAATGCTTACTTCCCACCTCCTAGCATCATGAGGTGTCTATAATTTCCACTCCAATGTTATGTGCTTCATGCTTCCTATTTATAATAAATCTTATAAAACATGATCGTTATTAATGTTCCATATATAGTAAGTCAAGATCCAAATAAGAAACTTCCTCTAGAAATCATTCCAACACCCCCTTCTCTCAAGTCTTCAACGACGTTACAAATTCCTAATAAGCAACCACTCATTAAACAAGACCAAAAAATATAGATATCCTCTTTTGATTTCCTCCTTTTAACCCAAAATCCAACCTCTTGCTCCTACATACCATTGTGATGACAATATGATTTCTTATGATACATTTAAATCCCTGCCACCATAGAAATGTATTTCTTTCATTATCAAATATCTTTCAATGATCGTCACATTTGGGGGAATCATAATTACTTTCCCCCTCCTAGCATCATCAGGTTTCTATCATTTCTACTTGTACACTATGTGCTTCATGCTTCCTATTTCTAATAAATATTACACAATGTGATACACATATTATATTGTCATTACACTATGATGCACTCTAGCTACACAGTTCATACTCATTGTTGAGGGTCTGAATCTAAGATGAACCTCACATCATTCACACTTCATGCTCTATACTTCATGATACATATTTATAGCATCTCACTTTATCAAACCATTTCCCGATGATGTAATCTTTTCTATGGTCCATTCTTTATTATTGAGGGTATTTTATAAATTAATCTCATATCAAAATCATCCACATCCATTAGGGGGCACGTTGCTCCTCTCAAATTCACATTACATACCATTCAATCTCACTCATACACAACATACAACATATATTTGTTGCACTTATTCTTGCATTCTTATGTTTACGGGTACACATTGTTTTCCATGCTAGACAAATACTTATTATGTCAATATACTTTCTATATACATATGTGCATTCACTTGGTGTTAAGGAGTGAATATAGATCACTTATAGGTTTTCACATGTGGAAATGATGTTTGTAATTATACCTTTACCAATCCCACTAAGGTTCTGGGGGCATCTACATTTACTAATCTTACACATAACAAGTGTTATTGTTCCATTGTTTACTAATTATTCTTTCTAACACATTCCTTTCTTTTGATCTATATGTGTTTTGACATAATTTTTATCTTTCTAACATGATAATTGGTGCTTCATGCACAAAATCTTCCTTGTAGGAATATCTCTGCCACCATGTTTTTCTATTACACTTTACTTGACACATTTTTCCATTGTATGCTCTTGTTTATAGCCTATGCCCTATGTATTGTTTGATCACTAATTTTATAACTTAGTCCTCTTCAACCCTTGGTAAAATCATATAAGTTTTTCCCACTTTGTGGCCAAAAATATTTTAAAACGTGACTAGTAAATAAATATTTAAAAAAATTATGAAACTTAAAAGAAATAAGGTAAATCACGGATTCCACTGCACCATAATATATTTAAGCTCTTAAAAAAACATGTTTGGTCATTTTATATGTGTTTGGTAAAGGTTTGGTTATCGACATATTTGGTTGAAATTAGAAAAACTACAAAAATGTGGGACACAATTAAACGCTTTGAACCAGCGATTGTCTTGCGACATTGTGAGAAATGTCCCATGTATGAAACTTGTTTTTCACGGTATATCTTGTGTACTTTCTTGATTACATTGTCTTCCATTACATGCTTTCTACTTTTTCTACTAACACATGTATCTAGAAACTTTTTTACATGTGTCTTGGTTTTTACAGGCACATCCCTTCTCCCTGTAGGATACAATTGAGATCAGCATCGGGGCCTCTCTTTTGGGTCACACACTCATACCCATGTTGCATAAAACCCAAAAGAGGGGACATATATTGGGTGAAAAAATGACCCCATACACTAGCTCATAAATATAGTTAATATATTCACAATATGGAATCAACACAGGATATAGTTATAGAAATGACCCAAAATCTGACTTGGGTCCTCAATTTAGTGTAGATAACAACACCTAGATTTAGACACTAGCACCTGGGTGCTCTTAACCACCACAGGTTCCTATGTCCTGGAGGACAATACACCTATTTTCTCATATCAACGCATTTCTCTTTAGTTCATAGAGAAAATTTTACATTATAGGAACATTCCTCCAAAAACATAATTCATTATATCTCCATTTGAATCGGGAATGCTTAGAAAAAATTGTAACTAATTCGGGACAACAAGAACAAATCGGGGACACACCATCTATAGTGGTTTTTTTGGGAAGATTCATGGACAAAGAGTAAGACTAGAACTCTGTCCTTAACACTTGTTCTTTGGCATGAGATCACCTAAAAAGTTCATACTTGGCTTGAGATGACCAAAAAAATTGTACTCTACATTGAGATCACCCAAAATCCTTGTACTTATTATGAGATCACCCAAAAACTCACACTTGGCATCTCACAAAAAAATTCCTCTTGGTGAGAGATCACCCGAGAAAAATTTCTCTTTAGAGCATTTTTATGAAATCTTTATATCTGTTTACACTCGTACATATTATGTGCATAATTTCCTTTTACATACTTATGCACACTTTTATTTGATTTATCATATACATGATTTTGACTACTCTTTCGCTCTTCTTTTGTAGGTCTGTCAATAATATACAACAACAAGAATTTTTTCATCAACAAAACAACACAATACAATGCATAGAATTCACCCCTATAGTCACTTTCTCTTCCTAGTTTCAACGCTTCATAATTGCATCATTCCACGCTTCACTCGTCTACTTGCACGCATTACGTTTCACACTCTACATGGTTATTAGGTAAATATCTCTTATCTACTTTATGTTATCTAGTTTTCACTCAACAACATAAAGTGGGAGAAAATGTAGACATGGTGTCATGTAGTTGGGTACATTTTAGGTCTTAAACACATGCTAGCATTCATATGATTCCTAAGCAAGAAAACTATTAATTTATGACTATATTTGTCCTTTTTATTTGCTTCTTGTCTTGGATTTGGTATTTTAAACTCTATAGCCAAGCAAATATTTTACTTAGTTATATTTTATGGCTTTAGACACTAGAACCCATCTAGAAAATTATCACCCAGACACTTGTGTCCCCTGCGGCGCCCCTGACCCTTTCTCACCTTACTCACTCCTTTTTGGTCTCTTGTATCTTTTTGTCATCTTTTTACCTATGGGTTGGCCTACAAGTTTTGATTACGAAATTAAATCAAAAGAATCATATAAATATATAATTATGTGTTCAAGATAAAGGAAAAAGCACTAAGCATACTTACTATCTCCTATGCTTACATCCAAAGGTATCCAAGGGACTCAAAGGCATCCACCTAACATCCATACAAGGGACAAGGGATAAATTTTTCTACATACAATGCATAAGAAGGTGATTTTATTATATTCCATACACACATTTGCATATTTTAGCAAATCTATCCCACTATCTAGTGCATCTTAGACAAGGGAATAATAGAGAAAAATTATACACACACTCACAAGAAGTACATGTATTCAAAGATGTAGTGTAGTGCTCGGTTGTAAGTTCACTTTGTCAAGTGACCATTGGGGTCAGTCAAACTCACCATATTGCATCTTTACTTTTTATATTTGATGTAGTTTTGTGGGTTTTACATGTGAACATCAATTTTGGAGGTTACATGTATTTTTGACAACGATGTGTGATATATAGGTGATCAAAAAAATTATTTGTGACACTTTTGCAACACAATAAAAATAAGGTTCTGGATATTTTCGATTGTCACGGGTTCCCTATAGCGAGACTCCGATTGCCTAGCTAACCTTGACCCATTATAGCACCCATGTCCATCCTTTTTCCTGACCTTCATAATTTATTTTGAGCATTGACGACACATATCACCTCTTGTTCAATACTTCTCCTAGTTTGTATCACTTCTAGATAAAGCATAAATTAGCTTAGTCCTCTCTCTCCTATGCTTAGGGTTTCATTCTTTACTTTATTATTTATTGTTTCATATTACATCTAACATTTCTATATCATTTTTACTTTCGGTTACTCTAAAATTGGGGTTTAATAAATTTTTTTGTTAAATCGAATAAGATGAAGGACAATCATTATACTTGAGTTTTCCCATAGAAAGTAGTTTCAATTCGTGAATTTTAAGTTTATGGCATAATTGATTAAATGAAGGAGATTCTCAAACATAACACTCTCTTGTAGTGGCGGTAAGAGGATTTTAAAAATAAATCTTGTAGTTATGAATCAACAAGCACATTGGTCATTTTAGCTAGATTGTTCTTATAATGTAATACATAATTTTCTATATGTTCATTAGATTTTTTTAATTTGTGTCGTTTGTACATAAGAGATCTTAGTGCCAATATTGATTGAAAAATAAGAAAGAAAATAATTGGATAAATGTGTAAAATAAGTTCCTGAATGAACAAGTAGATCATAAAACCAAGGCATGGTGTAATCTTGAAGACTCCTTGAAATAGATTACATAGTAAAGTATGATCATTGGGTGTAATCTAAACATGCCACATGAAAGGCTCGAGAGATGTTATTTACGGTCACCATTTCCATTAAAAGTGGGTAGTTTGGGAGTGAAAAAAATTGAGAGGAAGTGGATGTGCATAATTGCATTGCATAACAAGTATGCAAAAGTAAGGAGTAGTCAAGATATGGAGAGGAGTGTGAAGTAGCTGCTTTGAAGTTGTGACAGTTTGCACTTGTAGATCCTAATATAGAGAAGCTAGGTCTTGTGTACTAGAAGGATATGTTTTCCAAGTGTGAGACATAAGAGGTGTAGCGAAATGGTTGGTAGGAGTATAAAAAGATATGGGAACACTATAAGTAGGTGGAATGATAAAAAGAAGGTTGTGTTGCAATAGGGATGGAAGAAATATTAGAGGTCGAGTGTAGACACTAAATCAAACACTTTGGGTATCTATCTACCCAGATCACATAATACTATTCATATGATTCGTAAGCAAGAAAAGTATTTAGTTAATCACTATCTTTGGGAATATTTGCTTCTTTTTTATTGCTTTTGTTGATCTTATAGTCCTATCCCAATTTTCTTTTCATACTTCGACATTTCTAACTTTGGACACTACCACCCATCTAGGGACGCTTAGCGTTAGGTGCCCCATTCCCTCTAGGAATTCCCTACCTCTTTGTATTTTTATCACATCTTTTTGGTCCTTTCTAGCCGTTTGGGCATCTTATTTTCTTTATATTCATCATTTTCAAGGTTGATTACAAAATTCAAGCAAGGTAATCATATAAATATAAAGTTATGTGACCATAACAAATTACCAAACACTAAGTATAAGGTATCACCACCTAAGGTTAAATCCAAAGGAATTATCGGGAGAATTTAAGTGTCCATATAGCATCCACACAAGGGAAAGGGATTTGCATTTTCTACATACACTTCATAGGAGAGGAAGTTTGTTCTTTTATGCACACATCTATTTAGACTTTCTACATCTAGCTATTACTCACTATTAAGTTTGAAAACACACAAGAGCCACCTAGGGAATTGTTTTAAGGCACACACACACATAACTACATTGGGTCTTATATGTAGTGCAACACTCCATCGTAAGTTCACTTGTTTGATGGACAAGGAAATTTCAACCCTTAATTTGTATTATTTTATTTTTGGGATTTGATGCGCTTTTGGGCTTTGGCGAGTCATTTTTCATTGCAAGTGACAAGAAACATCGTAGACTTGAAACGACATACTAGTGACAAGCAATGAAGGAAAACCAATACCTCACAACCCTCAAAGTTGGTTTTCTGAGGTTCTAAGTAGTCATAGGTTCCCATAATAGGTTTGCGCAGTACTACTCGTAAGCACCCCGACCCACTCTAGTTAACCTACTTCAAGAGGATCTTATGGTCACACAATTTTCTAAGGTTCGAGTGCAAAACTTCACTCCTTTTGTTTATTAGTTCATCACTTGACCACAACCTAGGATTATTTGCAAAGAAAATGACTAAGTATTTTATCCCTTTATTTGCAACTAGGGTTCTATACCTTTTAGCTTAATTTTCTTGAGTCAATTTTTTTACATCATTGCATATATTTGGCGTTGTTACATAATTAGTACTAAGCATCTATTTAATTCAGTATTTTCTTAATCATTTAGCAAACCCAACCTATTTTAACACCTTTTAGGTATTTATTTCATTGTTTCATGCATTTTTTCTAAGTCCCTCTCATCATGGATATTTCTATTCATGATTTCTTGTCACATCAACCTTGAATTAAGAGCTAAAATCTTTAATCTCTTTAGTACTACTTGTGTTCCTTATGATATTCATCCCGGATGTAATGTATAACACATTTGTAGATGCATTTTATCAACACATTAATTTTCCATCTAATTCTCATGTTGATCTTGTTCTTCTTGACAATGATCCACCTTTATGCATCATCATTCACATAAACAATGTGGGTGTTAACGAACTATTATCGACAATGGATCTGAGCTTAATATGTGCATTTCATCATTCATTGATGTTATTGGACTTTCATATGCTAATGTTAGTCTTTCATCCATTTCTCTTCATGCATATGATGGTTCCATTCATCCATGCATAGGCCATATCACTTTACCTATCATTGTTGGACCAAAAGTCATTCCTTCTATTTTCTTTATCATTGACTTCCGATTCAATATAATTTCTTACTTGGTAGGCCATTACTTCATGCCATGTAAGAAGTATCTTATACATTGCATTGATGCATTAAATTCTTATACGAGGATGTAGAATATATAGTCTTAGGTGATTGTGAACCATTCAAATATTACAACCTTGATCCGAGCACTACACTCCCTACTACAACATCAATTACTACTAATGACCCACAACCCATGGATTCTTTAGCTCACTTTCCACCACTTGAAGGTGTTATTTGCATGTTAGACATTTTCCCATCCACATCATTTCCCCCTCTTACTTCTACAAATGCTATGGTACTTTATTAGGGGCCTATCCATACATCGAGACACCATTCCATCTACTTCACTTTCTCATGTGCAACCACCATTAGCATGTTCTCCTTTTACATGTAAAATTTTCATGAATGATTCTTATTGGGAACATATTCCATTTGATCCTACTTACTCTGATATTGTATGCACACATAATGGCAGCTCGGTTCAAATTCTCATTGGATGATCCCATCCCTTAGCCTCATTCTCTTCATATTTGTAATGGATATGTTCATATTAATACTGCCTACGGTATTCATTTATTCCATATTTTAGTCCTTCTTGTACACACTTCTTTTATTTCTCCTTTGGCATTTGGGAAATCTTGGCTTGACTATATTGAGGAAAACTTAGATCTTGATCATATTTACATCTCATTTCCATGTCTTTCATCCGTGTTTTCATTTGCCATGATTCCTTCCTTTTCTATTCAAAAATATTATACGTTGGTATGCACATTATTGTCTAATACCTCCTTTCAATGTTAAAGAATGCACAATGGGCATGTACAACCTTCTCCGTAATGGATCCTTATGTGATCAACCGGATACTAATTCTTATCAAGTCTACGATGTTTCTCCATTTGGCCTTGATCATAAAAATGATGACCTCGTAGATGATATTACATGATATTTTTCATAAACAAACACTTGGGGGTATAATTCTTACCCTCCTCCTTATATCTTTCTTAGATGTATTACACACACTACACTTTGCGTCTATCCTCTCACACACAATGATGTACACATCTTGATACACACATGTATCATCATTATGCGATGACGCACTCTCTCTGCTATGGTCCAAACTTGACTATTGAGGGAATCCTATACACACGAACCTCACATTGTGCACACTTCACAAATAACTCATTCATCACATATATTTCTCGCATCCTATGTTAAACATCATACACACTACACATTTCACACTCGGTGAATTCACGACATATGTTTCTAGAATTTACTTTTTCATGTTGTGCTCATTACCTTATGACACACTCTAGTTAAATGATTCATACTTGACCGTTGTTGGTTTCAATCTAAAATGAAACTCACCACACTCACTCACTTGCTTGCTCGCTTACACACTCTCTATGATCTATGATTTCATGTTCAAATATTTCTAGCACATAATTAAAACCATTTACCGATGACACACTCTTGTTCTACGTTTAATTCTTGATTGTTTAGGGGGATTTTTAAATGAACGTCATCACATGTATACTCATCCACATTCTCTCGGGGTCACGATGCTCTATCATTCACTTTGAATTCCATTCCATTATCATCCATAACATATTTCATATCTTTTCATATTTATTCTTAATTTCATTTATTCATTACATATACACTCTATTACACTTGCTAGTAATATATTTTGTATGTCATTATCTTTCTATACACACATACGTGTTCACTTTCCTTCTAGTTTTGATTGAAATATTTACATAGATCTTTACACGTAGCATGGATACTTGGTGAAGTACCTCATACCAGTCCCCACAAGGACTCGAGGGAATCCATTTTCATACACTACATGTGTTATTATTTCATTTTCATAACACATTCTTTGTATCATATTATACACGCTTTGACAAACTATTTATCTTTCTAACATGGTAATGGGTTCTTCATGTGTAACATTTTCTTTGCATGTCTATTTGCTTCTATGGATGTTTGTTACATTTCTTGTTATTTTCTTCCATTTCTTATCATTGTTTTACATTATTTGTAGGATTTTCCCTTTTTCATGTGTTTACATTGTCTACTTTTGGCTATATCGGCATTGTATGTCTTGTGACATTGTGAGTGATGTCCCATTTTTCATAGTCTACGTTGTTTCCATTATTTGTCTATTTACATATTAACTTACACATTGTCTTCTACATGCCTGTTTATCTTTTTGCAAACTACTTTGTTTGCATGTGATTTGGTTTCTACCAAGCACACTCCCTCCCTGCATGGCATCGGTTTCAAAACAATGGTTTGTCCTCCTTTGGGCCACATCTGCTCAAAAAAAAATTGCACCCAAAACAAGGGGGCTTCTATTTTTGAGCAAGTCACCACATACAATATTTTATATTCATACTACAATACAATTTAGAACAAATTCATTGCAGACTCTAGTATCAAAGCAACAACGTGGATCATGACTTTGGTCATCAACACAACAAATCAATAGTGCCCCGACCCTTCTTAGAAGTTTTTGACTAGGGGAAGTTTGACATAATATTTCATTTCAACACATTTTTGGTAGTATACACAAAGTGGATTTGATAGGATAGGCGGTCTTTTAGCACTCTATATGCAAGCACTACACCTTTTCTACTTTTGAATTGGGTCAAATTTGTTTGAAATGGATCATATTTTTACACACCATCTGCAATGGTGTTCACACTTCATGAATTAGTTAAAGGTTGGAGGATGATACCATTCTTTTCTCCTATACATCTCCCCTTCTTGGCATCGAGATCACGTAAAAACTCACACCCAACGCCATTTGGGGTGAGATTGCCAAAAAAACTCATTTTTCTATAACATCTTTAGGATCCCTTCTACACCCTCTTACTCATCATGGATAAGGTTCACATGTTCATTTTTCATTGAATTGTATACTTTCATAAAAAATTACACATTTTGATCATATATATGTATATTTGACTACTTGTTCATTCTTCTCTTTTGCAGTCCATCCTTATGGGAAGCGGTAGTGACATCATGATACATCATCACACATCAATAAAAAAATCAAGTGACATCAAAAACATGTACAATCATGAAATATACACATACGCTCTCATGCTAGGGTCATTATCATCATCATTACTTATTTTTCACTTGCTCTTCTCTAGCTTTCATGCTTAAATTTTTATCACTCCATGCTTTTTCTTATTTCTCAATAGGATTTTCACCATCGATCTACCACGGGTATCATGTACACATATCTTATCTACTTTATGTTATCAAGAATTATTTCAAATACATAAATTGGGGTCAAATGTAGACACTAAATAACGCACTTTGTGTATCTATCTAGACTCGATCACATACTACTATTTATATGATTCCTAAGAAAGAAAAGTACTAATGAACCCTTTGTCTTTGGCCATCTTTTCTTACTTTCGATTTCTTTTGTTGTTCTTACACTCCTTATAGCCCATTCGGTCTTTTCATACTTCAACATTTCTCACTGGGACAACAACACTGAGCATGGACAACAACGTCACGTGCCCTTGTCCCCTTTGGGTGCTTGAACTTCTTTGTGTTATTCTCACATATTTTGGGTCCTTTCTAGCCATTTGGGCATCTTATTTTCTTGGTTGTTGGCCTTTCACGGTTAATTATGAAATTCAAGAAAGGGATTCATATATATATATATATATAAATCTATATGGCCATAATAAACGACTAAAATCAAGAATTAGCCATCACCACCTAATGTTGCATCAAGGCATTATCAAGAGCATTCCAAAGCATCCATCTAGCATCCACACAAGGGAAAGGTATTGTATTTTTTGCATACACTTCACAAGAGGGAATTTCAATATTTCATGGACACATCCATTTACACTTTCTTCATTTATATATTGCTTTCTATCAAGTTTGATATGCACAACATCTATATAGGGCACAATTTTGGCACACAAACACACACACACACAAAAACATAGAACTACATTGGGTCTAAGATGTAATGTAGCACTTAGTCTTAAGTTCACTTGTTTGATAGCAGAGGATATTTCAACCCCTCATTTTCATTATTTGGGATTTGATGCGCTTTTAGGGTTTTCGAGTCATGTCTTCACTGCATGTTATAGGTGACATCTACGAACTTGATGTGACATACTAGCAATAGGAAGTGAAGGAAAAAAATACCTAACAACCGTCTAAATTTTCTTTTTGAGGTTACGAGAAGTCATAGGTGCCCAAAATAGGTTTGTAGTGCACGAGGCACCATTGACCTAATCCGGGTGCTCCATTCCTAGAAGATCTTACGGTCACACAATTTTTTGAGGTTTGGTGTGACATATTGTTCCTTCTGTTTATCATTTCATCACTTTGGCAAATCCTATGATTATATATGAATTAGCTAAGTTTTCTATCCCTTAATTTTCATCTAGGGTTTCATACCTTTTAGCTTAATTTACTTGGGTCAATTTTTTTACTTCATTGCATATATTTAGGAATGTTACATAATTAATTTTACGAATGTTTAATTCAATATTTGATTAATCACTTGAAGGATTAAGCTCAGCTATATTAGTGGCCTCATCATGAAAAATAATAAAAGCATATCTAGGTCTTACGGATGTTCATCAAGATGAGAATTGAGATCACACAAGTCTTCATTAGTAAAGGATGGATAAATTATAGCCATGTTAAGAAGAGGATAATATGCCTAAAAGCTAGGTTGAGTTCAAGCGATGGGCTCACTAGATGATATAATTTCATTTGAATTAATTAAATATAATATTGCAAAGTCACATATGATAAGAAATGATAAAATACAGATTCGATACAAGTAATCTAATATTTAATATTTCAAACCCTAAACAAGATAAGGAAAAAGAAGACTTAGTTGATTTACACTCGGCTTAAGACTAATTTGAATTCAATAAAGTGATAGATAGACTATGTAGATTTTTGTTGTTGTACATAGTAAATTATGAAAGGAAAGGATGAAACCGGACATGGGCGCTGGGATAGGGAAAGGGTGCATGGGTGCATGACACCTCTTCCGGGGTCCCATTGACTACATGTGAGCTCATGATCGATTTTTGAAGTGTTGCAAGATTATTGCAATTACTTCATGTTGGCCACCTGATATTCACACAATGATCACCGAGGGTTCCCGTAACCTACACAATAGATATCACCTATAAAATCTCACAAACTAGATCAAACCCAAAAATTAAAGATACAAAATGGGAGTAAGATGACCACAAGTCGATCACCCAATAGAGTGAATTTACAATCAATCACCACACTAATTATTAGACTCCATGTATTTATTCTAAGTAAGTGTAATAATTATGCCTAGGATGCCCTTTTGCAAGTGCACTTTATAGCTAGATGTAGAAAATGTAAATATAATGTGTGGATGGATAAATGAACTTTCCCTTCCTATGTAATGTATATGCAAAATAATCGTAACGTTTCCCTTAATTTAATGCCCAATGGATGATTTGAAGAGTTTTAGGTGCATTTTGGATGCAATCTTAGGTGATAATAATGCTTAGAGCTTGATCCTTTATTTTAAACACATAACTATGTATTTATATGATTCCCTTGTTTGAATTTCATAATTGACAATTGGAAGGCTAAATCATAAGAGAAAAATATACCTAAAAGATAAAAGAAACCAAAAAGAAGAGAGTAACGTGAAAAGAATTTAGGGAGCCAAGAGGGGACAAGGGTACATGAGCACTATTGTGTTGGTTGGTTCTTGGTATCTCGATCCATAAAAGATATATAATTAAAATACTAACTCGGTTTTGGGTATGGAGACCAAATAGAAAATAAAATAAAATATAAGAGGACAAATACGGTCATCAATTACTAGTTTTCTTGCTTAGAAATTATATGAATGCTAGTATGTGTTTATGACCTAGAAATGTACCCAAGTTCGTGATTTTGGGTCTATAATCATGTTAATTTCTCAAATTATCCACAACCACATAATTTCTATCATCATGTGAGTCTATCTAATCCACCATGGTTTCCCACTCATCATTCCCTTTGGTCACATATACTCCACTTATCACACAATCTATCACCGCACCTATGGTACACAAGTGTTCACTCATTACATCATCTATTCCAAATCCATCTTCCATGTTCAACTCTCAATCCCTTCATCATAAAACATTTAATTACCATTCTTTCTCACAACACCTCTATTACATCATATACCATCTATTATGGTTGTTTATGAGCCACTTGATTTTGATCCCTAGCATTAATATCTCCACAGTCTTTCATCTCCTTCTCACAAGTCACCTCCACATGCTACCTGTTATCTAAATTTTTCCCGGTAAAATTGATCAAACACGACCCCGCACAAGAGAAAATCAAAGGGTTAATTCAGTCACACAAGCTCACATTCAAATCCAATAGTCAAGGGGGTAGGTGGGCTCTACAATGGAGGAGTAGGGTCGATGAAGGATCAAACAATGTCAAAGGAGGCCAGAGGCTCTCAGGAGGAAAATGGGGAAAGGCTCAAAGTTTTCAGACTTCACATATGATTCAGAGCGGGCCCAAATTGGTTAAGTATAAAAGGATGGTGGAAGCCTCCACGTGTCTCAATGGCACACCTTCAAGGGTTGAAGCTAAGGGTGGTTCCCAAATGAGTGCAAAGCTTCCACATGCCCAAAACCTAACGAGGTAGTGTTCACTCAAGGCCCTGAACAGGCTAGGTATGGAAGAGACAACGGAAGCTTCCACATGCCTCATCAGTGCATCTCCAAAGGTCAAGCACAAAAGGCAGTCCCCAAACAAGTGTTGGCCCTCCATGTGTCCAGAGCCCCAAAAGTCACACCGGCCGTTAAAAATTCCAAGACCAACGGAAGGAGCCACACGTCAACTCGGTGTAACTTCAAGGTTAAAATCTGTAGTGGGTTCCCAAATGTGTGCGAAGCTTCGATGTGTCCGGGTCGACATATGGCCCCGCTAAACAAAAGGGACTTAGCCAAAACACAAAGAAATATGGTATATCTAGTGGAAGGTGCCACATGTTGACTCGGTGTAACTTCAAAGATCAACTCTAGAGGTGATCCCTCAAACTAGCGCAGCCCTCCATGTGTCCAAAAGTAAAAAAGGGGACAAAGCCATCTGTTTAAATTGACTAAGTATAGAAGGGTTAGCGAAAGCCTCCACATGTCTCATCTACGCAACTACAAAGGTAAAATCTTGGGGCAGGTCCTAAGTGTGTATTGAGCTTCCACGTGTCTAGGATTAGACATATGACCCCACTAAACAAAAGGGACACATGGCCATGTTTCAAGTCAAAGCGGTAAGGAGGGCCTTGGAAGGAAGACTTTTCAACAAAGTTGAAAATGGGTCGACGGACCCGGAGATGAATTTTAGGAAAAAGTGAATTTTCGAGCCATGGGAGTTTTTTTTTGCATTGTTGCAAATTTCATAAAAGCGTAGTTTGTAAGTGGGGGCCCGCGAGCACGATTAGTTTGTTCTCCAAATGGAAAAGAGAAGGTTGCAGGCTTCATGGGGCTTGGGGCATATTTTGTACTTTTGTAATTTTTGTGCAAAAGGTGCAAAGTGAATTTCAAGCCCGTGGATCTATTTTGCAAAATTAGTTTTCACCATTTTTGTATGGATTCGATACAAGTTTTCAAATGGGCATATCTTTTGATCCAGTGCTCGAAATTCAACAAATTTTTGTACCATCTGAAGGTCTCGACCTCACCCATGCCATGGAAGCTTGAAACTTTAATTTTGACAAGGCTATGTGGGTGAAAAATATTCAAACGTATTTAATTCCATTAATGTACGATCAGATTGCTTCAACGACCGGATCAGATTAGATTTGATCTGTCGTTCTTCCTTCTTCAACATGCCAAACAAACATAGAGAGGCGAGTTGACATGAGTTGTAGGTAGATTTACTGAGGGGGCATTGATGGCTGGTAGCTAAGCTTCTAAATCATATTTCCCACCTCTTTTCTTCTCCTCTCTTCGCTTCATCTATAAAGGTAAGAGCTTGGCTCATTGTAAAGGGTTGGACATTTCAGTTTTGCACCCTCCCTTCTTCTCTGGTCTGCAGACAAATTCATGGAGTTCAAACCTTCTATTAAGACTGTAATGAATTTTTTTCCTCTTGGCCATTGTAATGTTTCTGTATCAATTTGTGAAGCAATAATACATGTTTGTGGATGATTTCAACCCTCTCTTGTGTTCATTGTTTTTATCTGATCTTTCATTGTAATATTGGTTATCTGTGCATGGTGGTTGTGTAACATTTTAATGGTCGTGTTTGTGAGAAAATCTGGTGTTCAACATTCCTTTAGTGCATCACCTCTATTATTTTAAGTTTAATTTCTTACATCTTCTTAACACTATCTCCTTGGAAAGTTAGAATATATTTTATAATAGATCCTCTGCAAATTTGATGTGTGCACTTGAACAGAGGAATAGAAGCCGGCCGTCATCTATAGATCTCTCTTGATTTCAATGTCCCACACTTTGAGAGATGCTCCATGTTATGCAATCACACTGAGAGTATCAACTGATCGAGTTACAGAGACATTCAGGGGTGCTATGATTTTGCACTAATAGTTTTAGCACGCCGGTGGGACAAGAAGTCTCCATTTTTACTACAGCAAGATTGATGTGCACTTGTTGTAAGTTTTCATCTTGTAAGGAGATTTGAAATTACACATATGGTGACTCCAAAAGAGGCAGATTCCACTGGTTTTAGTAGCCTAGGCTTGGCAGATTCATGAGAAGAATTCAGACTAGATCAAGAACTAGAGAAGAAGGATTGTTTGTCTATCTGCACTTGTCCCCAAAGACAGAGGGAGAAGGGGAAGAAGAGCTCAAAGGTATCCATCTCCACCAAATAAAACCTTGTCAACACCTCCCTTGGTAGGCCTTTCATTTAATCAACAAGGGTTCTTAGGCCAATCATAATGGCACATCCACAACCCAATCCCTATGTCAACTTCTTGGTAGCGAGCCCCACTTACTCGAATACAAAAAATCCAGTTGCAGTTGTAGCATTGAAGAGCATTCCATATTTCATTGGAGAGAACTAGACTACTCCTAGTGACCACATTCAAGACATTGCAAATGTCTGTGTAATTCATGAAATCATTGAGATGGACATTGTAGTCAAATTGTTAGCCTCTTCATTCAAGGGTAAAGCTTTGCAATGGTTCAAGAGTCTAACAAAGTGGCATCTATTTAGAATTGGGACCATCTGTGTAGATCTCTTCACAATCAATTTAGAGAGAAGGGAGATAATCTATCCTTGTTGGAACAACTGACAATAATCAAGAGGGCTCCTAATGAGCAGTTGACCGACTTCAACTTCAGATTCCAGTGAACGTGGGATAGGATTCTAATGGCCATAAGACCAACAGACGAAGGTGCTTTTCTATACTTCCTTAGAGCTTTAAATTCTTATATTTCCATAATGATTCAATCCATGGGAGGTGTAACCTTTCCATTAGAGCTGAAAATTGTTTAATTCAGGTTGGTAAACTTGCACCTAGGCCACCTATGCCTCTATATCCAGAACTAGGAGCTCCAAGCACTAGTCAAACACCCACATTAGCTCCCATACCTACTCCAAGGAATTAGAGTTCAGTTGAAGCTTCCACCTCATCTTCTAGCTCCTCAAATGAGCTCTAAGAAGTCTTGAAACACTGCAGAACCTAGGAAACAAGATAGTGACTATTGAGAGACAACAAGCTTAGAGTTCTAGGCCATATCAGCCTCAAACTCAATATCAAGCTAGGCCCCCATACCAGAAAAATAAACCACCAATTCATGCCACAAATCAAAATTTGAACCAAGGAAAACCTCAAGCTGCGGACCATTTTGACCATATAATCCAAATGCAGCTTCAACATCAAAAGTGTTAGTTCCAACACAAAACAACATGGCATAGGAGTACGATTGGTGTTACCCCTGCAGTCTACCTCACTGTCAATTAACGTGTTTCAATGGTGCACTAAACCAAGCCTTGATGGTATAGACCATTGGTGTGTCCCAAGAACCTAGTCAAGAGGAAAATCAGCAGCAAGAAGCTTAGCAAGAGACACCTCCAACTGAAACTATGTTGGTTAATTAGCAAATAAAATACTTTTGTGGAGTTAACCAAGCCCCTTCTCAAAGTGTAGCTACCAATACATGGTCCAAGAAAAGGAATATTGGAGAGGGAAAATCATCAAATTTAGGTAATCCACAACCCTCTATTACTCCACAAGGTATTGGCAATCAAAGTGTAACTCCTAATGTGCAAGGTCAGCCCAAGCCACCCCTTAGACCAGCTCAAGTGCCAGTTGTAACAACCCATGTGCAAGAGAAGAATATGCAAGGAAAAGGGAAACAGAGAGGATAGTTCATCTCCATTCAACATCATTGAGCAGATGAAGAAGACAAATGTAAACATCTCAATGTGGGAGTTATTAGCTATCCCAGGAAAAAGAGACCTATTGCAAGCTACTATGGAAAATTGGTCAACATCAAATCAGTCACCCAATCAAAAAGAGAAAGTGCTTACCAATGTAGCTCAGCCTAAAGGAAATCATGGAGGAAAATAAGGTAAGAATCTGAAGCCCCCTCCTTCTATGTTTCATTGATCATTGGGGACAAATTGGTACATAATTGCATGATTGATTCGGAAGAGAAAGTAGCTCTGTAATGCCAAAACAAATAGCTGATCAGTTGGGTCTTCAATACGAAGTCATCTCCAAGGGTGTAGTGCAATTGGATGGGACAACGGTAACAACAGTTGGAGTCATAAAGGATTTGAGCCTCACATTACACGCATGCCCCAATGTGACCGTCTTGTAAAACGTATCATTCATAGACTTGCCACCACACTTTGCATTGTGTTTATCAAGAGACTTCACTGCTAAAATTGGAGGTTATTTGTCTGTTGATTTTTCACACATGTTATTTAAAACAAGGTATGGAGCTAAGGCTACGATCAAATCTGAGCCTATTGCAAACTTCCATATTGAGCCTCATACATCGAGTCTAATCAATGCAAATTGTTCAGCCCTTGATCAAGAAGATTATCCAAGCACCCATGAAGTTGATACCAAAGTTGAATACATTCCAGAATTGACTCTTGATGAATGGGCAAGCAAGAGGCATGATTTTGACCCTTACAAGGAAATGGAGGAATCTGAGCTAGGATTTTATTGTTTGCATGAGGAAAATCATCCTCTTCCTAACATCACTAAGCCAAATCACAAGGATGATAATGAGGTATGACAGCTATTATTTGATGGCTCAAGAAGTAGAAAAGGAGGCAAAGGAGGAGCTATTCTTATATCACCTCAAGGTTTGAAATATTACTCAACCTTCCATTTCCAATTTTCTTCCTCAAATAAAATAGCAAAGTATGAAGTCTTGATTCATGGACTGCATTGGGAAAGAAAGAGAGGGATTAAGAATTGTAAATATTTGGTGATCGTGAGATGATTTTGAACCAAGTCATAGGACAACATGCTGCAAGGAATGACCTACTCAGAGCTATAAAAACTGGGTATGGGACCTCATTGAGGACTTTGAAGATTTCAACATTGTGTCCATACCCAAAAAAAAAGAATGATGCGAGAAGGCAGATCGATAAAGAATTGGGGAGGCGTTTGATGTTATAGAAATTATTAAAAGCGATAAGTCTTAGCCCCATATAAAGGTGTTTGTGATGCTAAATTTCCCATATAATAACACAAGTTAGAAGGTCTTTGAGAATGATCAACAAATTGTCAATTTTCTACAAGAAGAAGATGAGTTCTCCTCTAGAAACAAAGAAAAATTGGAACAACAGTATGGAAACCAAGTGGTGCAGCTAAGAACTAACAAATTACCAAAAGGTCTTGTAACCTTGGAGTCAATCTTCAACCCAAATGATCAATTCCGAGAAGGAGAAATAAAATATTCAAGTAAAGGGTGAAGATTTAGAGCCCATTTCCATAGATGAAGGCAAAACATTGTGAATCAGCAAGGTAAGTACCCAACAAGAAAAATCGAGTTCGTTTAACTTTGTCAAGAATTCCTAGATGTCTTTTCTTAGACTTACAAGGATTTAAGAGGTTTCAACCCAAGGTTGGCACATCACACTATCGAGTTGGATCCAGGATCTAAGCCTTTCAGACAAAAGCAAAGGCTAGTAAACCCTCACATTGAACCTCTCATGAGAAAAGAGTTGAACAAGCTAATTGAGGCCAACATCATCTTCCCTATCAAGCATTCAAGTTGGGTTACAAACTTGGTGCTGTGAGGAAAATAAATGGAGAAATTAGATTGTGTGTAGAATTTCTGTGATCTAAATAGAGCATCACTCAAAGATCACTATCCACTTCCATTGATGGAGAAAATCTTACAAAGTTATAGGCGGCTCGAGAGGTTTTCATTTCTAGATGGATACTCAAGCTATAATCAAATAATGGTGAAAGAGGAAGATTGGTACAAGATGACCTTCACCACAAAATGGGGCACATATGCTTACAAGAAGATTCCATTTGGGTTGTCAATGCTGGAGCAACATTTCAACGAGCTATGGATATGGCATTCAAAGGCTTGATCAACAATATGGTGCTGGTATATCTAGATGATATCTTTGTCTTCTCAAAAGAATGCACAGACCATCTCTTCCACCTCGACAATCATTTGAGAGGTGTAGAAGGTTTGAATCTGTCATTGAATCCAAAGAAGTGTGTATTCTTGGCACATGAGGGAAAATTTTTGGGCCACATTGTCTCAAGAGAAGGGTTAACAATTGATCCTGAAAGATTTGAAGCCATCGGAACACTTCCATTGCAAGAACACAATAATTATCTCTAAAGTTTATTGGGAAGAATAAACTTTGTTCGCAGATTTGTGCCCAATTTTTCCACTCTTATGAAGCCTTTAACAATGATGTTAAAGAAGAGTCTTGCATTTAAATGGATAGCAGAAGGAAAAGAGAGTTTTGAGGCCATCAAGCTCATACTATCATAGGCCCCAACTCTTATTAACCCATAATTTTCAAGGAATTCATGATGTATTCTTTTGGAGGGTCAGACATAATCTTAGCTATCTTGGTTCAATTTAACAAAGAAAGGTTGAGCATCCCATAGCCTTTTTCAGTTAGAGCTTAGAGGATTATGAAGTAAAGTATTCTTTCATTGAAAATCATGTCCTTGCTGTCATTAGGAGTTTGAAGAAGTTCAGACACTTGGTCTCAAAAAACAAGATTCAATTCTAGTGTCTCATGTTGGTGTCAAGTATTTTCTCCTAAACAAGGACTTGAATGAGAAGAGAGTAGGTTGGATCACTCATGTAATGGAGTATGATATTGAAATCAAAGTGACCAAGCTGGTTCGTGGCAAGGGTCTATGTGAGCATCTCGCTTCTAAGTAACAAATTGAATCAACAGATGAAGAAGAGGTTGTCCTACTACTACAAAATGATCAAGAGCATCCAACTAATGATGCACCTATTCCATGTTGGACTCAATCCTTGGTGCATTATCTCCAAATAGGTTTGTGCCCTCTAGAAATGAACAGAAAAAAAGAAGGTACTTTATATTACAAGCCATCCCATATGTGTTGATTGGTGGTGTCTTGTTCAAGAAGGATATCAATAGTGTTCTATTGAGGTGCATTGGGATAGGCCAAATTGAGAGGGTGTTGCATGAGTTTCATGATGGAGAAGTAGGAGGCCACTTTAATCCTCGAGTAACAACTCTCAAAATCATGAAAGTTGGTTATTATTGGCCTATGGTGTTTAGTGATTGCTACTCATGGATCAAGAAATGCAAGAAGTGTGCGGTCTTCATAGGGAAGAATAAGTTAGAAGCCCTTCCCTTTCGTCAAATTTCATTGGATCAGCATTCATCCAATTGGTATTAGACTTCATTGGAGTGATTAACCCAAATTCAAGCCAGGGCCACAAGTGGATACTCACAATGACTGACTATTTCACCAAGTGGACTGAAGTGGTGGCACTAAAGGAGGAAAATGAATCCAACATCTTGGATTTCTATGAAGGGATAGTCACTAGGTTTGGATTCCCTACCACTATCATATCAGATAATGCATTGGCATTCCTTAGTACAAGGATCACTGAATGGGATGTCAAGAATGGTGTATACCTCAGCACTTCATCAAACTATTACCCTCAAGGTAATGGCCAAGAAGAGTCCATGAACAAGAACCTACTAAGAATTATCAAGAGGACTCTTGATGAAAATCAGAGACATTGACACATAAAGCTCAAATCAGCTCTATGGGCTGATAGGATCACATCCAAAAGGTCTACAGGAAGCTTCCCATACAATCTTGTATACGAGAAAAGAGAGCGATGTGCCCATATCATTGGATTTTCCCAATTTGGAGCTCATGAAACAGTTGGAACTAGATGAGTTTGAACCTATGGAAATCAGGTATATAGAGCTAATGGGAGTAGAAGAAGTAAGAGAACATGCAATGTAGATCATGGATAAAGATCAAACATCGATCAAGAAAATATTTGATAAGAAAGTAAGAATAAGGACCTTTCAAGAAGGGGACTTAGTTCTAAAGTGGTATGTAGATCGGGAAAATAGGAAGGCATTCCAAGTTTGATGCCATTTGGAGTGGCCCCTATGATCGAGCCAAGATATGTCTCGATTAATGTATAATATATGATCTCATCATACTCTCCTTTTGATTAAGTTTGATTGCATTGTGTGACTTTTAGTTGATCGATATGTGTTAGGATGTAGCTGTTTGTCTTATGATTAATTGTGATCCTAATGTTAAAAATTCTGAAATTCCTAACATAGTGTGTGTTTAAATTCAGTTTTGTAATAAAGCAGGTCTAATCAGTCAAGGAAATGAAGCAAGTGGCATTTAGTATGTTTTTGATAGCGTTTGATCCTACATATCTTAGTTTTGGAACTTCCAAGATAGTTCCGAACTCCATCACACATTCATCATTTAGTTCCGAACTCTAGAATTTAGTTCTGGAATTTTCAGACTTAGTTCCAGAACTCTTGGTGACATCTCGGAACTCTCACAAGTTTTGGTTCTTAACAATTTCCTATGGTTCTAGAACTTTTCCAAAGTTCCGGAACCGATGGGAGTTATCTATTTTAAACCACATCTGGAAATTTTACATCTACAATCATGAAGGACAAGAAGATTTCTGAACACAGATCTAAGAAGAGTTATCCTACAGCTATCTGATCAACCGCCATCTGACTCAACATCTATTCTGGGCATGATTCAATTTCATCAGAATCATTGAGACAACTAGGATTGTAAAATGTATATAAATGCAGACCTGCATTAGATAGATTAGAGATATAGAACAAAGAAGAGAAATAGACTAAGTATCCAGATCCAGTACGTTTTGTAATACTGAATGTTTTCATCAATAAAATAGCCATTCTGATTTGAGAGAATTCTGAGTTGTTAAAATCCTGATTCAAGGAGGAGCAAGGGCCCACTCCCCAAGGACCAAGATATTCATTTATTTGGTATTTATATTTCTTTAGCAAGTAGCTTAGATCTATTAATTTTGTATTGCTTTAGTTCTTTCAGTTAAATTCTATTGCATACTTGTGCCTGCAGGTGTTTAGATAAATCTTTATATATTTCTTGCAATTGTTTTCAAGCATTTTAATCTGAGTGTTTACTTTCAAAAGAAAGTGTGTTTATTTTCCAACAACAAGTGTGCCACGATTTACACAGCGTGTTTCCTTTTAGCAAGCTTTCAAAGGTGTGTTTTATTTTCAGCAAGTTTTCATAGTTTGATTTAAATAAGGTTTTACCAAGAAGTCCTTAAGACATTAAAGAGATCCCCATAAAATATAAAAATAGTTATAGTCAACTACTAGATCAGTTAAAGTACTCTTGTTGCATATAGCTTTGGACACACCCCTAGTTTGATATGACATCAATAAGAAGTTGATTAAATGAAGGGAATAATGACACCCATCATTTTGGTGCCATTGCCGGGAACACCGGTTGGAATTTTCTAATTAAGTGTTGGAAAGAGCAACAAAACATACATCTAGTAGTTGAAGAATCTTCCCTACTATATCACAAAATATATGAGTAGACAAAGAGACTCACAGGGTAAATTCCTTCCAAAAAAATCTTCACAAGAATTCATAACATCTTCTAGTCAAAGTAAGGAAATTGATCAAGAATTGGAGGCACCACCATCCCTGTAAGACAAGAAAAAAAATTGCCATTTTTGGAATTCTTAGATCAGTCACCTGAAGGGAGTGGAACTTTTAGGAAAAGGCTTATTACCCAAGATCCATTGAGGGTAAGTTTTGATTCTCAATTGAGTAGTCAACCTCCTACTCCTGATTTTTCACCTTCCCCAAAGCATACAACTTACCATATTGATTGGGAGGAAACTTCAAAAAATATTTTTGAAATGGCATGAGAAGCTAAGGGAGTACCTGATAGGACCTTTACCTATCCATTATAATTGGGAGATGATGACACATCAATGAAAAATATCTCACCTGCACATTTACCCACTTTTAGAGGGATGTCATCTGAAGATCTTGACCAATTTCTGTTTGAATTCAAGGTGTTATGTCAGACCTATGATTATAAAATAGATAATCAAAAACTCAAGTTGTTTCCATCCACCTTAAAGGATGCAACAATGAGGTGGTTCATGGGATTAACATCCAAATCTATTAGCACTTGGGCACAAATGGAGACTACCTTCCTAGATAAATACTAGGATTATTATAGAGGAAGAAATAGGAAGGAAGAGTTCTTCAAAATCAAGCAGGAAGAGGACGAAAACATAGAAGACTATTTAGATAGATTCCTCTTTGTTAGCAAAAGATGTGGATTTGTGCTTACAGAGGAATTAAGTAAAACCATCTTTCTCAAAGGTTTGGATGACGAATCTAGAGAAGCCCTTAACTTAATAGGAGGGGGAGATATTGATTAGATAAGAATGAATGGAATTAAAGAGATTTGTAGAAGCTATTCCAGAACAAGAGGTGGACCTAGAAAAGGAAAATCAGTAAAAAGTCTGAATCCAGATATGAACAAACTAATGGATGAGTTGGAAAACTTTAAAATAAACATTTTAGTGTAATTAACCTCTACTATGGATGGATTACAAGCTAAAGAAAATTCTAAAAGCTGAACCATTGGCTATGTATTGTCCTAGATCTGTAGGAAGAAGCATGTGTTAAGAGATTTTCCTTTGGATAAAATAGAAATGTGTCTTATCTGTGAATCTAAAGAACATGATATTGATGTTTGTTCTTTGCTTCTGTCATTAAAAATCAGCTTAAACAAACTAGTGCCACATCTACAACTGAAGAATTGAATTTTGTTCAGAGACAACCTAACCAAGGGTAGTTTGTGCCAAGATCAGCTCTTAATCCATGGATAATTCCATGGGCTACTCAGGTAGTACCAAAATTGGGGACAACCACCTTGGGTACCTCAACCAACTTGGAACCCTCAAGATTGGTCAAATCAAGCCTGGTATGCTCAGGGACATCAACAACCATGGGTTGGTCAAGGAAATCCTTATACTTGGTCACAACCTAGATGGAATCCTAATTATTCCCAAGGAAGAACATATCCAAATCAGAATCAATAGGCCATCATGGGATCCCCTACACAGAACTCACAAACTAAGAATGTTGTCCAAACACAAATGTCAAAGACAACTTAAAAAGCAAACCCCAGAAACAAACAGACAACTCTTGTTTATGGAACAGAACCTGAAAAATCAGTTAATTTACATGCTATAGATTGTAAGGATATTCAAAATAGATCTGGGAAAATCATTAACAGTCCACCCCTTATAATCACTGAAATGACAAAAGAAAATGAGAACCCTAGTATTGTTATTCCAAAAGAAGATATAGAAAGAAAATAAAAGAAGACAAATAGCAGCACTCTGAGACTCCATTTCTGAGGGATTCAAAGAAGATATAGAAATCAAGGAGTCTGAATTAGTTCAGAATTAAGGAAACTAAATATTGAAATATCTTATTCAAGTAATTAAAGATATTCTAGAATTGAACAAATTGATCAAAATATTATACATGAAAAAGCTGGAAGAAAGAGACAGTATCCCAAGGCTATCAAAGTAGATGGGAAACTTGCTGATTTATTAGCAGGAAAACTATTACTTCCCAAATACGGAGATCCTAGAAGTCATGTTATTTCTATCTCTATAGGAAATAAGGATGTACATAATGTTTTGATAGATTTGGGAGCTGTTATCAATGTAATGACAGTGGATACTTTGAAAACATTACCATTAATAGGTATACAACCTACCAATACCATATTGTAGATGATAGATCAATCTGTAGTAAAACCAGAAGGAATTATTGAAGACATGGCGGTGATGGTAGAGTCATGGGAATATCCAGTTGACTTTCTTAAATTGCAGCAAAAGGTAAAACATTAGGTTATCCCATTATTTTGGGTAGACCATGGTTAGCTACGATTCTTTACTTTGAGAGATTGCGGCAGTCGAGTGATATGACAATCTCGAATGGTAAGAACTCTAAACAAATTTCCTTATATCCTACTACACAACCCTTTACTGACAGTCATGAACAATTATGGGTTGATTCTCCTAAAACTAATAAGCAAAATTTGTCTTTTTTTTGGATATGATCACATTGCAGGATCATGTAAGAGAAGTAGAAGAGATGATTAAACCACCATTGAATGAGAATCTTCTATCTACAACGCAATTAGAAATAGTTTGAGGAACCCGCGAACTTAGTTCAAAACCTCGTGAACTTAGTTCCGGAACTTACGGCTATAGTTTTGGAACCACTACGATTAGTTAGGAACCACGACAACAACAGTTCTCTTTGATTGAAAATGATTTCAGTCCGAGAGGAACGAGATTTCTCATGGGAGAGGATGAATATGTATCTTTAGTTTTGAGTACATCAGAAGTAGTGGAGGATTTTTGGAAAGTAAAGCGGTGATGAGGAATTTGTCCTGCAAATAGATAAGTATCATAATTCTCATTATTATCCTATTTCGAGTATTCTATCTTAAGGAAATTTTGGAGATGTTGCTACATACCACATGTTGTTACCACATACATTTCCATTAAATAATTTAATGAAACCCTTTCCACAAATCATTTCATCACATATCGAAACCAAGCATGTTGAAATTCAACTAGGAAAACTTTAAACATCAATAGTTGGTTAAAAGAGGATGATTAAGCTAAATTCTTTGATGTTCTAAATAATCATACTAAATCCTTTGCTTGGGATTACAAAGATATGAAGGGGATTCATCCAAGTATCTCGCACTCATCACATCTATCTGAAAACACTAAACCATGTAGGCAGCCTCAAAGAAGGATTAACCGAAATTTAAGGGATATAGTTAAACAAGAAATTGAAAAACTATTACAAGTAGGTTTCATCTACGCTATCTCGGATAGTCGGTGGGTATCTCCTCTTGTAATTGTTCCAAAAAAAAACGAAAAATGGAGAATATGTGTTATTATAGGGAACTAAGCAAAGCCATAATGAGAGATTATTTTCCCTTACCATTCATAGATCAAGTCCTAGATAACCTTTCAAGTAAACAATAATTTTCTTTCTTGGATGGATTTAGTGGGTATAATCAGATCAGAGTTGCTACTGAGGATCAGGACAAAACTACATTTACATGTCCATGGGGAACCTTTGCCTATAGAGTGTTACCATTCGGTTTATGCAATGCTCCCTGTAACTTTTCAAAGAGTTGTACTTGCAATCTTTGTTGATGCAACAAATGATTGTGTTGAAGTATATATGGATGACTTCATTGTACATGGAGATACATTTGAAGATGCTTTGAGAAATCTGGACAGAGTGTTAACAAGATGTGAACAACACAACCTATCTCTTAGTGATGAAAAACATTTGATGATGGTAGATGAGGGAATTGTATTAGGACACCATATTTCACAAAAAGAATTCGGGTGGATCAAAAAAAAATTAGGATCATTTCAGATTTACCTATCCCTCATAGATATCAAATCATTTCTAGGACATTTTGGGTACTATAGACGCTTTATAAAAGATTTCAGTAAAATAGGTGCCCCCATATTTAATTTGTTAACCAAAGACTATGAATTTCTTTGGGATGAAAAGTGCCAACATGCTTTTGAAGAAATTAAAAACAAATTAATCAATGCCCCAATATTGAGAGGTCCTAATTTGGAAAAGCCATTTCATATCCAAAAAAATGCCTCAAATTATTCCATTGGTGTAATATTGGGACAAAAAGATGAAGAAGGAAAGATATATGCCATTTACTATCTTAGCAAGAATCTTACTCCCACTGAAAATAATTACACCACCACTAAAAATGAATTTCTTGTTATAATTTATGCAATCAATAAATTCAGACATTATATTATAGGGTACAAGATATTTATACACACAGATCATTCAACAATTAAGTATTTAATGAACAAACTAGTGGTTGGAGGAAGAGTCATTAGATGGTTATTACTTTTGCAAGAATTTGATATTACCATTGTGGACAATCTAGGTAAATCTAATGTGGTAGCTGATTTTTTGTTAAGACTAACCACCACAGGGGAACAAGATCCAGTCAAGGATAAATTTCCAGATGAACAACTATTTGCAATCTCAGCAAGTACACCATGGTTTGCTGATATGGAAAATTATCTTGCAACAAGGAAGTTCCCTCCTTTCACTAAGAAACAAATAAAGAAGTTAATTAAAACCAGTGCACAATTAAAATGGTTAAATGGAATTCTATTTAAGTGTGGCCCTAATTTTGTCTTACGCAAGTGTGTAAGAGAGGATGCAATCTTTGAAATCCTCAGAGCATGTCATGATGAACCAAGTGGAGGACACTATTTAGTAAAAAGAATAGCTCATAAGATACTTGGCACTGGTTATTATTGGCCATCTTTGTACAAGGATGTGAAAAGATATATCAAGAGGTGTGATCCTTGTCAAAGGATGGGATAACGAACTTTCACCAATGAAATGCCTCTTGACCTCAAGTTGTGGTTGAACCATTTGAGAGATGGGGATTGGATTTTGTTGGTCCTTTAATCCTCCTTCACAAGGGAAGGAATATATTCTTGTATGTACTGACTATGTGACAAAATGGGTAGAAGTGCAGGCATTGACAAATGCCACTGAGGAAGCAATTGTTGATTTCCTTTGGAACAAAATTATGATCAAGTTTGGAGCACCAAGGAGCATAGTTTCAGATTAGGGACCACAATTCATGTCTAATATGATCCAAGATTTCACAAGGTATTATCAAATCAATCATAGGAAGTCATCTCCTTACCATCCACAGTCAAATGGACAAGATGAAGTAACAAACAGAGAATTGGAGAACATCCTTACCAAAATGGTTGAAGTTGGGAGAAAGGATTGGGTAAAGAGACTACTGAAGCTGTCTGGGTGTATAATACAACTTGGAAAACTACAATAGGGTTTTCACCATATGAATTAGTCTATGGGAAAAATCCCTTGTTGCCTATAGAATTTGAACTTCAGACATTGAGGACAGCAGTGAAGGTGGGAATTGAATTAAATGCAACTCAAAAAGAAAGAATCCTTTAACTCAACGAGTCGGATGAATTAAGGATGGAAGCACTTTAGCAAACAAAGATGATTCAAGAGCAAAGGAAGTAATGGCATGACATACATATCAAGAAAAGGCAATTAAAAGTAGGATACTAAGCATTACTATTCGACTCTAAGTACCAATAGTTCAAGGAAAATTGAGAACCAAATGGTTGGGAACTTATCGATTGATCATATTTTTGAAAATAGTTCTATTGATTACTTCCCATTGATGGTAGTAGTAGAACACTCTTGGTCAATGGACATAGGTTGAAACTCTATAGGAAGTCTCCCACTAAGAATGTGTTTTGAGGAAGATTGAAGCGAGAAAAGAATTTGATTATATGGAAGAACTCGGTTCTTCCAAAATGATCAAATAATCGGATGATAGATCTAGAATAAAGGGAAGAAGATGAAAACTAGTAAATGACGTCTTCTTCCCAAAAAAATATAAAAAATAAAGAATAAAAATAAAAAATAAAAAATAAAAAAATTCTCTCAAGATCAATTGAAAAACAGAATTGTGCGGTTGACCTCTTTTTGGCTAGTTCAAATAAAGGAATTCTTTTGAATTCCAGTTGTCTTATCTAATCATGTTTTGTTCCACTTGTAGGAATGACGAGTCATCATAGAAAAAGGCTTACATCATCAAGGACAGTAATTATGTCTTTTAACTTATTTAGGGTTGATTAAATGTTTGCATGTCCGATATGACTTAATTTAAAAGTATGTATGATGATTCATTTATTTATACATTATGATTACAAGTGTGTAATCATGATATTGATTTGGATGGAATAAGTGGTGGCATGGTTATCATTAATAATCATTATTGCAAATATCAAGTGAGATAAAGATTGCAAAAGTATCTTGAGGAAGGAGCAGTGAATTGAGTTGGTATTCCACAACAAAGAACAAAGAATTTAGACATTCCGTAGCTAAGAACTAAGGTTCCGCAACTAAACACAGAGGTTCCGCAGCCAAGCCATTAGTTTTGTAGCTAAGGAGAAGGCCTATAACCAATTCGCACAAAATCAAGGAAGACAGAACTCAAGCCGAGATGGGGATTAAGAAGAAATCAAAACCAGAGGATGATTCCCAGCTACTCGTAGATGAAGAAGTAGCATCCATCTTTGAGCATGTAGGATGGCTTGAATTCTTGAAGAAATTTTCAAGGCATAATGACGAATTGGTAAGAGAATTTGTCATAAATCTAGAATAGTCTAGAACAAAAGTAAGAAATGTCTTTATTCCTTTCTCTATAAATACGTAAGTAATGTGTCTGGAATACCCATTGTTCATGTCCCACAACCTGTAAAGGGGACTTTGAAAGAACTGGTAGAAGTCTTGCTGTAAGAAGAAGAAGTTGAACCCCAATATATCTATAATACAAAGAAAATCATAAAAGGGGTCAGAAGGGCCAGTTTTCCGAAACCCTTTGATAGGGTAGCATTTTGGATAGTAAAATATTTAACTTGTGATGGTCAGTTTGGGTTTGTGGGAAAGGAGGTCTTAAAAATGCTCATATATCTGAAGTATGGAGCCACCAAGCCTAAATACATAATAAACCTCCCTAGGGTTTATTTTTTATTCCATTCAGACCATGGCTCAGAGATATTCCTAGGGTGTTGGAACAATTAGACATCATGGTCTAATTCACTTAATATGCCAACACCATTTCCTGTAAAAAAATAATGGAGAAGAAATTTGGGACAAGTTTCTTGGCAAGTTCAAGAAAAACCCTAATATTATCAGAAGGGAAATTCTAGCCCCATTCTCTCCTTTAGCTAATCTGGAAATTGATGCCCAGTAGAAGAACAGAGGGAAATAGAAAGAGAAAACATACCAAGGAAAATAAGGTCGGTGAGGAAGATAAAAATAGCAGAGCCTTCTATACCTGTGAAGGAAATTCCATCTTCCACAACTAGCTTCAGAAGAACCAATATCTGTCTCTGACGGTGATAGCTCACCTACACAAGAACCAGAAAGAACAATAAGAAGAAGTTCTAGGGGGAAATTCACTACTGGGCATATTGAACTTCCCCAGATAAGAAAGAGTCATAAGAGGTCAAGGGGAACTCCAGAAGTAAGGAGTGAGCAAGAAAGGATGGAAGAAGAAGTTGCTGACATTTTGGGCAGCATGGCCATGACTCCACCTAAGCCAAGTCATGTTGAAATGGATAGAGGAGAAGAGAGATTTGATGATCAAGATTTTCAGGAGTTGGCTGAACCTTCAGCAGTGCCACATGAAGAAGAAGAGTTGGCATCTAGGATAAGAAAAGGAAAATTTCCTTTAATAGAGGAAGAATGCCAAACTCCTCAAATAATTTCAGAGGAAGAGGAAAGACAACAAGTTAAACAGGATCTGTTCTTATCCAGAGAAGAGCTTATTATAAGAGAAAAAGATGAGGAATTAGACTTCCTCAAACTTAAATTGGAACAAAGGGAAACACTCATTGATGAACTCACAACTCATCTTACAGCCAAAACTGAAGAATTATCAAAGCAACTAAGAAGCAGCTGATAGAAAAAGAAGAAGAGTTCAAGACTTCCAGGAAAGAGAGTGATGTGTCCATATCCTCTGCACAAACTAATTTGACCTATTTACTCTTTGAAAGCAGAAATGGGATGATATTTACAGAGAGTTCGAGAGAAGCCAAAACATCAAATGAGGAATTAAAGACCAAGATGGAGGAAGAGATGAAGGCAAGAAAGGAATGGGAAGAAAAATTTTACAAGGAAGAAGGAAATAAATATAAATATCTTGAAAAAAATTCATATGGTCCGTATTATGAGTGAGAAATTACTTCACTGCGCAGAGACCTTCTCCTACATATAGTGTATTCTTGGAAGAGCGGTTCATTCATTCATTGTGAGTTGTCAAGAATTGCATGTGGGCTTCCACATGAACTACAAGATGAATCTGAATTCATGGCAACTTACTCTCTATCTAGCCCTGAATAGAAAAATCTCCTATGTGAATTTTATCTTTGCAATTATATCTAGAAAAACACAGGATTTATGATTAACTTATATGTAGGGGAGAGCTAGCTCAATGCATTTGTCTCTCTTTTGCAAAACCAAATTACATGGAAGGAAAGAGAATCTGAATTTTTATTGAAATCCAGCTCAACAGGCCTTTGCATGAGAGCTCATTATGGTAAACCTTCTACCTTCCTCACACATTTCAGAACTCATGCCTTTGATAAGAGATTCAAGACACATTACCTTGTTATTCTGCAAAAGAGTATTGATGCCTTCACCTCCTATGAGGAGGAAAAATTTGAAGATATTTATGAAGGATGCTCAAAAAGGTAAGAACTCCTTACTGTTGCTTTTAAAAGAAGGGAAGCAATTTCCCCTACAAATCTGATATGGATTTTAGAGAGGGCCAAAGCATTATGCACAATAATTCCCCAAGTCAATGAAACCTACAGCCAAATATGGATGGGAATGCGAACGAGGCCACCTCTACTTCTCACCCCCATGTCTCCTTGGCAGAATAGGGAACCTCAAGACCCTACTGAATTTGAAAAGTGGGAGAGGAAAATAAGAAAAGGAGCTAGGTATAGTACATTTGAGCTTAAGCATTGGAAAAATCAGTATCAGCCATTTGATCTAAGAAATCAAATGGAATGTAGAACATATGATCCCACTTTTGAAGAATGAGTTTGTAAAGGGACTTACAAACAAGTAAGTCTGGGGGAAATGATGAGGCCAGTATATGTCTGATTAATGTATAATATATGATCTCATCATACTCTCCTTTTGATTAAGTTTGATTTCATTGTGTGACTTTTAGTTGATCTTATATGAGTTAGGATGTAGCCCATCTCTGTCTTTTGATTAATTATGATCCTAATGTTAAAAACTCTAAAATTCCTAACATAGTGTGTGTTTAAATTCAGTTTTGTAATAAAAGCAGGTCTAATCAGTTGAGGAAATGAAGCGGTGGTGTTCGGTAGGATTTTGATAGTGTTTGATCCTACATAGCTTAGTTACGGAACTTCCGAGCTAGTTCGGAGGCGCATCACATAGCCATCATTTAGTTCCGAAACTTTGAATTAGTTCCGGAACTCTAGAATTTAGTTCCAAAATTTTTGGACTTAGTTTGAACTCATGGTGACAGCTCTGGAACTCTCACAGGTTTTGGTTCTTAACAATTTCCTATGGTTCTGGAACTTTTCCAAAGTTCCAGAACCGATGGGAGTTATCTATTTTAAACCACATATGGAAATTTTGCATCTACAATCATGAAGGACGAGAAGATTTCTAAACATAGATCCAGGAAGAGTTATCCTACTGACTTTACGATCAAGCGCCATCCGACTAAGCATCTATGCAGGCATGATTCAATTTCATCGAGAATCATTGAGGCAAATAGGATTATAAAATGTATATAAATGAAGAGTTGCATTAGATAGATTAGGAGAGAGATAAGAGATACGAACGAGAGAAGAGAAATAGACTAAGTATCCTAATCCGAGTATGTTTTTAATACTAAATGTTTTCATCAATAAAATAGCCATTCGATTTGAGAGAATTTCGAGTTGTTAAAATCCCGATTTAAGAGGAGCAAGGGCCCACTCCCCAAGGACCGGGATATTCATTTATTTGGTATTTATATTTCTTGATAAGTAGCTTAGATCTCATTAATTTTGTATTGCTTTAGTTCTTTGAGTTAAATTCTATTGCATACTTGTGCATGCAGTGTTTAGATAAGTCTTTATATATTTCTTGCAAATTTTTCAAGCATTTTAATCGAGTGTTTACTTTCAAAAGCAAGTGTGTTTCTTTTCCAACATCAAGTGTGTTTCCTTTTTGCGGTGTGTTTCCTTCCAACAAGCATTCGAGTGTGTTTTATTTTCAGCAAGTTTTCATAGTTTGATTTAAATAATGTTTTACCAAGAAGTCCTTAAGAAATTAAAGAGATCCCCAGGAAAATATAAAAAATAGTTATAATCAACTACTAGATCGGTTAAAGTACTCTTGTTGCATATAGCTTTGGACACACCTGGTTTGATATGTCATCAACAAGAAGTTGATTAAATGAAGGGAATAATGACACCTATCACCCTACATGGTCACAAGATGTAAAATGAGAAATGTCTTCAGGCTGGCTAATTTGGATGGCGAAGAATTGCAGATTCTAGTAAATGGGATCTACCTCAAACACTTGCTACTAAAAGAAAAATTTCTCACCCTTGTAAATATTAGCCTAGGTTTTCAATTTCTCCAAGTGCATATGCACATTTTCTTGTTATATTTTAGGTTTCAATTTCCCTAAGTGTTGGTGCACATGCTCTATTACTTTTGGTGTATGCTTGTATACAGTTCATCTCACTCATGGAAAAGACTTGTGGCCATAAGAAATTAAATCTGCAGAGTATCCCTATTGGAGTAGGTCTGGATGTTTTCATTGCACTCCAATAGATCAGGTTTGTAGAAAATCAAATGAGGGAGAAGTTTCCAAGTTTTAGAAAACTCTCTACTCTCACAAATCTTGAATCCAAGATTTTCTTGCAAAGATAAGAATGCATGCAGCGAAAGGTAGTTCTAGACCAGTTTTGAAATTACCAAGTAGACTCCATGCCCAATGGATACTTCCCAGGCTACTGGTCTCTTCATCTAGCAGGAAGATGTCCCTGTGAGTCACAAAATTGTTATCTCAATTTTTCCCCTAGCAAAATTGATCAAACACGACCACTGTGAGAAAGAGAAAATTGAAGGGTTAGTTCAGTCATGCGAGCTCACATTCAAATCCAAGCCCATCGAGGGTAGGCGGGATCTACAATAGAGGAGCAGGGTTGGAGAAGGATCAAACAACATCAAAGGAGGCCAGAGGCTCTCAGGAGGAAAACCAGGAAAGGCTCGAAGTTTTCGGACTTCGCATATGATTCAGAGCGTGCCCAAATCGGTTACGTATAAAAGTACCGATCGAAGCCTCCACTTCTCTCAACAAGCACACCTTTAAGGGTCAAAGCCAAGGGTGGTTCCCCAAATGAGCGCAGAGCTTCCATGTGTCACAAAACCTAATGAGGCAATGTTCACTCAAGGCCCTAAATCAGCTAAGTATGGAAGAGAAGGTGGAAGCTTTAATGTGCCTCATCGGTGCATCACCAAAGGTCAAGCACAAAAGGCGGTCCCAAACAAGCGCGAGCCCTCACGTGTCAGAGCCACTAAAAGTCATACCAGCCATTGAAAATTCGGGGATCTGGCGAGAAGGAGCCACCACGTCAACTCGGCATAACTTCAAGGTTAAAATCAAGAGCAAGTTCCCAAATGTATGTGGAGCTTCCACATGTCATGAGTAAGACATATGGCCCCTTAAAACAAAAGCTACTTAGCCAAAACACAAAGAAATAGGCGAGCCAACGGAAGATGCCACTGTCGACTCAAGCCACAACTTCAAAGATCAACTTCGGAGGTGATCCCCCAAGCTGGAGCATGCCCTCACGTGTTCAAAACTCAAAAAGGAGATAGAGCCACCATTTAAATTGACTAAGTATAGAAGGGTCAGTGGAAGCCTCCACGTGTCTCGTCTGCACAACTTCAAAGGTAAAATCTAGGGGCAGGTCCCAAATGTGCATTGAGCCTCCACATGTCCAGGATCAGACATATGACCCCACCAAACAAAAGGGACACGTGGCCATGTTTTAGGTCAAAGCGGGAAGGTGGGCCTTGGAAGGAATTTTTGCCAAAAGTGGGTCGGCAGGCCTGGGGAAGACTTTTCACCAAAGTGGAAAATGTGGGTGGCGAGACCGAAGATGAATTTTGGGCAAAAGTGAATTGTGGGGCCACGGAGATTTTTGCATTTTTGCAACTTTCATAAAAGCACAGTTTGTAAGTGTGCCCAGAGCCGAGGAGGTTTGTTCGCCAAATGGAATAAGCAAAGGTTATGGGCTTAAGGAATTTTGGGAAAAAATGAATCATGCGGGGCTGTGTGGAATTTTTGCTTTTTGTAATTTTTTTGCAAAATGTGTAAAGCAAATTTCGGGCCCATGCAGATCCATTTTGCAAACTGGTTTCGCCATTTTATACGGATTCAATTCAAGTATTCAAATGGGCATATCTTTTGATCTAGTGCTCAAAATTCAAAAAATTTGGTACCATTGGAAAGGTATTGACCTCATCTACGCCATGGAAGCCTAAAAATTTAATTTTGATAAGGTTAGGTGGGTGAAAAATATGGAAATGTATTTCATTCCATTAATGTATGATCTAATTACTTCAACAACAGATCATATTTGATTTGATCCATCGTTCTTCCTTCTTCAACACGCCAAATAGACATAGAGAGGTAGACTTGACAGATTGTAGGTGGATTTGTAGGGGCATTGATGGCTGGTAGCTAAGCTTCCAAATCAGATTTCCCACCTCTTTTCTTCTCCTCTCTTCACTTCATCTATAAAGGTAAGAGCTTGGCTCATTGTAAAGGGTTGGACATTTTGGTTTTGCGCCCTCCCTTCTTCTCTAGTCTACAGACGAATTCATGGAGTTCGAACCTTCTATTAAGACTGTAATGCAAGTTTTTGCCTCTTGGCCATTGTAATGTTCTGTATCAATTTGTGAAGCAATATAATACATTTACATTGAAAGGAATGATAACCAAATCGTACCAATCCAAGAACATAGATGCTAATCAAACACCACGATCAATAAGATGAAAGTAATTCACCAGAATAGCTTTACATAAAACCTTTGCAAAAAATGAGAAACGATATCATATATTATTATGGAACTCAATGCAATACATTGAGAATGGGCCTTGCTTAAATAGGCAAGGAATAACAATCTAAGAACCAGTCAAGGTCATAGATCAAGCCATAAATCAAGGAAATAACTAGTCATCAAATAACTAGTCAAGACCATAGATTTAGGAGAGAACTAGACATCAAGGATCTAGTCAATACCATAGATCAAGGAAAGAACTATACCTAACAACTAGATAATATCTCCTAATATCTAAATAAGATAAAAGAAATATCCACACACATAAGTGGGTGAGGATAAATACAATAAAGGTAAATAAAGTACCTAGGTGAACATGAGCTAAGGTAAATACCTACTCTAACATTTGTGGATGATTTCAACCCTCTCTTGTGTTCATTGATTTTATCTAATCTTTCATTGCAATATTGGTTATTTGTGCATGGTGGTTATATTACATTTTAATGGTATGTGTTTGATAGCAAAGCCGATGTTCAACATTCCTTTGGTGCATCACCTCTATTAGTTTAGGTTTAATTTCTTGCATCTTCTTAACCTTGTCTCCTTGGCAAGTTAGAATAGATTTTAGAATAGATCCTTTGCAAATTTTATGTGTGCACCTGAACAGAGGAATAGGAACTGACCTTCATCTGGAGAGCTCTCTCGATTTCAAAGTCCCACACTTTGAGATATGCTCCATGTTATGCAATCACACTAAGAGTCTCAACCCATCGAGTTACAGACATTCAGGGGTGTTGTGATTTTGCACTAACACTACCATTGGTGCACCTCTTTTGGAACATTCTTCCCTACACACCTTCTCACTTCTATCACCACTTGTTCGGGAACCTTTTTACTATCCACTCCTCCCTTTGCGTTCACATCATCAATCAAACTCACATGAGCCTTTGTTATTACACATGTTCTACATAAACCTTATCCACATCCTCTTACACCCTCATGTCATTTCATTTTCTACCACATTCTCATTTGTTTGGTATTCCCTCTTACATGCCTCTTCCCATTCCTTATCATCCTACTCTCATTACACCCATTCATCACATGACCACACCATTCACTCTCACACTTCTTCTAGACATCACTATGTTATCCACACCTCATTCAAATGATATCATGACTAGCACCATTATTCATAACACTTTATCTTCTACCATTAATTTATTCTAATGTCCTCCTCCACTGAAATTATCGTAGATCCACCAAACTCAAAACCTATCTTGTGCATTTCATCCCCACTGTCATGTCCCTTTTATACCACCCTTCTATGCCTTCTATTTAGCACTTTATCTTCACTGTAATCAACAACATCCCCTCGATCCTATTTTTTATCTCATTTACTACTTTTTTATACATCATGTCTCTCACTCACCTAGTCCCTACAAGTTGGTATAATTTAATTTATCTTCACTACCATAATCATCATGTTCCTTATATTCTATTTCTTTTCATGCAGCTTGGATTAAAAACATGATCGATTCTCCACACATTTTGTTCCATCATCATTTACAAACACACACACACACACACACACACACACACACACACACACCAATGTAGCAAAACATCTTTCAAAATCCAAAAAAATCTAGATAATCCAAATTAATTTCCATAAAGAGTTCTTTATCAAGGACGTTCTTTTGCATTTTCTTTATTCATTCATATTTTAATACAATTCTCATTTCCACTACTACGGTACTTCCTTTGTAGTCCATTCATATTCGACGTCTTCATTTGTTTCACATCTTTTGGTGAACTCTTTATGAAATTGTTTTCAAATTTTGTCACTCAATCTAGTCACTAAATCATGCACTTTATTTATCTATCTAGTTTTGATCACATAATACTAATCATATGAGCACAATAAATTGTACCACTTTTTTTGTATGTTTTGTACCCTTTACAAACATGAATTTTCAGTTTCATTGATTTTCTAAAGGTAATAGTTGTAAAACCATACACATTCATGAAATTCAACAAATTAACGAAATGTTGTATTTAGAGTGTAAACTACATGTATATTTTTAATTTTTTTGGTAAAAATATATACTTTTTCTCAATTTTATTAAATACGTTATTTCTTATGTTATAAAAGAGGAATAGTGACCCCGATGGTGTTTTTCGATGAAAACTTATTTTTTCACCATGAAATTTTAGATATATGTTCAAGATTCGAATATCGAGGTCCTATCAAATTTTTGTATTTTTAATTTATATTTTTTATTAATTATTTAGAGAAGATATTTTCAAATAAATGGCGTACATATGTTTATGCCAATAAATTTTAAGATTTATATTGAAATTGAATATTTTTTCATAACTACAAAGAAGACTTCAATAAATAGTAATTTTTAAAAAAATTGATATATTTTCTGATTTTTCAAATTGGGTTAATTGTGTACTATTGATTGTCCTAAAATACCACATGTTAGCAAAAAAATAAAATAAATAGTAAAACAGATTTTTAAAAAATGATAAATTATATTTTTAGAAAGCTAATAAAAAGCTGAATTTTGGGTTAAAATTTTGTAAATTTACTAATTCATTAACCCTAACTACATGGCACCTAAGTGGCATATTTTGGCTTCAATCATCCTCCAAATGGATTTGGCACCAAAATGTGCCACATAAGTCCACATAGGGGTTCGTGCAAACCCCCTTTCTGCGAATGGGTGTTCACGTAAACCCCCTTCCCACGGACCCCCATAACCACAGACCTTCCATCATAGCGCGCCGTAAACGTTTTCCTATCAATTTGGGTGATTCGTAATATTTTTTAAAAACTATATTCTTTAAACAATATTGTTCAATTTTTATGTTTTAAATTTAGTTTTTACAAATTTTATTTTTAAAACTAGAGTTTTAAAGCAATTACAATTTTTTTTTATTTTTGATCAAAAATATATAATATGTTATTTATTTTTAAAATAATTTTTATTATTTTTATATAATATAATTAACTTTGAAACATATACTTATTTTATTTAAAAATATTTTACAAAATTAAATAATTGAATATTAAATTTAAATTGTTTTAAAATTAGAAAACTTGTTTTTAAGTAATAAAAGGTGAAATTAAAAATAGCCTAATTTCTAACCTAATTTCTATTGAGATTTCTATATAAAAAGAGTCAGTTGCATGTGTATAGTTTAATATTGAATTTACTCTTAGAAATTGGATCTAGCTCAATTTTTGTGTGCGGGTGAAAATTATTGAAGTGAGCGAATCATGGGAAATCGGAAGAATCATAAACAAAAATATAGCAAGGAACCGAAAGTAGAGAAGAGTGCTAGAAGATTAGTTTTTAGGAAGGGATAAATAGAGAAAGACAAGGTTGCAAAATTTGGTACATACATACTTGAAACCCTTGATAGATCATAATTTTATTTTTCTTTCTAGGGTAAATCTGATTTAATATATATTTTAGATTGGGTAAAGGTAAGGGTCTTTATAGGATCCCATAATCTAAAACAATATAAAAAAATGTGAAAATAAAACACTCTAACAAAAAAACCTAAGAACCAAGCATACGGAAAATGCTCCACACGAAACATCATTGATAAAACACTAATTGTTGAAATATCAACGAAACATCAGCTAATCTTCCTAAATATAAAACATGGTAAAAGTATTGCAACCACTCAATGGTGTAATTTAGATCTTGATCTAGCCATCTACTTTAGTTTTGTATTTCTTGTTACTCTTTAGCGTTTTGTATTTCTTGTTACTCTTTAGCACACATGGTTGAATTGGTCTCTTAGTTAAATCTAGGGTTTCTATTTAACATCAAATTCCATTCTTCAACATCCACTCTCACCTCTTAGAGAGGCTCTGTTTTAGTACCCAAAACACCTTTCTAACTTAATCCTCATAATTGGTTCATTCCCAAAAAAAGACCCTTTGTATTCCTCCCATATATATCTCTATAGTTAACACCTTGACAATTTGTTTCTTGATTCTATATTTTACCTTTTCGCATCCTTCAAAATTTATCATTTTTCACCCATCGTTCTTATGTGTTCCATTAAAAATAATTATCTATCTCTAGATATGAGCCTTAACCTACTTCCTCTTTGTCGAGGGTAACCTCTAAATTCTAGCTCATTATCATAAGATGCTCCCAATGGTCATATTCCTTATTTACTTAATGTTTATCTAGTTGTAATATATGTTTTCTAGTTACTTAGGTATACTTATATCCTTTTCTACTTTCTATCCTCACATTTTCCCACTCATCATTTCTCTCTTTCAGCTGCCAAAATGTTGTCTTCGTCTAGATACAAACATGAGCCTCTCAACATACCTTTATTTCTTAGCACTCTTGCTTTATCCTCATAGTTTATGATTGTGACATGAATATGTATATTCCTTACCTCATCTCTCATTTTACTAATTCTCCTTTCTTTCTTGATTTTACCTTTCCATTGTAGGCTTCTCTCCTAATATTTTAGCCCTTTGATAATTATATTTTATAATTATCATATCATTCTTTGTCTTCTATTATTTGACTCTTGACTCACCTCTCTATCAAATCTTGATGCTTTCCTAATGGTTCTTTTATCACTTATGTGCATGTCTTAGCCTCTTCTAACTTACTTTGTAACTCATTTTCTCTCTTGTCTATGTTATGAAGTGTTTCTTGCATTTATTTTATTTGAAAATTGTACTTTACTTTTCATCCCCTACCTTGGCTTATTTTGAAGAGGGAATGGCTTGGTTTAGGGTGTACCATTCACGCTATTCAACATTTTTGATATTTTATAGTTTTCACATGTTCTTTAAGCATGCTATTTTCTTCTTTTAGCCTTTGTGTGGAAATTATCATCTCCTCCATTTTAACATCATCTAGTTTTCCCCTTACTTCCATATGTTCTATTCTTTCTTTCAATCTCATTAGTTCTTGCAAACAGATCTTCGATGACAAAATGAGTGGAGTCATTGTGGCGTTGTAAGCTTCTTCAACAACATTCATCTCTACTTAGTGGTCTATGTCTTCCATGTTATGTGTTTTTGCATATTTTTATGATTTTCTTTTCCTTAAATGCAATTTTGTGTATATTTTCCTTGTTTTTGTTGGTTTGACTTGATTCTAGTGTACTTATTTCCCTTGACTTGCTTGTGATATTGATTAAACATTTTGGTCAAGAATACATAAAACTGCTCATTACTGTTTCTTACCAACCTATTTTTATGTGATTATAACCCTATAATTTTTTCATATTTGTTTTTGTTTCTTGACATCCATTTCTCATGCCCAATATTTCAAAGTGCCTTATAATCCCATAATATTTCTTTACATTGATGTAAATTGGTATTACAATAACTTTTGATGATGTTATTTTTAAATGTTATGACCTATTTTTTATTATGGATCCATATAATTTGAGGATATATAATTCCCCCATTGACCCCATATGCTCAATGTTCCCTTTATTGGGTATGTTTTGGGCATGCATGTACTGAGACCAAATGGTGTTTTTGATTCACTAATGTTAAATTTTTACAAGCCTAACCATGTTTTTAGATGGTAGTACCTATTGGTCTCTAATCCCCATTTGTAGTGATTGATTCCCTAGTGAGAGAGATTCCTCCATAATTCCTAGGCCATTAGTTAAGTAACCATTATACCTTGCTTTGAACCCTTACTCATGACCCTTACCTAAAAGAGTAGATACCTAGCCTAACCTTACCTTTGTTTTAGAGTGAAGATGTTAATAATCCTTCAAACTACCAAACTACCATGATAAATCACCTCTTCCAAAAATATTTTTGGGATCATAATAGAAAAAATATTAGCAATTAGGCTTGATAAAAAGGAAAGTTGGAAAAGGGAAAAGTAGGTTTTAGACCAAAGTAATCAATAATAGATCATTATGTCACACTCAAACACTTTGAAAAGGCATGGAATAAAAATGAAAAAGTATATTGTTGTTTAGTAGATTTCAAGAAGGACCTCATGAAGTGGTATCTAGATACAATTATCTTGGTTTCAACTTTCACAAATTAATATTAATTGGGATGCATGTAAAATGAAAATAATACAACATGGATGTAAATCTTTTTATGAGTTACAAATAGATGTAAGAGTGTAAATTTATGGGATTGAAAGACCACCAAGTTCCTATTTGGTTTACTTGCAACTCTAGTGGTATTATATGGATGTGAATTATGATCTCGTTTCATTATGGATTTAAAATGTAGGAAGATAGAAAAGATTAAAAAGTGCATGATTGCAAAAAAATTAAAAATTAAGGTGTGAAATAATCCTTTCAAACAAACAAACAATATCTCATTAAAGACAATTGTTATGCCTATAAACATCAATACTACATCGATGGGTCCAAGAAAACTAGATTGATAAGGGAAACTTGAGCTCTATTAAAACAAGATTATTTAGAACTCTCAAGAATAATCCTCCTCCTACTTTGAGTTGTGTATGTAGTAAATGGAAATTTATTAATATTCCTCAAAGTGTATACATATTTCCCTTCAAAATTATGTTTAAAGGCATGTAATTAATCTAGAACTTGTTTTTGTTTAGTAAATCCTATCAAGCTTAAAGGTAAAAAAGAGTATAAAAATCATTTTTGTACTCATATCAGGAGGAATTGATGAATTATAATAGTAGTTTATCTTCTAGATAGTAAGTTATTTATCAACTTAAAATCTTTTAATATATTCATGTTCCTAAATAAGCTCTTATATGTATTAAATCATTCATGAATGGTGTGATCACATGTGTATGTTAATTTTTCTACAAATTTTGTTTATGGAAAAGATCAAGATGCACAACATTATTCTCGAAGTGATAAAAAAGTTATGGAACTACTTCCCAAGAAAAATGTGAAACACTTGGTGCAAACCAATTTCCAAAAATTAAAAAAATCCTCACAAGAACTACTATCATGAAAGAAAAAACAAAAAGTGTAGAGATAATATATGGTTAATTTGTTAATTTGACTACGATTCTTTAAAAGAACAGTTTTTGGTTACATTCATAAATCATGTTGATATGACGGAAACATTATAATTTTTGGGTGTAGATTTTAGATTGGAAAAGTCAAAACGTATAGAAGAAGAATTTGTTGGGAATGTTTCTAAAGGAATAAGTTATTTGGGTACAAACACTAGGCCTATTGATAAGAGTATTTCGTCAGAGAGAAATTTTAACTTCATTGTAAGTTAAGATATGACAAAGAATCTTCATGTTACCAAGGTATTGGGTGCATCTAGAAATACGGTCAGTAGGTATGTAAAGAGGAGGAAGACATTGGATGATTCTACTTTGGATTAAATTGGGCACTAATGTGTATAAATCCATGTTACGATAAAATACAGGATAATATTGTGAAGTTATTTTATGATTTTTGGGAGAGCAATCATTCTTCTCCAAATGTGAGGGATGTTTTAAAACATAAGATAGATCATAATAAATATGATGAACATATAAAACATTGGATTGAAATAACTCAACATGAGATGTACATCAAGTTTATGAAGAAAATCCAGATGTTAATATTTGACAACAAATGTTTGAGAATTTGAAGCCTTGGTATTTGCGAGCTTATAAAGTTCTTGACACATGTTGTTTGTGATATCACGTTGAGTTTGATTATCACTATCATTTTACAAAAAAATTATATTACATATATATTGAGGTTTACTTTCATTTATTTCTATATATTAGAAATTTGATTAAATTTTATTTTTGAGATGTGATTTAAAATTAATGTATTTCAAAATTTATGTTTTTTTAGGTGTATAGAAAGTTATGAGAAGCATAAAGTGGTTCTTAAAATTCCCCCTACACGTGTCGGTGAATTCATAGCTTCTATTGTTTATACAATATCGATGATCATGTCGACGATCGTATGGCTTTCATCAAAGGTGTATGTGACAAGTGTGGATACTTGAAATTATTTCCACAAACAAATGAAGATTTTGACACGATTCAAATGGTGGCTTGTAAGAGGTGATTTATATATATATATATATATATATATTAGGATGTACATATTTTATTTTTATTTTTATGTTTACTACAAATGAATATTACAATTTTTAATTATGTTTTGAATTTTTAGGTTCAAATACATAAAATATTCAACACGGCTTGGAAAGGATACAACCAAGCTAGATTTGGTAGAAGAGGAAATGCCCATTGTTGCATTCGTGCAAAGTTTTTGAAGTTTAATTAGTCCGTACATCAATAATTCTCACTATACAAAGTGGTAGGCTACACAATTCAAGACTAATAGAGACACATTCCCTATTGGTTCCATATTGTATATGGTTGATTTTGCTGAGAATTACTCATTTTCTCATAAAAAATAGATTCGGACACAATATTATCATCTCGACCAAGCTACCATCATGGTTCAAGTATTTTATAGGCATGCACAATTTAATTTGGATGGGGTTGAAACTACATATGTGAAATGAGTGATCAAGAAGGAGTATCACTTTTATATAAGTGATGACAAGGAACATGATACCCACTTTGTGTAGAATTGTTTTAGTTTTTTCTTCCAATATCTTCATCAACGAGGAGTACAAATAGATCAACATTTTTTTGGTCGGATGGTTATGCATCACAATTCAAATCCTCTTGCCCTTTCTTTCTACTCAGTGGTTTTCATCCTCATCACAAAATACCTCATTTATGGAGTTTGTTTAGCGTGATCATGGGAAGGGAGAACACGATCATGTGGGTGAATGCTGACAAATTTTTATAAAGAAACATTTTGTAGTTCGAAGCTTGACCTCACAAGATTCAACCTCACAGGCTTCAACCTCGTAGGCTTCAACCTCATAGGATTCAACCCCACATAGAGTGTTTTGGGAGATAACAGGTATGCACATTTAAAACATATATGTATCTTGATGTGATTTATTGACTACAAGTTACAAAATTTAACTTTTTTATTCTTAATTTTGATGTTTGTTTTAAAATTTATTGATTTTGTACATGATTAATTGAAGGTATTGATCGAAGGAAAAAGTATGGATGTGAAAGGATTCCTAATTATAGGTCTTTGCACTCTGTGATGACTATGGATAATAATAACTGGACAATTTGTACAAGATATTATTCTTGTTTTTGTTATGAATGCATGAACAAATCATATTTAGAGTGCAATAGTAAAAAACATGGGTATGTAGGTGAGTGGAAGCAAGTTCCTTTATTTGTGGATGAAAAATATAGATCAGATCATGATGATAGTTTTGACGATGTGCCATTAATTTCACACGATAATGACCACATATCTGGACTAGCTAAACAATGTAAGTTTTATTTTATTTTAAAGGATTGTATAATTTGATCATTGAATTTATATGTATAATTTATAGTATATGGATCAATGAGTATTTCTTTGTATTTCTTTGTATTTTTTGTAGGTGATGTATTTATAGTCATTCTTTGAAGAAGACAATATTGATAAAGTGGAGTTCTACTTGTTGCATTGCATAGAAGCAAGAAAAAATCTAACATGTGAAATAACAAGTGAGGAGACAACATTTTATATTGGCTTGGTTGTAGTGTAGGGAACATATTTACAACAACTAAAATCCCTCAAAGTGGGATTCACTTTGTTGATTATAAACTAGAAAAAATGTGTATCATTACACCCATCAAATAATTGCCACTAGATTACAATTGCATCGGTGAAGACTGAAAGTGGTCAATGCAAAAATTGGAGATTAGATGTAGAAAACCATGAAAAATGTTTACGGGTCATTAAACAACGATCCGAGCAGTTATCATTACATAGAATGATCTAGAATATTCTATATTTATGTCTTCTAGGAATGGAGTATTTTATCTATTTTATTTGTCATTTGGCATACATATTTGAAAAATTTCTTTCTATTATATTAAGGATGGGTTCATTAATGATGTAATATTGTTCACTAGTATATCCAATAATATTCTTTCCATATATATATATATATATATATATATTCTATAAATTGGAAGAATGTGGAGTTTTCCTATCATAATATTTTGATCGAGAGAATTACATAATACTGAGAGGTAGTGATTTCTATGGTGGTGTTGATCATAGTACACACTTCTATGTGTTGTATGGATTTGAGTATTCTTAAGGGACATACTAATTTCTCATGTTGACTCATTGAGAAAAATTATCATGAAGGATTTGGATACTTGAACTACATATATATAACAAATGAGTTCAAAAAACTTGGTGTTAGGTCTACCTAACATGTCTTGTATTGATGGTGTTTTTAGATATTGTGTACATGTAAAACGACATCACCATTTTTCAAAAATTGAGTTGATGATATCTTCGCTCATGGATGGATGTAACTAACATGCATCATTTTAAGTTCATAAAAAATCAATGGATGTTCCTCTTCAAACGAGCCTTCCATTTTACATTGTGAAAACTTACTCAAGATAGTGATTTAAAACACATAGGATATTTCCCCCACCCTTGAGTTATTTTGTCTTCTATCAAAAATCATAACAATTATTTTTCATGATGCCTATTAATGCCATTATAAGTAAAATAAAGGTTTTCATTTTACCTTTTCAATCTTGTGAGGAAGATGATAGTAATTAGGTGGTAAGTTGATTAACTCCTTATCAATAGAATGAAAAATATCATGTGGTCTATCTCTAAAGTTTTTGAACTGAAGTAGTCCCCTCTCATGTACCATATAATTTTTTTACCCACTATTGATTATCTACATAATGAAAAACTTATGCCTCTATGTAGGAATTTTCTTCACCAAATTTTTGAGTTGTATCTCTTGTAATTCTTGCATCACTTTTTATGTCCTATATAGTTGTGGTGGAGACATCTACAATTTCATATGCTTTCTCCTTTGGAAGAGAAATTTATTTTTATATTTGGATTGTTTGAAATCATAGAAAGAGGAATGTATAATATGTATCATATAGTAACTTCTCTTTGAGAGGGTAGATAAGTCCTCAAAAAATATGTATTGTATATCCAAATCAAATGGTTGATATATTAGTTGTTGCATACAAGTCTTAAACCTCATAATGTACTCACTCATTGATTTTGAGTTTCCTTGATGTAACATCTTAAGTGTTCATATGTAACTCTTGGAATCTTATTTTGAATATAATTTATTAGCAATGATTCTTCAAGTTCCAATAATGTGCTTAAAGATACACGAAGGACATGATGAAACCAATATAAAGCCTTACCTAATGGAATATTTGAAAAGGATTTATCAAAACACTATTACTATCATGTTGTTTCATTGAAATTCAAAACCCCTGAAGATGTATCTATATAAGTCATTTCTTCCTTTAAATTTTTTTACGTCAACTCTTATGTTTTTTATTTTCCTCATTTTAGTTTCTCTTTTCTGACATATTTTATAATAATTTTTATCCAATTTGGCACCTCGAGTGAAATTGGAGAAAAATACCCCATAAAGAGAAGCTAAAGGGATTTGGCCACGGGAGATCACATTTGAGATTGGCCAAATAGGTTGAAGAGGATCAAACACATTTCAGAGGATCTCAAGAGTTTGAGGTAGTTCAGAAATTAATAAATACTAAACTTCGAATTCGGACTTCGGAGGTGTGGTCGTCGGTGGTAGATCGAAGAAAATTCGGGGACTCATTTGAATGATTTGCAAAAAAGGAGCGTGAAGTCAAAACCCAAAGTCTAAAATTAAGACTTCGGGGTTTCATGGTTTCAGATATAGGCGATTACGGATGAGTGAAGAATCCCTAAAACCCAAAACCCTTGAATCCTGAAACCCTAAGTCCTAAATCCCGAAACCACGATACCCACTGAAACACGAAGTCACGAAATACTAAAAACCTAAAGGTCCAAAACCCAAAATCCAAATTTTAGAATTCGGGGTTTTAGCATTTCAGAGGCTTCATGAGCTCAAGGTGAACGATCGCATAATAAAATTTCATAGTCTGAAACACTGAAATTTTGAATTTCAAGATTAAGGGTTTGACATTTGGAGGTTTCACGAGCTTTGAGTGATGAATAGTAATGACAATATCCAAAGCGCAAACTCCTAAAGCTCTGAATCCTAAAAGTCTGAAATTTTTGTTTTCAGAGGTTGGGATGCATTATCGAGTCTAAAAAGAGGTAGATAACCACCTGCATTTATAATAGTATCACACCCTCATCTTTAGATGGCCATAACTTTTGACTAGGAGCTTAGATTTGTATAAAGTACGAGTTTTGGAAATCTCTCAAATGTCCTATACATAACTACGACTAACTATTTCAAAATGAAGAAATATAGTCTTCCATTTTAGAGGAGTGTTCAGATTTTTCACTTGCCAAAATTATGAAGGTATGGGCTACCTTTCTTGCCCAACAAGGAAAAGTACATGGAGGTATGGGTTTTGCAGTGGCACCCATCATTTTTGTAGGTGATTTTAATGTATTTTTGGGTGGTTAAAGTAAGATTTCAAATTCCTCTCTCTCCATTCTCTCATTATTTCTATATATTATAAGGAGGGGCTCAATATAAAAGGTTAGATAATTTTTCTTTGCACCTTCCCTTCTTCTCTACGGTATGTAATTGATCTTGTGGAGTTCAAACCTCCCATTCAAACTGTAGATGCAATTTTTGCCTCTTAGCCATTGTAATGCACTGTATCAAATATTTAGAGCAATATTATAAGTTTGTGTATAAATTTCAACCCTCTATTATGTTCATTACTTCTTTCGATCTCTCATTACAACTTTGATTAGCTATGTAATTTAAGTTGTGTTACATGTTTTGATAGTTTGTGTTTAATGGTGAATTAATTTTTGATAAGAAATTGATTTGTGTTGATGTTCATCCTCTTCAATCTTGTTTCACTTTCATTCCCATCTGGGAAGTTATTTATCATTCCTTTTTGTGTATCAAATCCTATAGATTAGGTTTAATTCCTTATGATCTTTTCAACCCCATGTCTCCTCGAGATAGTTAGAGTATATTTTAGGATAGAACCTCTCAATTTGAATGTGTGTATTAGAATAGAGGAATAGGGCTGATCTTCATCCGAAGGAATTTCTCGATTGCAAAGTCCCACACTTTGGGAAAATCTTCATGTTATGCAATCACACTAACAATTTCAATCCATCAAATAGTAAACAATCAGGGGTGTTGTGATTCCGCATCAACAATAATTTGAAAACAAGTTCTAAGTGTCCTATATATTATTTTCATATTTGAATCGATTATATTTTACACTAGGTAAGCCTATGAATCAAATCTTAAATAAAATTTTAGAGAGAAAATTAATACTATTAAACATAACAATAATATTGTATAAAGTATCATTGTTATACTATTAATACTAGGTAAGCTTAGTTTTTATACTTTATACAATATTATTGTTAGGTTTAATAGTATTAATTTTATCTCTAATAGTATTAAACATAACAATAATATAATCTTATCATTTAAAAAATCTAAGTTTTGTAGATTAACACATGAAACTATTTGATATTCAAAATAAACATTCAAACCTTTCTCGGGTTGCATTTGATCAAATAATTAAGAACATCAACTCATAAAAATATAAAATTATGTTACCTTACATATCAATATATGAAATTCATGTCGAATGAATATATATAAAAATATAAAAACCACATGTCTAATGAATACACACACACACACATGTGTGTGTGTCAAAGACACATATATCAAAATATATAAATAATGTTTAGAATGAGTATGAGTATATATGTATGTCTAAAATATCTAAAATATCACTTTGAATTATCCTCAGTCCATTAGGGCGAGTGCCGAGACCCTCACTAGGCTCTCTTTGTACACTGCGTGTTAAAAAAATAAATATACACATTTTTGAGACTATATATAGCATACCATATATTAAAATTTATAAGAGAAATTCTTCAACAAGTTCTTGATTAATGAAATACATCATATAATAGATATGTTCAATTGATTTCATCAATATTTATCCCCAGGTGGATGTTGGGAGTATCTACACTATGTGTAGATCTCTCGTCCCATAGATCCATGTGAAATAGAATAAATAAAATGTATGAAGTTGGTAAATAATTTTTTTGAATAAATTTAATTCATTTAAAACATTTCAATTTATATTAAATATTAGCTCTAAAAAACATGTATATATACCTCTCTGAACAAGTCTCTAAATATATGGACTGCCACCCATGACCTCTACACAAAGCAAATATCGACTCGAGGCCAAGTGAGCCAATCGACTCGAGATCTATAACATCAAGATCCATGTTGTGGTCAATTAAGATATGTGTGTATGTCATGTGGGAAAATGGTGTGGGCTATGAAGCACCACACACTAGAGTAGAAGCCTAAACACACAAGTAAATGATCAATTTTAATATTAATAAATTGTAAAGTAATGATGAAATAAAATAAATTTTAATTAAATTAAGGTTTAATTTTGACACATTGGAACACAAATGTTCCAAACATCGGGTGTGACGATCCCAACAATTGGAGTTCCGATCGTAATAATGGCGGTAGTACAACTCCGACCATAATAATGGCGGTAGTACCTGACCGAGAAGATACACTGTCGCTCTACTCTATAAAATCTAAAACCCCCGATAGTGGAGCATTGTAATGTCATCACACAACAATTCAATAGCCATGATATGTCCTAGCTGCGTGTATGGGTGGCATCTGTAACCCCCTCAAAGTCATCTTGGTGAAATCAAATGTGCATGAACGTATAGCTCACTGTGTGCATCACTACGCTACTAACACCTCCACTTCTTGCTAGTACTTGCATCTCAAAAGGTAATGACCCACACTGGTCAAAAGATATCAATTGGGTCTCGTGATCAATGCCCGAAAGACCCTCAATATGATGCTCATGTGTAGTCATAGTGACGGGCATTATGACATCCTAAAAGCTTGATAAGAATGGTCATGGACTTGGTACAAGATGTTATGCGCGTCAACAACTATAAGAGCTCCCTCCTTTTGATATGCCTCCCATGGATAATACAGCCATGCCCCTTCCTAAAATAACTAGGGAGGTGTAAATAGTTCACCTTTAGGTTTATGTGGACCTCATCATGTAGCATGAATATGAAGTATAATGGTAATTATTCATTATTTGGAAATTGGCCTTGAGAGGCCACAAATATAAGATAAATGAAAGGTGCACATAGGGGACACGAACATTTTTTACATAATATGCCTTTACTTTTGGTTTTCTTCATAAACACTCCAACAAGACCTCTTAATGACTTCCTTATCGAAATACGAAGCGAATCTCATTATCTCCTACATCTCCGAGACACTTGATTTTAATGAATCCATAAATTTTTTTAATTGAGTCATAATCGAATGCGTTGTATATTTTCAAACTTGTTTCTATAATATGAAGATCAACCAATATTTTTCGCAATGGGTTTTATAGTAGGTCCCTATAGGTGGATCCTCGAGAATAGATTACAATTTTGTAATCTTTAAATCAGTCCTCTCAAACAAATTAGGAGCATAAGAAGTCATGATTGTAAAAAAATGAAATTAAAATTCAATTTACAATACTTTTAATGAAAAATTCTCCTAAGATATTCTCCTATTTTAATGAAAATAGAAATATGATTTTCAAGCTTGAATGCAAATAATAAATAAGAAATTGCATATCTTATTGTCATTTGTAATAAAAACTCACTAACATAGAATTACCATTCAAAATGGAATAATCTAAAATATAAGTTAGTCCATTATAAATAGATCACATAGTAAATCAACCTCAAATGGCATGGTTCAAGACAAAGTACATGATAGAGATACTGACACAAAAAATAACATTTTATAAGTCATTGCTAAATTCATTGCTAACGAATCAAATTTATTACCATGCATCAAAAATCAATCAAATATCATGTTAGGAGATAAGATGAAGTTTTTCAACATGACTAGAAGTAAAAACACTTATAAAATGTATTCTCTATTTATGTAAAAGTATCCTAAAATAATTAAAATAAAAAAGTGCATTTGTTTTGTGAAATCTAAACTAAATTCATATTCTCAAAAGAACTCTAGAATTAATATATCATTCTTGATCAGTTCCATGATAATAGGTTCATCCTTATTTTCTACATAGGTTAGGATCACTATGCTTAGTGTTATTTTTATCAAAAGGATCCAACCTTATGGATACGATAAACTTGATTTCTAGAAATTATACATCAAGCCAAAATGTGAACAAAAGGAAAACTTTGAATCTTCTTGTGATTTTTCTCCCTAGGAATGTCATCAATGGAGACTAAATGACAAGGTTGTGAGGTGACAAGATTTAGGCATGCACCAAAATATGTCAATCAATGTTGTGCGACTTTGAGGCTTTATGCATGGCACAAATTATGTATGGTTTTGTGAGTAAGAATGAGAAGTACCAAAAGGCATTTGTGTGAAAAATCTCTATGTAAAATTATGAACATTCATAATTAGGTGATAATACTTGGCACACTATGAAAGGCATGCAAAAAGTAAACCTCGGTGAAGAGTGTGTTATTTTCCTTGCACAACATGTTATGAGAAGATGAAAAGTGTTGTGAGGTAACGTGCGCGATATTGAAAAATATGAAAATGTTAATTTGATCCAAGACTAAGGAGCTATTAGTAATAAAATTTTACTAAGGAAATCTCTACGCATGATGTGATTTGTCACTAGGTGCAAATCAAGAATGAGACTTAACACACTCTTAAGGTAACGTAAAATTTAACTCAAGTTGAGAGGTGTGGTAGTTACCTTGTACAAAATTACAAGAAGTTGTAAATGTTGTGAGACAATGCAGGACATTGCCAAATTTGTGAATGTTTATTTGATGCAATATTATGTGAATTGTGAGTGATGTAAGGTTATTAAGGAAAGCCTTTCATAGGGCATGAGATATCAATAGAATCTAGGAGGCTCAAGAGGATCTACACAAAAATAAATGTGTGGTGGTGTGTAAATGTTCCACAATATTTATGCACACTTTGTAAGATGCTCATTACAAATGAACTCCAAGTGAGTAGTTTTTTCATGTTGGAATCCCTCTACTTATGAATTTGGTCCTTCTATATCTCATAAAGAGACACAATAGTGGTTTAAGATATTGAACATTTGTTTCTTAGTGTTTCTCAACAATTCTCTTATATCTATAAGGATCTTGATCCTCCTACCATTATTGATAATTTTCCATGTTGGCCAAAAATATCTCTTCAAACACTACCAGATCAAGGTGGGGTGCTTTGTTACAAATATTATATATGTTTAGAGATGCATAATCACACATCTTACCATCATTGAAATTTTTTTCATTGGAGGAATGCCATGTTGCTTTAGAAAGAGAAACTATAATATTACCCTCATTCTCAAAAAATATGGAAAAACTCTTTATCAGCCAACCAATATATAAATGTCATTCATAAATAAATTTTAAAAATAGAGAATATTTGTTAATGATTCTAGAAATGAGATCTCAATTTTTCAATATAAGAGTTAAAAAAATTAAAATTGAACTTTCCACAAACTAATATGAGAAGAATGTCGATACTCTGTTTTGTGAATTGTTTCTCTAATTGACTCGACTAGGACTCTGCGATTGCATATTTGGAAGTTTCTAAGTGCAGGATCATGAGATTTAAAATTAAAGGAGTATCGCTATTATCACAGGATGAATGAGGGAGTAGAAACAAAGTTATAGGTCAAAAACAAGGCTTGAAAACAAAAATAACAGAGTTATACGTCAACACATAAATTTGACAGTGGGGATTGTTCTCTCCAAGTAATAGTCGGCAATTGGTTGCTTAATTGTATTTCTTTCAATGGAAAATGAACACTCTATTCAACTCGAAACCTCTCGGTCGAATTTCTTTTCAAGCGGAAAATTTTTCTTTTGGGAATTTTTTTCCATTAGGAATGTTTTCATAAAATATAAATCAATCCAATTCCAATTAAAGTAGTAGAACAATCTTATGTTGATGCTCACTGTAATTGTAAAATGTTCCACAAGGAAAATAGTTAAATCAAATGACATCAAAAAATATCGTGTTGATATAATTTTTTTGATACATTTGACGTAAGAGTATCATGTGTAGTTTAGACCAAGATAAGCTTAATTGTAGATATAACTACATATAAATGACAATAATAATATGCTTATTAGATTAGGAGTGGTGTAGGTATATATATTAACTTGAATCAATATTTTTCTGTTCTAAGTAATAGTTGGCATTTGGTTACTTAATTGCATTTCTTTCAATGTAAAATGAACAATCTGTTTAACTATAATAGGTAGAACTTCTCTGCTTGGTTCCTAAAAATAGTAATTCCCATGTTAATAAGTGCATTGAAAGAAGAACACAACGAAATTTGTGAAGCTTGGTCAAGATACAAGAGATTTACTTGAGGTTTTAACTAGGATTTCTTTTTTTTGCCCAATTTTTAAGAAAAATGAATAAATTGAACATACCTAATAGGTTGAGGATGCTCGAGCTTTGTGTGGGCTCTTTGAGTTTTAGAACTTGCTTGGGGTCATTGTGGGCTCATGGAAATCCAAAATGTTGTTGTCTCTTTTGGCTATGTGCTTCGCACGAAGGAGGCGGGTGAAGGAAATGTGAAATCCTTTGTGTTGCCTACAATATATAAACAAGGGTGTTCACGGGAAGGTGGTTTCTACGAGGGGGTTTTGAGAACCCTCCTTTCATGTGAACCTTTTTTGTGTTGTACATCGAAAAATTGTACCCTACGTGACACTTCGCACAAATGGTGGTTTGAATGAAGGGGTGTTTGCACAAACACCCTTAATTTCCCACCCCACCACATTTACCACTCATGTTTTTGGGAAAACAAGTGGGAAACAACACCATGCTTTGACCGTAAGTAAAAATAATACTAATTAACCCATATCTTTGGCCATCTTTTCTTGATTTTTGTTGCTACTTTTTATCTTACACACCTTATTTTCCAATATAACCTTTCACTCTTTAGTTTCTCTAAGTCTAGACACAGCTATGTAGCCGAGACAGACACCAACGCCAAGTGCCCCATCCCCTCTTGGCACCCTAACCTCTTTATACTTTCTACACCTCTTTTATGTCCTTTCTAGATGTTTGAGAATCTTATATTTTTCGTAGTCATAATTTTTGGGGTTAATTACAAGATTCAATCAAGAGAATCATATAAATTTAAAGTTATGTGACCATAATAAAGGATCAAGCTCTAAGCATATATTATCACTACCTAATGTTACTTTCAAAAGCATCTAAAGAGCATCATTACTTCCATATAACTTCACTCAAGGGAAAAGGGCTAGTTATTCTCGCATACACTTCATATAAGGGAACTTCATTTTTCCATGCACACATTTATTTACATCTTTTATATCTAGCTAATTTCTCGCTATCAAGTGTGACATGCACAATAGCCACCTAGGGCATAATATCTTCACACACACACACACACACACACACACACACAAAACTATATTGGTTTTCAGATGTAGTGTAATGCTCAATCATAAGATCACTTGTTTGACGGCTAAGGATAGTTTGATCCCTCATTTTGCATCTTTCTCTTTTAGGATTTGATGTTCTTATGAGGATTTTGTGGATGGTCTTCTTTATCACAAAAGTTATCAACAACATCGAAATCATAGTTTGAAATTATAATGATAGATAGAGAGTGTTTCGCATAAGTTTGTGATCCTTTAAAATTATTATTTTTAGCTTCATGATAGACACACCAAGGGAGTTATGCTAGCTCCTAGGTGTCACATTACTAGTCTAGGCACCCTAGTTTCTTCTTCTCTGCACCGCTACATTTTTACGGGCTTGGTTGTGGCATCTTGCACTTTTGTTTTACCATTCTTCCACCTTTGCAAACTCTCAAGATTATTGTAAAATCATCTAATTTTTTTCATGCTTCATTGCACATAGGTTTTTACTTACTTTGCTTACTTTTAGGTCAAATATATACTTCATTGATATATTATTGTTATATCTACTATTGTAGCCTATCTAGGAATTTAACAAAGAAGACTTAAATAGTTTATTTTTGTTAAATCATTTGGTGAACCCATCCTTTAAATCCCTAGCTTGTGGGTTATCATGGAAAAATATTACAGTACCTTCGATGAATCTCATCTCTGTGATCTTCAAAAGCATATAGTTGAGTATCTCGTAGGATCTAGATGTGATTTTATATGTTTTTTGTGAGGAAGCGAATACTTTTGTTGAGATTGCTTGAACTACTACCATTCTACTTCCATTCCTATTCCTACTCAACTGTCTCCTTATACCATTTTACCTACTTCGCTATGTTGGATTTTATTCCTACCCCTACAAATAAATTCAGTCCACCTATCACTTTGTATACACGATAAGTTTAATATTCTCGAACTCAAGATCTAGCTTCTCTTTATCAAGATCTTCAAGTTCAAATTTGTTAGCTCAAACAAGCTACTTGTCATCTCTCCTCGTCTCTTCATTCAAAGCACTACTTCTTCATACTCCTTTCACACCTTTTATTTCCACATATGCACTCCCTATGAATTTTTTTGTTCATAAGCTCCCAAATTTCAATGGTCATGGAAATCCTCGGATCACCTTCATTCTTTTCATGTAGCATGCATAGATTATGTGGATGATCACACTCAATTATCAAATATTTTTCCTTGCGAGTCTCTAAGATTATTATATACATTGGGTTCTATGATCTACTTGTTCATTTGGTAATATCTTGCATAGATTTAACCGATGATTTCCTTGCTCACTTCTTAATCAACATTGGTTTGAATATCTCATATGCACAACTAGCATAAGTAAAGAAACAATGTAATGAGAACCTAATGGATTATGTCTTGCATTACAAGAACAACATAGATAGGATGAATAGTGTGTTTAATGACTTGGAATTACAAGATTTATTCAGTCAAAGTCTCTTATCACCATTACAGAGTGTCTCATATTTGACACTTATCCTTTGTTTGATCATATTTTCCATGCTATTAAACAACGTGAAAGAAAGATTCTTACTATGGGAAAAATCAAGTATCAAGACCAGGATACTTCATCTTCTAGCAAGTTTCTAAGAAAATATATTTTCAAGCCATCGAATAAGGTGAATGAAGAAAAGTGGTTTTCAATGTTGTGTCTACTCTTGAGAAGATTTAATGTCAACCACCTAAGTGTAAATTCACAAAATTGACATGTGCTTCACATATTATATTGTGCTTCCTCATCCATTCACTATGGATCGATCTCTCCGTAAGGGCCGTAACTATAACAAAAATTCCATATGTGACTATCACCAATATGTTTCATACTCTACTGATCATTTTTTCAAATTGTGAAACATTATTCAATATCTTATCAAAATCAAATTGAGATCCCCAAGAAATCAGCTTCTCCACTAGTCAATGAAAATTAAAAACTTAAAATCTTCAACAATCCTTTTCCCAATCATAAAAATAAAGTTGTCGAATCTTATGAAAATAATGCATATCATGATGTCCCTCCTCCTTCATCAACACCTATTAATTTTCTAGTTTCTCACGTTGATTCATCACAACCTATCATTGCATTTTATGATTACAATCACCATGGTACATTCTCCACCGATTATTTTAACATCACTACTTCTATTGGATCCATTACAATTAATAATACTATGATCAATTCCTCATTCCATCGAAACACATGCTCTATTACACTACATGTTCCTATCCTATCCACTCATAATTTATTGTATTGAGTGCCTTGATGTTATGGTTATGTCATTCTTCCAAATGATGGCTAGTACTATCACCATTCTTGTGCCTTTCCTTATGACACCTAGCGTAAAAATTATGACATGCTCTTAGGTTTTCCATGGGTCATGGCTGCTCAAGAAATTATTTCCATGCCTCACTTGTGTCTCAAGTTCATCCATAACAACCAATTTTTCACTATTCTAGGTGTTCCTCTATGAGACCTTTCCCTAATTCTCCTATTGTGGTGTCCCTTGCACTTGCTCGAGAATCTAGGTCCCCTAGACCTCTAAAATATGCATAATCTACTCCTAGCTCTCGTAATCATGTGTGACACACTCGCGTCCTCGTAGATCTGCTAACCCATCTCATCACTATAGGTACACTACTTGGAAATTTCCTTCATCTAGGTGTACATCACCTCATAGGCCTCCTCCATCTAGGTGTACATCACCTCGTAGGACTTCTTCACCTAAGTATTCATCACCTCCTAGGTATCCTTCATTCAGTCTACACCACCTCCATCTCCTACTTTTCGATGCACATAACCTTCGGCGGTCTCCTTCATGTAATTATTCACCTCCTCGACTTTCGTTACATCATCCATATCATTCCCCACCACCTTTTAGAGAATTTTCACACATATTCATTTCCTCTTGCATCAGTGTGGAGGACACTCATACTTAACTTTTATCGATAGATTTCACATCCTCAGCACCGGGGGAATCATACTTATCCCCCTCCTTAAATCATTAGATATCTATCATTTCCTTTGTTACATTCTATACCCCATACTTTGCATTTCTAGATTTTCATCTTGTTAAACTTGATACACTACTTGTATCTTCATTACCTTATGATGCACTCTTGTGTTAAGGTTCACACCATGAATATTGATGGAATACTACATACATGAACCTAACACTCTACATATTTTACACACTTTGCACATTTATGACATCTTATTTTCACATCTTCTATGCATCATTCACATTTTTTGTGCTTTCTACAAATTTATTTCATCTACTACTACACATTTTGTGCCGCATTGAACACATCCTCACACTTGAAATAAAACTTTCTAGTGTTACACAACATTCTATCACATCTTACTTGCACATCATACCACTTTATTCTACATTCTACACTTCATGATCGAATCTTTCTAGCACACCTATCACTACCTAACTATGTACTCTAGTTCCATGGTTCATACTCAACTATTGAGGGTCTAGATCTAAATTGAACCTCACCTCAATAACAATATCCTACATCATATGCTTCACAATCATGACCAATATTTCTATCATCTTATGAAATCACTCTAGCACACAATCATATGTTATTATACAACCTACTCTCTTAACTTCATAATCAATATTTATATCATCTTTTTCTACACCTCCTACATCAATCAATTCAGCTCTCTTTATTTGTCACATTATGCATCACTACTCTACAATTCAAGTTCTCAGTGCTTCACAAGTGATATTTTTACCATCTTATTCACATATTCTATGATATATTCTTTATGGTACATCATCAATCATTATATCTTCACAATCAATTATTCTAATGTCGTATTCAATCTTACACATCACATCATTCTATAGTTTATGCTTTGCGCTCTATCATGCAACTCTTTTCTTGCATACAACACATCATTCAAACCATTTCCCAATGACACACTCTTATTCTATCGCTCATTCTCGAGTGATACAGATGGTCTTGTGTAAATGAACTTCATTTCACTCATGCTTACATCCATAACTAGGGGCACACCGCATTCCATTCCATCTCATCCATAACATATTACATATCTTAGTCGCATTTACTCGCATTCATGTACACTTTATTACACATGCTAGTTAGATATCTTGTATGTCATTAACTTTCTATATACACATGTGCATTCACTTTATTTATAGTTATGATCACATAACCATCACGAATCGATACACACAACATGGATTTTGGTGTAGTACTCATACAAGTCCCATACAGCTGACTCCTATGGGAATCCAATTTCATACATATAACATATATTATTGTTTCATTTCATACTAAAGACACTCTTATATCAGATTATACATGCTTCGACATAATTTCTATCTCTCTAACATGGTAATGGGTGCTTCATGCAACATTTATCTTTGAGGAACCTATTTCCACCTATTTTCCACCATGGCTATCTCGATGTTTTCCTACTCTTATTTTTCATTATTTTTCATTATTTGCAGGATTTTCACTATAAGCTTTACCTTGTGTCCAAAATGTATGCTTTTGGCCACTATTGAATCGATTGTATTGCAACATTGTGAGTGATGTCTAATGTTTGGAAATCAATTTTTGAGGTCTCCGCATTCTCTTCTTGCTTGTTATCTTACATTGTTTTCTATATACACACTTGCTTGCACTACCACTTGTATCCTAGCCATTGTTTACATGTGCCCTAGTTTCAATCAAGAAAATCCATAATACATACCAATATTAGTTCAACTGGGGTTCTCTATTGAATTACATCCTCATAGCGACATCGTATGTCCTCAGCAAATGAGGGGGAATCATGGGTGAATGATTCACCCCATTCGAAAATCACATGCACATAGTTAAAAATAGTTCAAAAGATAGAGACAACAAAGTGTATAGTCTGCATGATAGGGCTTAGAATAAGTATTGGGTCCTTCAAGACAAAAACTAGTGCCTGTAATCATAATTAAGCATATAAGTGCTTCTATCCCTTCCAGGCACCTTAGATTAGGAGGAAAATACACAACATTTTTCACTTCAACATCGTCACAGAGGCTTTCTACAGGGTAGATAGTCCTTTAGCACTCGACATATGCATTGAATCATATTTGTACACACCATATGCAATGGTTTTTTACTTTGGGAAGCATTCAAAGGTTGGAGAATAACACTAGACCTTTCTCCCTACACTACTTCTATTGTGGCATAAGATCACCCAAAAACTCACATTTAGCCTAAAAAGCTCATTCTTCACCAACATCTTCGGATCCTTTTCTATATCTTTCACTCATCACGCATTAGGTACACATGTTCCATTTTATAAATTCCAATATTTTCACACTTTTTACATGCATTTCATACATTTGGATCAAAAATTTTCTATACACATATTTGACTACTTGTTCGTTCTTCTCTTTTGTAGGTCCGTCCTTATGGGAAGTGGTAGTCAACATCAACACACAACAATCACACTTCAATCACATCATCAACAATAGGTACAACATCACATCTACACATATGCTTTCTCCTAGGGTCATCATCATCACTTTTACTTCCTCTTTCTCTATATTTTATGCTTTACTTTTATCACTCCATGTGTTTTCTTGTCTCATGCATGCTCTTCTACATCGATCTAGATGGTTATAAGGTATGCATATCTATCTAATTTGTGTTATCGAGACTTCTCTCACCAACATAAAGTGGGGGAAATGTAGATACTAAACCATGCACTTTAGGTATCTATCTAGTCCTGATCACATACTACTATTCATATGATTCCTAAGTTAGAATATTACTATTTTAAGCCATGTCTTTTGCCATATTTGTTTTATTGTTGTTGCCACTTTTAGTCTTACACACCTTCTTTCCGATTATGACCTTCGAACCTTCATTTCTCTAAGTCTAGATACCAACACCAGTGAGGATGCCAACAACATAATCCCCATCCACTTTGGCCATTCATGATCTTTTTGTACATTGTTCATCTCTTTTAGGTTCTTTCTAGCTATTTGGGAATCTTATCTTTTGGTATCCAAAATTTTTAGGGTTAATTACTTAAATTAAAGCAAGGTAATCATATAAATATAAAGTTATGTGACCATAATAAAGGACCAAGCTCTATAAATATATTATCACCACCTAAGGTTCCATTCACAAACATCTAAAGAGCATAACTCCATCCATATAGCTTCATACCATGGACAAGAGTTAGCTATTCTACATAAAATTCATAGGAGTGGAAGTTAATTTTTCATGCACATATCTATTTACATATTTTACATGTAGCTACTTGCTCGCTATCAAGTGTGACATGCACAAGAGGCACCAAGGGAATAATCTCCTTCCACACCAACATAGAACTACATTGGGTCTAAGATGTAGTGCAACGATCAAAAAGAGTAAGATCACTTGTTTGAAAGATGAGGACAGCTTCTAACTCCTCATTTTGCATCTTTATTTTATAGGATTTGATGTTCTTTTGAGGGTTTTGTAGGTGGTATTCTTTATTGTAGGTTATTAGCAACATTAGAAATCTTAGTCTGACATTATTGTCATGATAAAAATGAGGATTTAGGACAATTTTCTTTTTTTTTGACCAGAAAATCCATTTCCAGAGCTTTTTGCATACAACTGACTCTCGATAGGGATCCTAGTGTATACATGCCAAAGTACCATTCTAAGTGCCCTAGTTCTTGCTTCTCCTACACTTCTATTTTTCCAGTCTTCCACCTTAACACACTACCGAGATTATTTCCAAATCAGCTAAGTGTTCTAACTCCTCATTATAGTTAAGGTTTCACTTAATTTTTTATTTCTTATGTTAGATATGTAATTCATTTCTATATTACTATTATATATATTATTGTAGCCTATCTAGGAATTTAACAAAGAAGACTTAAATAGTTTTATTTTGTTTAATCAGTCAATAGTCTCTAGTATAGTTTCTTGAACTTGATCTCTCATTATTAGGTCAATTAAGAAACACTATCCTCCTAGAGATCAATGCACACTTACACACTTAAAAAAATTCTTGAATACCTTAGGGTATCATTATTTTTACCCTTGCTAATGTTATCTCCGCAATCACTTCCACTCCCTCCCTCAATCCACTAGTGGTTACAAACTCCTTGGAAAACCAATACATATTCATATCATGTGAAACATAAATCAAAACAATCAAAAGTAAAAATTAAAAATCAAATAGAAACAAGAAAATATCAAACACTATCTCTAAGGGGTCTTTCCAATAGCTCTATCTAGGCTATAAATGTCTAGATAGAAAATAGATAAATAGTGTGATTAGAATCAAATTTATCTTCGATGGGGCTATAGACACCTAGATGGTAGCAAGAAACAATGCATGGCTTACAATTATCCTCTATTTCATTAATCATAAATATCTTGTTTTAAGCACACCTACACATTGGCTTGTAATTTCAAATTTTATCTTATTGGTATTTACTTCAAGAAATAATTAAAATTCACCAGCACACATAAGACCATGTTGAGGCACATTTCTAGTATGTCATATTCTACTACCTGAGACCTCATTCAAGGTCTTTTTTTTTTTGTCACTTATTGTCTCATTAATAGTTCCTTCAAGTTCATCAAAGGTTCTTCAATAATCCAGCTTCACACATTGTTCATACACCTAAATACCTCTTGTATTCCATTTTCTCCTCCATGTCATATTTATGCTTATGGTGCACTAAATTTTGGATGGAGCATCATTTTCCATCCACTATCTTCTACACACCATAGTTCTTATTTTCTATTTCATTTCATTTATAGTATCACCACTTTCTCATATTATTTTCATTGTAATTACTTTTCTATTTCATGTCATTTGCATCATGCACACACAACTGACTTATACAAGAATATACTCACCTATCTCACCAACTCTCCCTATTTTACTACTCTTCATGCCTGGCATTCTCCCATACATGTGTTTCCAACATTCCTCTACTCTCACCCTCCACCATGTTTTTCCATAACTTTTTTTCTCATGTCCTATATCACCTAAATCCATCCCTCCATGACCCCACCTTTCCCTAATGATTTCTCTAACCAATCATTATGCCACTCACCGATTGCCTCGACCTACCTAACTAACCCTCCCATCTATCGAGTAGCCTTAGAAAATCGTCCAACATACCTAGCTTACACCCTATAACTCTCCACCCCACTCTCTTTCCAACTCAACAAATGGATTCATTATAGAGACTCCACGAACCGTATCCCCTCCTACACTCAACTCTTCATGTGCCTCCTTTATTGACCTCGACCCGCCCCAAATCACTTGGTGAATCGTCCCAATGATTATTTGAGCTCCAATTTCTCATTATTACCTCTCCACATATTTGTCACTATAGTGACCAAACTCAACCCACCAACACTCCTTTCCCATGCCATCCCAATGTTGAGCTCACCTATCTTCCCCTAACCTCCCCTTGACTCGACTTGATTCACCAAGTGACTCACCTCATCCATACTTTAATCAACCATTCCTCCCATTGGCCACCTTGAAAGACATATTGACTTCCCGATCCAATATACCCTCATGTGGCTCAGTCACCCTAAAAACTCAACCAATAGACTCGCCCTAGTTATCCTCAAAGACGCTCCTCAACCAACACTACCTAACCCTCCCTATTAACTTACATGCATGACGGAGTTGAGCCTCACCTCACTAACTATGTGGCCCGATCCCCTACCTAGTTCATCAACCTTACCAATCGATCCCGAGCTACACCTTCTTCTTCCTACCTACCTTGGATGAGTCACTCTACCAAATCATTCCTAACTCATTCTGCTAACCGCACCTACTCCTCCCCACCAAGCTCTACCTTGAGATCACCCAAACATCTCATTCCACCATCTCATCAACTTATGCTAACTATCTCTCCTAAAGTGTTCCTCACATTCCTTATCACGCACTCACAACCGATTCAAAAATAATAAATCCTCCTCACTAACGAGTGTACTCCTCAACTTGAGTCATAACTATAACTCCTATATTTTCTACACAAACTCCCGTGGTTTCCATATCCCCTACCGAGTAACTACACCATCTCGTCTCACTTATCACTCCCCGAACACTCGTCGATTTTCATGTGTGACTCAAGAAACAAGTTACCTCACTCACTTCATGAGCCACTAGCCTCACTTACCCCCGTCCTCATAGCCCCATTATGCCCATCTCTCTTATCTCGCATAGCCGTGTCACCCTAATACTACAAAGAGGGGTGATCTAATATAATATTAGAAATTATAATTTACCAAGTTGTGTCAAATTGAGACAAAGAAAAGATTATTATCATCTCAAATATTTTCTAAAAGCAATTGTCTCTAATTATTATCTCTAATTATTGTCTCTCTAGAGACAATATAGATTAATACATATTTTGTCTCTTGAGAGACAATATCATTTTTGTCTCTTGAGAGACATTATGAATTATAATTTTGTCTCTCTAGAGACATTACAAATTTTAATTTTTTGTCTCTTTAGAGACATTACGAATTTTAATTGTCTCTAGAGACAATACAAATTTAATGAATAAAAAAATTCAAGAATAAAAACTAACTAATTAATTTCTTCTAGTGCAATCAATAGATACATATCTTCAATGACACTATAGAAACTCCGATGATAAATATTATAAACAAAAAAACAATTTTGGTTGAATCTTGTGCTCACAAATGGGTCCACAAAAACATTATTAATATAAAAAGAAAATACAAAGGGTGCCTAAATCCTCTTAACCATTTACATAGAATACATGAAAATAATGATAAAATTTGATATATATTGAAAGTGCATTTTTAATAATCAAATAGAGGTTCTTATTCGGGCCCTCTCTAATGTTATTTTAACAAAACAGTGATTACATAGGTATATTTGAACATAATGACTTGGAATAAATGATGAAGAAAATAAAAGACAATATGGAGAAGAATGCTTGATAAAAAGTAGAGATGACCACCGTGATCTATCATCTAGTGTGCCATCCAATTCAATCTTGACTTCATATTCTTTAATAACCATATAACCTTTTAGACAACTTGTTTTCACATAGGGATGCCTTCTCCTTACTTAGCACAATTAGCTTTTATACTACAATCAAAAAGGATCCAATGTTTTAGAATACACAATCCACCAAACTCGAATCGATATCTCCCTAAGATTACTCCTTTTATTCTTGCCACATCTCCTCTTGATGTTTACACTATTTCATAGAATTGCCATCATAAAAATAATTTCCATCTTCAATGCTACAACTTACTTTGGAAAATCTACTCTTCCTAACACCAATATCGATACTCCTGACACATTGTCACATTCACCACCATGGCATGCTTTCTCTCCATCACCGTGATAGATTTACCATTACTACCTCACACACTGGGGGCATCACACTTTCACAATAACCTTATAGAGTGGCACGAGGTGAGGATCACATTCTCTGTTAGGTTTCTCCGAAGTAATGTACCTACTATTATAAAATATTATCATATATGAAGGAAATCCTCACTGCTTCACGTCCATCCATGTGAGAAGGCCTGGATGGAAGGATCAAAAGCATTACCTCCATATTTATGGGTGCATAAGTTTTACTCCACTTTATAAGGTTACACATGTGTATGGTACATTCACTCAAAGTTGCATAGTTAGATAGGAAACTAGAAGGAGTTAATGGCTAATATCCTTCAAGATTTCGAAAGTACTAGAGTACTAAACCATTGGTGAATGAGACACTACATATTGATAAGCACCTAACTATGGGAGATAGTGCCATGATGGAGGAGAAATTACTAGAGTTATTACGTGAACCTAGCTTGGAAGTGTGCTTGGTGAGGAAGAATTAGAGGAGGTACAACAGTAGAGCATGCATACATGGAAAAGAGATAGGAAAATTGGGTCAATGTGGTCAGATGGTGAAGAGGTGGAAAAAGTGGATGCTAACCATATTGTGTCAGGCACGGGAAATGTTATGGATAGCGTTGATGATAAAGTGCATGCCTACCATGAATCCTCGAAAATAAAGAAGGTTAACATTGGTTTAGAGGCTGAACCTAAGGAGGTTACTCTTATTGGAGATTATTGGATAGAAAAGGAGAATTCAAGATCATCGATCTATTGCATGAAGTTTAGGATTTGTTTTCACACAGTACCATGAGATTAAAGGATTTTACCACTCCTTGAAGAAATGAAGATCAAGTTAAAGGAAGGTGCATGCCCAATTGGAAGAGACCTTATCAAATGAATCCTCGAATCTACACATCAAAGTCAAGGAGAAGATTGACAAGATGATCACATTAGGCATCATTAAGGCTGCTAAAGAATCGAAATGGATAAGTTCAATGGTCATCAATATTAATAAGGATGGAAGGATATAGATTTACATAGATTACATGGATTTGAATGCAGACATGTCATTGACTCTCTTTTCAAAACCCTTCACCAAGGAGATCCTAGAAGGAGTAGTTAGGTGCGAGATCTATTATTTCACAAATGGATTCTCAAGATATCATCAGGTTAGAATTGTAAAGGAAGTCTAAGAAAATATAACTTTCACCACTAAATGGGGAATTTTTTTCCACACGGTTATGCCTTTTGGGCTGAAAATGTGCTCTTTACGTGTTTTCTCGCATTTGTGGTTTAGGCATTTACGGACTTCATCCATAAATTTCTACATGTATACTTGGATGACTAGACAGTATATGGATTAGTGAGGGACCATTGTGATAATCTGAGACTAATGTTTGAGAGGTTCTGGTAGTTGAGTATATCCCTCAACATTAAGAAATGTATTTTTCGCTACTCCATTTAGCACCTTGTTGGGACATATCATATGTAAGGAAGGTGTATTGGTGGATCCTTCCAAATTTTCCATGATTATGGATTAGGGGAGCCTACCATCAGAGCCACGGTGCATGGATTCCTTGGGCATATGGGGTATTACAGAAATTCATTAAGGGTATGCCATGATTACATGATTGCCACGCCGTTGGAAAATTTATTGAAGAACAAAAGTACATTTCATTAGGGAGAGGCACAGCAAATGGCATTTGACAAATTAAAGAATAGGCTTATCACCGTGCCCATATTACACTTTCCTCTTGGGATAAGCCATTCCATGTACATGTTGATGCTCATGGATGACGCGATTGGATCAATCTTTAGAACAACCTAGAGAGGGAATTTTTGGACACCTCGTTTTTTTGCTAAGTAGGAAGCTAACTCAGAAGAACAAAACTATACTACTACCGAGCATGAGGCATTGTCAATGATCTATGCATTGCATAAATTCAGGAATATCTATTAGTAATACCCTTTATATTCTACACAAAGATCAATGAAGATTGAAGTACTAATAGTAAACAAGCATGTTCTACAAGGGCAATGCATATGTAGGTGTGGTCATACTATTTCATGAGTTTGATTTACATTCATTGCCAAAAATGAGTAAGATTAATTTGGGACTGACCATTTATTAAGGATAGAATCAGGGTAGTACGTGCCATTGCAGCATTAAGGATAAAATGCCGTATGCACAACTATTTAGATTATTGCACACACCCTATGACCTAAAAAAGATATTATTATATTTCTTAAAATGAGTGTGGCATGAAAAGGAATGAATTTTTTTAGAAAGAATCAATTATCCATTTAAATGCAAACAACATAATACTTTAACAATTATATTGTCAATCACTGCCCTTTTTCTCATTGCTGCACAATCAAAACTAAAGA